>OY283146.1:21461887-22061887 GCA_958299785.1 Medicago lupulina
GAGACCAAGTCAAACAAAAAACTTAAAAACCTAAATGTCTAATATTATATAATTTAAAGGATGAAAACTCAAACATATAAAACTTAAAGACTAAAGTAAAACATAAAAATAACTTTAGGAAAAAAGTGTCAAATATTTTTCATTTGTTTATGTTTTTCTGGATGTATGTAGAAGATCCCAAGCCTTTAACAATCATTTTCTTAATTATATCTTACCCTCCCTCCGTTTATTCTACATTTTGTTTATCTTACCATCCCTGCCTTTTTTCAAGCACATTTCCCTCTCAAAATCGACAAAGAGTAGCTTCATATCATCAATTTATAGTAGTTCCAAACTCTTTCCACAAAAATTCTAGATTTGGGTATTTCTACAATTTGTTTCACGAAAACAGTATATAAATTCAAACAATTATCAAACTTATTGACTCTTGTTTTAAAAATAAAAATTAGCGAAATGTGGTAAGTCACCATCAACGACTTACCATTTTTTTTCTTGTCAAAAAAAAGTCTAGGATGGCAGCCATGATCTTACTTATTTTAGAAAGAAAAAAAAAGGACTATTAGACAAAAATTGTCAATAGAAAAACTCGAATTTCACAAACACGGTTCTAGTGACTTTTACCTTTTTTTTTCGAATGGCGAAACTATAATATTAAACAAAATAAATCAAGTCAATAATACAAACGATTAGGATTCGCAGAAAACCGCAAATCAAAAACGAAAATAAAAAAGACAACACCAAACCAAAGAAAAGAGAAAACACCCGCACCCAAAATCGAGATAGGAGAAGTACTCCATCCCCGCTAAAAGGCAAGCAAGGAAACCCCTCCCCCCCTTCCAAAAACAAAACCGACACCCCGGGGAGATGAACCAAGCCAACTACCCCAAGAGCAGATACAAAGAAAACAAAACAAACCCAGAACCCCTGCTCAAAGGCACCCAAGCAAAACTCCTCCCCATAAACCTATTGGTCCCAACTGATAGAAGGTTCCGCCACCCACTCATAATGGGAACAAGGATGACCAGAGTGACTCCCAAAAAACTAGTGCCAAGAGGTAAACTAGATTTTATCAACCTATTGCTCTACATCCAATATCCTACCAGAGAACACCAGATCATTACGAGCAGACCAGATGGACCACACCACCGAGTGCCATATCAACAGAAAACCACACATAATACTCTCTCTCCTAGGAAACACACAACATCCCTCAAAAAGACCTAACAAATCCCTAGGAAGGACTAACTCCCAACCAAGCCATCTAAAAATATCATACCAAACCCTCGACACAACCCTACAAGTAACAAAAAGGTGACTAACATTCTCCACTCCACACCACAAAACACACACAAAGAAGCCTCTTGATCTCTCAGCACACCGTGTCTCAAGAGGTTCATCCTAGTAGGAATCCTATCAAGGAGTAGTTTCCATAAAAAGACACGAACCTTGGACGGAGCCCAACTCTTCCAGACCAAAGCCAATATATGAGAGAGATTAACCGCTTTGCTACCCACTCCTACAGGCCATGTTGGTAGGTATAAGTCGAAAATATATTCTTAGGAAAATAATTTTTTTAAATAAATAATAATAAATTTGTGGCTGCTATTTGTGACTTTGTTAGGGTAAATTGTTAAGAAAAGGTAGGACTTATCCCATTTTTTTGGTGAAAATAAATATCAAAACTATACTAATTTTGTAATTTAATTAAAAAAAGTACACTAGATTTGTATAAAAAAAATCAATTTATACTCTTTCAATTTTATTTGTTATGTGGAAGTTTCTACGGTTTTTGGATCTTTTTGTGGCCTTTATGTAAGTTGATGATGAGATGAGTTTTATCTAAAAATAGGTTTATTTCTTGGTTGTATAAGTTTTTATGTCGAAAAAATGTTTATTGACAATCAAATCAATGCAATTTATTGACAAACGCAATCCAGACTTTTGTATTACCCTTATATAATCTTATTTAGGAGATCAAAAAGCTTATTTGAATCGACTTGGCATTGTTTCAATACTGTTAAGCAAGTATATATCATAACAGCTTGTTGATCATGTTAGATACAAAAATTATTGTTAAGTTTTTCAAAAGAGTGTGAAGTGGAAAAGTGAATATTTTGAATTATGCTTATGTGAACATGTAAATGAGAATTGACCTTTAATAAAGATCAAACCAAAACACAATTTACCAATTTAGTGAAAACCAAAAGAATAAGTCAAATTAAATGATGGAGAGAATCACTTAATTTGAAGTTATTAACGATAAGTTAAAATTTTATAATCACTTATTTAGATAAGCAATTAACTTGTTATTACTTATATTAAGAAAAACTTATTACTAACAAGCAAATGATTGTTGATGCAGTTGCATGTGGAGCTTTAATGAACAAGAACATTGAAGATGCTTATAATATGATTGAGGACATGGCTCAAAATCAATGCCAATGGACAAGTGAGTGATCCACCATTGCTCCGGCTCAACTAAAAAAAGATCCAGGTATGTACAAAGTTTCTACTCTTGATCATTTAGCTTTTAAGGTGGACGTGTTGTTTTAAAAATTTGACAAACTAAATGTCAGTGTTGTCTCGCCTTCTTCTGTGGTACCACCTTGTGAAATCTTTGGAATTGTAAGCCATACTGGCGTTGAATACCAACTAGGGGTGTCTATTGTAGGTTTTGAGCAAGTTAACTATGCTAAAAAAAGGGACCCTTTTTAAAACACTTATAATCCTGGATTGAGGAATTATCCAAATTTTATGTATCAAAATCCTCCATGGAATGCCTCTATGAACCAACAGCAAGTACACGACCCGATTTTCAAAATAATCAAAGAGCCCCTCAAAAATCTAATTTGAAACTTTTGTTAGAATTTAAAAACCAAACTGGATTTTTGAATGGAATTCTCATAAATTTGTCATCAAAAGTGGACTTTATTTTTACTCACAGCAAAATGTTGGAAACCCAAATTTCTCAACTATCCCAGCAAGTTGCTTCTTTCTCTAGATCATTCCGAATATTTTCCGGACAACCTAAACTAAACCTTAAAGCCCAAATGAATGTTGTCACCCTTAGGAATGGAACAAAAAATAGAGGAACCCAATGGAACTAGTGAGAACAATGTGAGTGATAAAGAAGAACCATAAAATGTGAGGGTTGGGATTGACATAGAAAAAGAAAAAGAAACACCTTATGCACCACCATCATACAAGCCTAAAATACAATTTCCACAAAGGCTTGTCAAATCAAAAATTGGATGACCAATTTAAAAAGTTTGTTAATTAGTTGAAAAAGATCTACATTAACATTCATTTTATTGATGCTCTGTCTCAAATGCTTTCTTATGCAAAAAAAAAATAATTAAAGAAATTTTATCAAACAAAGAGAGATAGAGGACAGTGAGATAGTAGCTCTAGGAGAGTTGAAACCTATCAATATGACCCAACAATTAGCCAACTACTCCATTATACATCCAGTTGGAATTCTTGAGGATATTCCTATCAAAGTTGGAAAACAAATCATCTTGGCAAATTTTGATGTGATGGAAATGGAGGAGGACTCCCAAGTTCCAATTATTTTTGGGAAATCTTTCCTCGCCACTGCAAGTGCCATAATTGATGTCAAACATGGTAAGTTGGCATTCAATGTATATGAGGAAAAGATTGAGTTTGAAATTTCTAATCTCATGAAAAGTCTTTCACACGATTGTCTGCATGACCCAAATTGAGCAAAATAATATATTTTTATCCGTCAAACAATTGACATTAAAAGAGTTGTGTGGGAGGAAACCCACGGGATATTTTTTGTTTGTTTGTGTTGATATAGGATAATAAAATTAGAGCAGTTGAATAAAAGTCAGCAAAGGGGCGCATGACAGATATGTCCCGGATGCAACATTTTCATATCCACCATATGCCTCCGCCTGAGCACCATTGAATTATGTGAGTTTTCTTACCCATCTCATGATGTTTTTATTTCAGATCATTGAGCACAATGCTTAGTCCAAGCATGAGGTAGGCATTGACTTTGCTTTCTTTACTTCATTTTATTCTTTTAGTAGTTGTTTTTATATTGTTTAGAATAAGTTGTTTTGAATTCTTGTTGTTTGAGTCTTCTTTTGAATAAGTTGTTTTAAAGTAGCACCATTTAGTAGTGTAGAAAAAAAAAAGGTCAAGTTCTATGATTAGTTTGTGCATGTAAGCACACACTTTTGGCATAAATGTTTTCTAAACCCACATCAGTTTTATTGTGAATATTTCTCTTCTAGGAGATACATAAATTTGCATACTTTGAGTAAGTGTGTATATAAGCACTTTAAGGAACAATAAGAACCTTGGTAGTAAACATAAGTTCAAAATGTACACAATTAAGTAGTATAAGCTAGAGTGAGAACAAATAAAGTCATAATAAGGTGTAAAAAAAGAGAGGATCAGAGCACAAAAGAAAAAAATAATAAGTTAGGATCACTGACAAATATAGTGTAGGTGGTCCAAAAAATAAAGAGAAAGCTATAAAATTTATTTTCTCTAATAAAAAGTGACTCTGAGTGTTCACACACACACACTTGGAAGAATTGTTAGGTTGAAAAGAATCATGAATAGCACAAAAGGATATGATAATTGTACCCTGAGAACAAAGCCTTTGCAAAATAAATTGTGCAAGCATGAGGGAGTTTGATAAGTTTTGATTTAGGGTGTTTTAAGCATTTAAATTCAATAATATATGTGGAACTTTGGTATTCTTTTAAAGCTATTTACTACAAAACAATGTGTGATGTTAATCAACTCATTCCTTTAGTGTGTAGTTAAATGAACTTAACTTATGTTTGATGTTGTGGAAGGTCCATATTGGTCTATACGTCCACAAGAAACTACTTAGTGATTTTCATAGTCGAACCGTAGACACTATCCTTAATAAAATTTGATCAATGCATTATTGCACATTGTTTATAGCGCATTCTGACCTTTATAATGTTTTCATGTTTAATATCATATATTTAGTATGTTTCTATATTTGGGGTCTGACTTGATTGCTAAGGTAATTCTTAGATTAATTTTTATATTTAATGTGTTCTTATCCATGTTCGCTGAGCAAACCAAAAGATTCGTTGTGGTTATCTGCTTGAGGCGTGCAAATAAGAATTTGAAATCTAAGGAATAGAGATATAGGTTTTATATTTGACCCGTAGCCCACTTCAGACGTCTTACTTGTCAAAAATGTGCATCTCTAAAGCCTTGAAGTTGATTACGATTTTGGGCCTCTCAATATTCCGGGCTGATATTTATAGCCCATGTCATGCTAAATCTATCTAGACCCAAATGATATTAGGTTTTCTGTTTAGCCATATAAATAAGAATAATTGCTAGATCTAAAAACCATCTTTCATTCAGCCGTTTTCATAATACATATTTTGTGCAAACCTAAAACCCTAGATCGATCCATAGGTGTAAATTCACTTCGTTTATCGATTCTTCAGGTTTGGATTTTTATGCTTTTTCAATTACATTTCTATTTATTTCTTTATCAATATCATGTAGTTTTATTTGTGTGCATGAACTCGATTCTATTGATGATTATTCAATTCATTTTACTTTTTAGCATTGAGATTATTTTAATTGATTTATTGCTTGTTTAATTTAGTTCGAATAGAAATTGATGCAGGCTATGGTGCTTAGTTATGGTATTGATTGAATTATTTTGACATTAATCGTGTTATTTATCACACTTGTTCACTGTCATGGTTAATCGAACACATTCTGATGCTTAATCAAATGGAACTTGCATAAAACTAATTGACGATTGTTTAGTTAATTCTACAATCAATAAGGCTTTGAAATTTGAAAGAATGTAAACATAATCTATGATAGATAGAATATGGGTTAATACTACTTTTGGTCCCTGTAATATTAGCGAATTCAGGTTTTAGTCCCTGTAAAAAAAAAAATTAGATTATGTCCTTGTAATTTTAGATTCCTCCACTTTTGGTTCCTCATTTAACTACATCAGCAAAATCTGCATAAATTACGTCCTTGTAATTTCAGATTCCTCCACTTTTGGTCCCTGTAATTTCAAATTTCTCCACTTTTGATTCCTCATTTAACGTGTCATGTATGCAGATTCTGCTGACGTGGTTAAATGAGGGACCAAAAGTGAAGGAATCTGAAATTACAAGGACAACCCTAGAATAAACGAAGTATACCTAAAGTCAGTGGTTGCTTGATTTTTATTTAAATTTCTCATTTATTGCACTATGTTATGCGAAACAAAAAAAAAACCAATTTTATATTTTTGCAAACCATTTTTCTTGTTCTTGAATTGGTTATTAACGAATTATAGATCCTCATTGATGTTAATTACCTTAAACTATATTTTTGTTCATTAAATTAATTTGATCGCGCATGACAACGATCAATTATAAACATAGCCCTTTGTGAATAAATTTAACAGGATCATGTTAAGTATCACCTTGATATACATGTTCATGAAAACAACATAAGAAAAAGATATTGGGAAAATACACCGATAAATTAACTATATATTTAAATCCTTCGTCAAGAAAATATTCATATTTAAACCAAATAAAAATGTACACGTGGCAATGAATAATTGGGGTAACTGACGTGTGAATTTCGAATTTCATTTGGGGAATATTCTTGACACATAACATAGCTAAACGAAGTTAACAACACTTGTATACAATTTTATATTTTCACTTTGTTACAAACATTTCTTCTTAGAGATTCACTTTGTACGTTAGATTTTCTTTCCCAAAATTTGAGGGTGTGAAGAGGTGCTTCTTGATTTAATATTTATGCATGTTTCTCATGATTATTTATATTTTGGATCTTCTAACTATCAAAGTAATCAAATTTGATTTTGTGATTCTTGGATTGATTTGGTTCAGGATTTTGAAGATCTTCATATTAAAATGGACAACAAAGACAATGATAAATGTTTTGTTAACAGAGGTAATTTATTTGTGATCCTTCAATATATAATATTTATGTCTGATTCATCAAATTTTATTTAATTTAGATTGAATTTATGAATTACATTCTTTCTCTTGTTTTTGATTTTTTCTCTTGAATTTTATTTAATTTAGATCGAAAACAGAGGTAATTCTTTCTCTTGTTTTCGATTAAATGATATTCTTTTCATTTCATTAGATTTTATGTTGGGAGTATAGTAAGCAAAGCAGACATCATCGTATCATTAAAATTTTGTCAAAATAAAAGAAGAAAAAGTAGAATAAATGTGTGTGTGTGTGAGAGAGAGAGAGAGAGAGCGAGAGAGAGAGAACCAATAATTTATATTAAACTGAAATTCAAGTTGGTTTGTCTAAAGGAAGAAACGTTTCAAAGTAAAGGAAGGTCTTGGAGTGTATAACTCGTGCAATATCACAAGCACTGAACAACGTATAAACAATGTTTTTTTGGTCTGATTCTTAGGTTGACCATGTAAATAAGAGTTTGTTTTTCTTAGGGAATGTGAACAAGAGTTTGTTTTGAATTTTAATATGAACAACTTATAAATAGTGTTTTGTTGGTCTGATTCTTAGGTTGACCATGTAAATAAGAGTTTGTTTTTCTTAGGAAATGTGAACAAGAGTTTGTTTTGAATTTTAATATATTAGAGTTAATCCAATTCGTGTAATTATTTAGCACTAAGATCAATAATATATATATATATATATATATATATATAATGATTTTTTTATGGTTCAACTGCCTTTCATTTGATTTTACATTTTTATTATTATTAATGTTAATTTTTCTTTTACTTTTCTACATTTTTTTTTCATTCCGTTTCATCTTGGTTGAATAATTTAACAATAGTCAATGAGGTCTTAATGATTTGTTCTCAGGTTCAATTTTCAAAACATAGATACAGTTATATTAATAGTATAAAGTCACTTCATTTCAACGGAAATAATTTTTCTAATGCAAAATCTAAATATAGATAACAAAATATCATTATATCCTTCAAATTGTGTTATGAACAGCTTGAGAAATTGTTCGGGTTTTAGTTTTTCTTAATAATTATATGTATATGTATGTATGAATGTTTGTGTGTGTTTGTGTGTGAGTATGAACTATAATAAGGATTCTATTATTATTACAATAAAATCACCTAATTTAAAACAAGAAGCTATTATCTCCATGAAAGTAAATCTATTAATGTTATTATTGGTGCATAGGGCTGAACCTGAGCATGGATGGGAGGGGTGGTCACTCAGGGCACCATTTTTTAGGGGCATTAAATTATTATTTTTACTTAATACTTTGAAGTATATACACATATTTGTTTTTAACTCACTTTGATTAACTCTATTGAAAATATTTTTTTAGAGAACCTTATTTATGAATAAATCTTTTGCAACAAAAAATATGAGAAGAAAGGCATTTAAATAATAAAAAGGGCACAACATTATTGATTCACCCATAGCACCTAAAGTTTTAGGATCGACCTTGTTGGTGCATCATATATCTGCTCTCAATGATAATATATATGTACGTGTAAACAATATACACGTGCGTCTATTACATATACAAATGTATTTATATTGTGTAAAATTCACTCTTCTAATCTCTAAAAAGAATCATTTGTAGTTGAAGTTGGTTCATCTTCTGCTGGAGCTGTCAACAAGATTATTTTCGAATCTTGTGGAAAAAAAGAGGTTAGGCTAAACTATACACAAATTTAATGTTGTTGCATGCTTTTGATGAAAACTAAAGATAAAAAAATTCTCTTATTCAATGTTTTACATTTTTTTAGGGACAATGTTTTACATTTTTTTATTCTCACTTTTGTGCACAGGATGCAAATGGAGTTCAACCAAGTGACAATCCTGAAAAAGATAAGAATGTGCTAGAACCTAACAAACTAAAAGGTTGTGACATCTACAAAGAATTTGAAGGGGTTAAAGCTCTTGGGACTATCACTAAATACATACCCTCAGCGAATCTATTTGAAGTATGGGTTCCTTCATTTATACTTAATTGATCCATTGTGACACATGAACTAATTATTATACATTTTCCATTGAGTTAATTTTTATATTATTCGCATATATGTTAACATAATCAATTTTGACATTCTTATTAGGATTGAATTCATATAAATTGTAGCAGTAGTTAAAGGATTTTATACATCAAGAACAATCATAATAGTTTGTTTATTAAAAATTGTTGACTTAAAAAAATAAAATTTGACATGAATTCTTGAATTTAATTATATCTACTTGAAAAATGTCTAAAGTTTTTTTTTCACTTACTATATGGTAAAATTATGGTTGTGGTTGCCGATGTGATTGTGGTCACTTTCATTGCGGGAATTGCATAGTAAAATATGGTTATGGTACCCGCTATGTTATACTCACTAGGTGAAGTTTTCATTGTGATTTACGATTGAAATTAAATTGTGGCTTGAATGATTGTGGGCATTGTTGCAACCGCAACATTTTGGACCCATCATGTGATGCAATCCACAATTTAAATCACAAAATAAAATTGTATCAAAATTAAATTATTTCTATGATACTGGCTATTATTAACGATGCTAAGAAAATTATTCTTTCAAAATTTCTATAAATTGTTGATTTTACTTTAAACTTATTATCAATTAACTTGTATGTTAACATTAGTTATTTAAATATTTAGGTTCTGTACCAAAATGATAACCGAATGGAGTATTTGACCTTTGATGAAATTACAAAAAATTTGGCAAACAAGGAAGATATATGCAGGTTCCAACAAGTGTCAGCACCACCACCGAGGTATAATAAAGGAATATATATGCAAATAATTATCTTAATGTTTCATTTCTATCAATTAATCTCTTATACTAACAATAATTGTCACCTTGTTTTATCTTTTATCAATATTTATATTATTTTGTGATTAAATGTATATGAATGTCATAGTAGTACAGATAAAGCTACTGAAAATAAAATGAAAAAGGTTGCTGCAGCTGGAGAGACACCCACTTCAAAAAGGAGGAGGGGAAATTTTTCAAGTAAGAAAATTTTGATTGATTATCAACCTAAAAATATTTTGTAGGACAATGGGTTTTATGCAATTTCCTAACTTTACACATTTTTATTAAATCATACATGATCCAAAAAATGCACATATGAATAGAAAAATATTGTGTTTTTGTCTGAAAATACACATTTAGACAAATAAAAAAAATTAGAACTAATTTTTGTTTTATGAGTATTTCATAAATTCTTATGGTATGGAAATAAGTTTTCCTTGTCTTAATGTCCTTTAAGTCTTGACATAGTAGTTTACTAAATCATACAATGTCTTTTTGCAAATAATCAGAAGTTACTTAACTTATGATTATAGGGTCTTCCATGATTATAACATACATGGAATTGTTATCTCCTTGAAGTTGTGACCAATTAGCTTTGATATCACAATATAAAAGATATCATGTTTTTATAGATGTATGGCTAATGTTTATATGTATACATGTGTGCATGTCTATCATGATATATACACATTCATGTATTTGAGGAAATGGAAGATGTAACTTCAGTGTAAACTATTTTTATAAGAGTTAATAGGTGTTTACCCCCTGCTATATAGGTGGATTTTGGTTTATCCCCTTCTAAAAAACAAAAAACTTAGAGATTCTCTAAAATGTAGATTCTTTGGTTTTGGACTTTCGGGATATATGACTGTGCAAACTTGCTTATGTGCCATGCTGAGTCTGTAAATGAATATTTTTTTTGGTACACATTAGTAATGCAATAACATGTCATTATCTTTATAAATAAAAAACAAGAAACAAACTAAAAAACATCATCATCATCATCATCATCGTGTTTTCCTCTCACTCTCACCATAATTTTCATCTTCATTTTTTTTAACCACAAATTTATCTTCAATTGAAACTCATTTTCCTTCAAATTTTCCATCTTCCAAACCCATTTCTTCGAATCAAAAGTTCATATTTTTTTTTGTTCTTCGATTCCTCTACAAATTCATTTTTATTATTTGATTCCTCTACAATTCGAAATCCACAATTCAGTTTTTAGCCTTCAAATTCATTTTTGTTCTTGTCCATAATTCAATTCTCTTTTCTCTACGATTCGAACGCCATATATATGTTTTATTATTTGATTCCTCTACAAATTTATTTTTTCTGGCCTTTTTTTGGGTTTGTGTATATTGATGAATTCTAGAGAAAAAAAAAAGTTTTTTGAATCTTTAATTTTGATACCCATATAGTGTTGACTCACGATTCATTAGGTTATGAAAACTTTGAGTGTTGATTTGTTTTTCTAGAAGGGTTTTGTGGATTTGTTGTTGTTGTTGGATGGTGTTGTTGTTGAATTATGTGATGAACTTGTAGCTGGATTTTTATGTGAAGTTCTTGATTTTCTCGGTAAAAATAAAAATGAAATAAAAGGGAAAAAAGAATTGTTCGGTTAAAGATAACTGAAGTGAAGAATTTGAAATGGATATGTGAGATTTTGATGTGAATGTGTTTTTAAAGTGTTTAAAGTGTGAATTGTTGTTGTTATTGTTGTTGTTGTTAATGCAATGTTTTTATTGTTGCATTGTTGTTGTTGATTGGAGAGAATGGATAACACAATTATATTGAATGTGTTTGATGGTGTTGTAGAGGATTGGTGAAGATCAACATTGGTGATGAACACCCTTAGCCCTATATGATGGTGTAGATACATTTTTATTTTCTTTTTAATTATAAATAATGGCATGTAGGTGAGATACAATAAAAAATAATAATTATACAATCAGTGCGCCACTTATTCAAAAGAATATAATTCAGTGTGCCACATAAGCAAGTTTGCACTATCATATTCCATGAGGGTCTAAAATAAAGAATCTACATTTTATAAAGGGGAATCTCCAAGTTTTCCATTTACAGTGGGTAAACTAAAATTCGCCTATATGAAAGGGGATAAACACCTATTAACCCTTTTTATAATTATGTTCAATATGAATTGAATCAATTGCAGTTATTTTAAATTAATATCACAATATATGTTTGCGTGCCTATATGATCAATTCCTACTAACTTCTTTGGTTTCACTTTTTTTAAGGTGGTGCTTATTCAAATAGAGTTGTCAAGGACATTGGACAAATCGAAGTAACCCCACCAGAGGATAGCAAGAAGAAAGAGAAGTCAAAATCTGCTCCAACATATGTATGTGCTTGAGTC
Source organism: Medicago lupulina (assembly GCA_958299785.1). Taxonomy (NCBI): domain Eukaryota; kingdom Viridiplantae; phylum Streptophyta; class Magnoliopsida; order Fabales; family Fabaceae; genus Medicago; species Medicago lupulina. Next base: position 21,474,078 of record OY283146.1, read on the forward strand.
ATTTTTTATTGAAATTAATCACTAAAATGTATGTTCAATAATGAATGTTATACATTTTTTTTTAATATTTGGTTTAACATAAAAATTAATACGTTTAATTTTGATGATATTTGTTATATATATTTAGACAAAAACAGAAGTGAAAACAAAGGGAAAGCCGTGGTACTCAAAGAAATTAAATGCGACTAAAACTGAACCTTATGAGCCTTATCAGTTTGTGGGACTCTATATCTGCAAGGAACGTAATGGAGTTAGATGCTTGGGAACGATTGAAAGCTATAGTCCTGAAAAGAATAATATGCTCAAAGTATGATTTTCTTTAATTTATGTAACTTACTCAGTCAGTCTTGTTATAATTGTCATTTTTTAATGTTTGTTTGCTTTAATTTAATTATGTCTACGGATCCTAGATCAATTGGTAACATTGCCAAAAAAATTTAGGTTGGACATTGTTACTAGGGTTTGAACCTCAGATCCTCTCCTTGTGTGTGTCTGTGTGTTTACAATGGCTATTGCCATTTCCTTTATCCACACACACAAAAATATCTATTTTTTATTTTGTTAAAAAAACAAAAGGTCGACTAGTTATAAATATAACAATATTATTGGAAGAAAAAAAAGCTAATGAGTATGTTGTCCTTATATTCTAAAGTGACTAATAAGTTTAGATAAAAAATATTTCAATGATGACAATTATAATTTCATTGGTTTTTTTGTTTTAGGGATTTATAATGACACAATGAAGTGTCAACTTTGTGTATGACCAATCAATATGTGTATTTCTTCTCTATACTCGTTTTTTTTTTTCATAGAGTGTTAAAAATCACTAACATTTTATTATACTAATTACTCTGAAAATTTCTATTTGATTTTGATAAATTGATATTCGTTAAGACTTATATATATATATATATATATATATATATATATATATATATATATATATATATATATATATATATATATATCTTATAAATCTATTTGAAATGTTGAGTATACTACCCATATATAGATAATATTAGTTAGATAAGTAATTGACTATTGTTTGGATGTAGGTTAAGTACAAAGTTGATGGTATGATAGAATATTTGACCCAAATTGAGGCTTTGTATGCTATGGCAAAGAGTGAGGACTTTTTGACAGCTCAACGAACACCAAATACAAGGTATGCATAAACTTTTTATCACAAGATACACAATAATAAAAGGTTGAATTATTGATTAAGATCAAACACGAATGAGCTAGTCTCTAATTTTTCTTTGTTTTAATGTTTAGTAGTCTAATTGAATTGAAGATCAATTTTATTTTTTGTCTAAACTTTTTTTTGGGTAATTAAACTGTTTTGAGTAGTAATATTGACAATTAAATGGATAAAGGTCTAAGTTTATTTTCAATATATTCCCATCTATCCATTAGATTATGAACACTATAATTGATCTTGTTTTCCTTGTATGAACTACATTAAATTAAAGAAATAGTTCAGAGAAGCAAACTGGTAAGAAAAAGGCTGACAAAGAAGAAGGATCAACTCGAGCAAAGAAAAAATGAACTACATCTGCATCTTGTGGTAAGTAGAAAGATCCTTAAGTTTTTTCTTTTGTCTATAAAAGTTTCCAGTAGGTAGTAGGAAAATTGTTAATGTGTTAAATAGATGTCCATGGTATGTTTTTAAGAAGTAAATGATACTATTTAAAGAATTGAACCAAATCTAAAGATTGAATCAGTTGAGTTTCCAATCTATATTCTATATGGTTTGACTACTTGAATAGTTTGATTGCAGTTTCGTTCTAGTTCAAAATGTTTAATCAATTGAACCAAAACTCTGTCTCATCGGTTAAATATCTAATTCAATTTTAAAAATATTGTAATTACAATTTTGTCCGAAAAAAAAGTGTAAATACAATTAACATAACTTCTAAATTTACGATTTATTAATTAACATAAAAAAATATCTTATAGACTTGCCAAAACTCTTGTTTGACTATTTTTTGTGATGTATATTTTAGGTCAAAAAGTATGAAGGAAATTGCACATCAATGGAGAATAATTAGCTTGACAAAAGCTCTTGAACCTCAAACTATTTCATGATGTTTCCAAACTATTGTGTGTCATCTTTAACCTAAGTTTATGTTACTTTCCTTTATTTTGGTACTTTTCCTGGCTTACAAGTTTGTTAAACGTGTCCATGTTTTTTAATTCCTTAAAAGTGGATATTAAACTTGGATTGCTTTAAATACTTGCTCGTGGTTTTTTTTTTTTTTTTTATAATCAGGTTTTTATATATTTGATATATATTAATAATAAAACTATTGGGTGAAAATAACCAAATTTGGCCTTCTTTGAGTTGGTATGGATTCTGTGTGAACAAAATTTAAAGTTAAGCATCATGGCTCAATATAACTTTCAATTTTCCATTTTTTTATGGTGGAACTTTCTCCACTCCCAATTATTTTTTTAAAACTGTATATTATTCTTTAGAAAATAGTTTTGTTACTAACCTACCGTAATTATGATGTTTACCCCTAGTTGAAGCCCCAACCCTCGAGGTATCCCCACTGCTTAGGTCATTTGAACCCGACATGGGACTGATCCTCATTTGGTTTTTTTACTAAGGTTGGGTTATCTCACAAACGGACGACTCCAAGAATTAAACCAGCGATTTTGTATTTTACAAGAGTCATGTTTTCAACCCTCCCATACCATGTTAATAAAATTGCATATAATTGTATCACTATATTATTAAACTACATTTTTTTTTGGAAAATGTACTTTTGGACGATCTTAAATTTTCATATCCAAAAAGCATGTTGGGATGTGCTAAAATTAGTTCAAACTTTGATGATGAAGACTTGTCAAAAATTGCAGCGTGATTGGTAGCAATAATGGCAGGGTTTAGGTGCTGGAGATTGGTTTGGTTTGTAATAAATCGATTCGCGATTTAATACAATTAAGGCACAAATATGGATAAGACTAGAACATTATTGTGAATAAGCTTCATAATGTGACGCGATATAGAAAAACTGAGGCGCAATTTTTCACGGGTCTGGGTATGCTCCATTTAGGATAAGCTTCATTTAGGGTTTGGATGCAAGACATGTGGCAAAAAAAATATCTAACGGTTGGGATTTTAAATTTAAAAAACTAATATTTGTTTAAAGAAAATACATAATAATCCCCACAAAAATCCAAATCAGGTTTTCCTCTTCTCGTAGCAGTCAGCCAGTCACAATCAATCTTGTGACCATAGCTCCTCTCCAAAATTGAAATCAAAATTGATCAGAATTGTTGCTTAAAATTACAAAAACAAAATTTCTATTAAAAAGGAATGAAGAAGAGATGGGTAAAAGAAAAACAGAGATCTGAGTTGAGAGAGATGAAGAGAGGGGAAGTTGAGAAAAAGAAGAAGGTTGAATGAGAACTGAGAAGAGAGAGGTACTGGATTGGTTTGCAGGCAACAACGATGTGAGAGAAGAAGGGAACATGATTTGTTTGTTATTATTATGTATTTTCTTTAAACAAATATTAGTTTTTTTAATTTAAAATCCCAACCATTTGATATTTTTTTATCACATGTCTTGCATCCAAACCTTAAATGGAGTAAATGGAGCTTAGCTCAAATGGAGCATACCCGAACTCAATAAGCTTCATAACGTGACGCGATATAGAAAAATTGGGGCGCAATTTTTCACGGGTCTGGTTAACTATATAAGTTTTTATTCATCATTTTTTTTAACAAGTGAAAACCTTGGATATATATATATATATATATATATAGAGAGAGAGAGAGAGAGAGAGAGAGAGAGAGAGAGGGGAGGGAGGGAGGGAGAGTCTTGTCAGAGGCACTCAGAGGCTTAAAGGCACTTTTAGAGAACTCAGAGGCTTAGGGTTGAGTGTCTTTGGGTGATATTTTTGGGTTAGGAAACACTTCACAAACAACTTCATAAGTAATACTCCATTAGATGAATGATTAAAATGTTTTCTCTTTTGTTCTTTGTGAACTTGCGATCTAATTTCTTATAACCTCTTTATATCACTCATTTCATAGAGGATTGGAGAGTTGTTTTCTCCCCCAGATATAGAATAAATATTTATGAACTGGGTAAAGAAATATTGGTGTGTTGTATTTTCTGTACTATCTTATCATTGTTGTTTTGGTTTTGCTTGGGGTTGTTCTTCACACTTAAATCTAAGTATGTTGTTGTTTGAAGCTACTTTGATTTGATTTGTTTACTACTCTCTTTTACTTTAGTTATCTAATTTTATTGGTGTGATTTCATGTTTGAATACACAACAATTGGCACCCACCATAGGAAAAAGGATGAATTTGTTAAGTGAGTATCATGAGTTCAAAGTGGGATATATATATATATATATATATATATATATATATATATATATATATATTCATCATATTCGATAATAAACGTATAATTTAAAGGTGTTTGGAGCTAGTGAGAAGAGTGTGTATGCTCAGCAGATAAGGCAGAACATGTTCGCAAAAGGAGAAACCATTGGAAGAATATGGAATATGCACAACATTTACAAGCTATACTTCAAATTATTTTTCTCTATGTTTGTGTTTATCTTAATTTCGTTGCAAACTTTGTTTTTTAGTTCAGACTATAATCATACTCTGTTTTCTTATCAGCACACGTTCTAGTTTTCATAAACACTTACAAAAATCTTAAGAAAAACCCATCACAATTTAACTCTCCGTGTGTTTTTCTCACCTTCAGTTTGAAGCACATTCGATAGGGCGAGACAAAAAATGTCTCCCAACCCAAACTGCACACCCCGGTAGGTCCATCTGTGCTCGGGTCAGTGCAAACGGGATGAACAGCTGCCGAAACCCGGTTTTAAAAGGATATGTATGGTTGATAGCAGATTTCAAAATCGAATTCGTAAGATACCCGAAATGTATGGGTACATGAGATAGAACGAAGATTCAATATCGTAGGATGGAAGAAGATGACCCTTTCTCTCTAGTTTTCTTTTCATAATGTCTAAAAACTAGTTTTTTGTGCGGTACGTGGCTACATGCCTAGTAAGCTGCAATGACTATGAAGTGCATGTAGCAATATATAATTGAACCAATTTTGTTGATAAATACAAAATTCAATTAAAATTTGTTGATTAAATAAATGAAAGGTGTAAACTGTAGAGTCTATGACATTGACCCATATACTTGTGTAGTCACCTCATCGGGCTCATGTCATTACAATCTCCATTAATTTAGAATTAATATAGTAAATACTATATTATATTTCTTATATAAATACCAATTTTATTTAAAAATCAGAAAATAGTAAATCTAAATTAGTTATCTTTCTTCATGGTGTCATGTTCCTTCATTGAATCACAACAATGAAAAAATATAGAAGAACAAAGAAGAAAATTTTGCAAAGAAAGAAATCTATTTTCATTGTGTGAAGATCGGAAAACCGTTCAACCGACTTGTGTTAACCGGCATCTGACAAAACTGTCACTTAGAAAGGACGGAAATGGACTGGTGTTTTAAGGCCGCTGGTTGATTTGGTGGACAACTTTTGGCCTGAAAAGCGACTGTTGTCCATCCCTAATCTCTAATAAGATAAAAGCAACCCACGTGTTGCCGTGAATCCTAACTAGGACAACTGAGTAGAAAAATATTTTGTCGAATAGGATCATCAAACTTGTCTGATGTCGACACTCAAAATGGAGACAACATAGACATCCGAACACTACAAAGTCATCCTCCCAAGTCACACGCCATCAATTTGGGGAGCTATTGTTCTAGAACGGGAAAAGGCACAATCTTATGGAGCTAGAGTCCCCCATCTCAATCAAAGTCCCAATAAGATGTCCACATACAACTGCATACCACATTCACCAATGAAGGACCGTGTCACAACGAAGACCACGCTTAGAAAAGCTCTAAAACCTTCACTTGATCCAACGGTCGGCTGACCAATGCGCCACAAGGGCAAAACGACACATCAACGCTTAGGTGCCTATAAATAGGGCATGCCTCTTTGAAATTCACATACATATTCTCATTATAAGAAATCGCCTCAAAGCTCACTAAAATCTCATTGACTTGAGCATCATGGTATCTTACAGATACACCTTCCACATTGGTGAAGGATAAAATCCAATCGTAGAACTACTACAACAATGGAGCTATATATATATATATATATATATATATATATATATATATATATATTAACAAGTTCCTTAACATAATTTGGTGAGTGATTTCATTAGATCATTTTGAATCCTATGCAAGTGACTAAATGAGCATGAGCATAGATGAAAATAATTTTAGGTCATGGTAGCAAGTTTTCTAAGAGGATTTTTAATCTTAAAAGAAATTTTGTCTTAAAAATACAAGTTAAACACTAATCCAAATCATAATTATATCATTTTCTATGTAAAAGTTGCTTTTTTTGAGTCCCTAAACAATCTCCTAAGAGTCCTTGTTAGCATTTTTCTATATATTTTTTATTGACAAGGCGATGGCAATGATAAACATTATTGGATGGAAATGTAGCATTTATATCTTGTTGATAGAAAAAAATCAATGACACCCTATTGAAAGAGAAAATAGCATGAATCTGAAGAATAGTGTTAATATTAACGTTTAGTGTATATTTAGTTTCACTTTTAAAAAGAGTCAAAATTTATTGAAGATGTATACCATTGATTTTGATATGTTTGATTGTTTTCAAGGAGAATTAGTTTGCATTTTAAATTGATTATAGTTGGTTCCGTTGATTTTAGTTTTGAATAATGTTTTATTTACTTTTTCCATAAACATATTCAACCAAAAATCATTTTACATCAACACATTTTTAAATAAAATATATTTTATAAAATCATAATACACTCTTTATATCTCCTCAAAACTAATATCACTTTTTAGTGCATGTTTTAAATTGATTAATCCCTCTCCATTGAAGTTGCAAAAAATGTGGGCTGATCCACACATGGGCCTGCCAACAAATAAAATAGGTTGGCTATTACTTTTCTCACCCTACATATTTCTCGCGCACCCTTTTTTTTCTTCACAAAATGTCTGTGACACCCTAAATCCAAAAATAATTATTACTATTATTTAATTAAAAATAGAGTTTGATTCGCAGCGGAAAGTGTCAAATAAAAACTTTTCTAATAATATAAGCATTCTTCCATAAGAGTTAGGATATCACATTGATTCATAACAAACATAAATTCAAATTTCACTTCCTTGAAAATTATAATAATATTAACATCGAATTTTTTTCTTTTGAAAATAATTTCTTTTACATCATAGACAATGATTTTCTTGTACAAAACTAAATAAGTAAGTATATCCTTTTTCCCGTGTCACTATCAGAATGATGTTTTTCTCCAAAATAACAGACGACACAAGACAAAACTTCATGGAAGGCATGTACTTGACTCCAAGACTCATAACCTATAGAACTAAGGTTTCGCAACCACAGGGCCAAGCCAGCAAACACAAACAACGAAGGGTGAGTTCCGAAAACATATAATAGTATAAAATAAAAGAGAATAACACGTAAGCAATTAAGCCAAAGTCGTATCACATCACAAACATAATATTCAAAACCTTGAAGAATATACTATATCAACTCAATCCACATTAGTAAAAAAAAAGATCATTACAACATAAGAACCAAAAATCTTCACAAACATCAATGTCACCATTCAATTTGAAAGTAGTCACAACCGATAATCACCTTCATTGTCTCACACAGTTACACTTATTCACCAAATACAAATCATCATCAATTTTTATGCATATGGACTCAATTCTAATACCTATATGAATGTGGTACCACACCTATCGTCGCCATAATTTGCTAGAGGTATGTTACTGGACTTTCGTCGTAATAATTTGCTAGAGATATGTTACTAAACTTTTTTTCGTCATTTCATCTTCATAATTCCAAGACACGACTCTATATGCAAGTATGAAGGCCGACTCATCAAATATATACACATGTTCACATCATCAACAATTCACATATTAATGCAAGACTCCTCCTATTATGCACAACATCAGGACAAAACATATCATCGTCATACAAATCATCATCAGAGAAAACTTCGTCATCATGATCATACATCGTCATTCACACCACAAATGTTAATCAACATTAGTATTTTCATCATCAAGCAATTTTAAGCATCGACATTTACATCATCATTATAAAGTATATATCGCACAACTCATCTTCCATAATATATTATAGACAACGTCATTAGCCACATCATTATACATAAGCACATTTACTCCTCTTCATTTAATATCGTACTATATTGTTCACATTCCTCTTTAAATCGTCTATAGTACCTTTAAACTTTTTCTTGTATTTATTTAATCATGGATTTAAGGAACTACTCTAAGTTTACAACACCAATTTTATACTAATTTCTCCTTAATCTACTCGATTTAACGCTCTTTCACCGTTAGGTTTCATGGTTCGTTTTACCCTATGTTGTTTTCCCTTAATTCTAATCTTGCATTAACAACTCTAATCTTAAGTATAGCAACATTCATTATCATACTCTCATCATCATGGTCATTATAACACCACTTACAATCAAACTACTACACTGATGCACGAGTTGATGTCATTTTTGCATCAGCAACTCTAATCTTAATTATAACAACATTCATTATCATACTCTCATCATCATGGTCATCATAACACCACTTACAATCAAACTACTACACTGATGCACAGGTTGATTTAATTGTAAAATGGCAAGTGTACCAATCGTTTAACCAAGTAATAAAGTGATAAGTAAAGTATCGTATCCACAAGGATTGTCATTTAATCCAAACAATTTATGTTACTTATTTTTATTAAACTGACGGTATAAAAGTTAAGGGTGATGTGTAAATCCGCAAGTGCACGGTTTACTGAAGTAGTAATAAGTGTATCGTTCTGACAGGGAGTTATGAATTCAATTAACTTTCAACAATGATTAGAAAAGAGTTTTGAGTTATAAAGTTTGGATTTTTAATTAAAAGAAAATAATAAAAATAAAAGCGTCTTGGGATTATTGGTTCATCAAGATGACAAATCCTTCACAAAACAAACCTTAAACCTAGAACTTTATGTTAGACCTATTTTCTAAGGACAAGTTTCTCTTTAGCCTATCACATCTCCTTTCGGTCTCAGTGAGTGTGTTTCTCTAGCAATCACGCCTATTCTCATGGTTGATTGCTATTGAAATCCTTGAAGCTCGAAACTTTTTATGTCTCAAGGTTTACTAGACTATTCTCATGTTTCGCTATCCTTATCTAATTTCACTTGTTTCAATATTAAAACTTCATCTTTCGATCCATCGCTTAATATTTGTGATGATGAAATAACAAATATTTATCCTCCACTCTCATTTCGAATTTGGTATTTGTTAATTCATTATAAAAAATATTTGTGATGATGAATTAACAAATATTTATCCTCCACTCTCGTTTCGAATTTGGTATTTGTTAATTCATTATAAAAACGGTTAAATTAGATTAGAAAATAAAGTTACATAAAATTAGGTTTTTAGGTTTGGGTTGATTAGCATTATGGCATTAGACTTATCCAACAATCCCAAGACAAAAGAAGTCTACTCACTTATGATCATAGTAGACATGGAGAAGAAGAAGAAGATAAATGTAAATAACAAGAAAATAAAGATGAACTTTTATTCAAAGAAACAATTGTCACTTATTATTTCCAAGAACAAAAGATGAATTGATATGTCACATGGCTCCTCTATTTATAGCTAAGGGAGCATCATAAAATTGCACTAAATAGGGACATAGATTTGTACTAAATCGGCATATAAATTTACACCAAATCAGAACATATAATTGTACTAAATCAGCACATAAATATGCACCAAATCAGCACATAAATATGTACCAAATCAGCATATAATATTACACTAAATCTTCCCAAGTGCTAAGTCTTTGAAGTAAAACAACAAAAAGGGGGATTGACATATTTTTGCACAAGATCTTCATATTTTTGTCTTCAATCAGCTCCAAATCATATTTTAGATCCTTTTCTCCTTAATTCATGCTCAAAACCCTTTCTTTGGCTCCAAGATTCAATCTTTCATCATATTTGTTCATGAAATTAAATAACAAGCAATTGTAGTAAAATAGTTCTAAATAATAAATAAAAACACATAAAATCTAAATAAAATAAGCTAAAATCGACACTTAAAAACGACTAATTATCGACTCATCAAACTCCCACATACTTGAATCTTTGCTTGTCCTCAAGCAAAAGGCATAAACATTAACAGCAAAAACAAGTTTAATATATGACAATTCAATTAAAACAATTGTCTCCTCCAAGGCCTTATTCTAAATGTACACTAATCACATTTCAAGCATTTCTTATGAACTTTATTCAACCCAACAAACAAGTCTTAAGTGAGTGTGTGTATGTGTAGTCCACCCCTTTTCTTGCTCCTGTGTAAGAGATATTATGAGGAAAGAGGTTCTAACCCAAACACTAAACTAACTGAGAAAAGTTCTTTCTTCATTTCATATAAGAGATATGAGAATCATTAAGATCAATTTGACATTTATATATCTCGGGGAACTGCAGAAATTTTATTATTTTAAGAGACGCCACCTTCACGTGGGAAGCAAGTGAGGCCTACTCCCGACCCCCCAGAATCAATGATGCCCTGTTTTTGTATTTGTTCTGACCCCTTTTTGAGATTTTTGGAGGTTTTACGGAAGCTACTTTTAGTTGTCAGAGAAACTTTTTTGTTCCCTTATTTATATATTTGTTTCTGCCCCTATTTTAATTTTGATCTTTTATTCCCCCACACTAACTTATACTACTTTTACTCTAAAAACTTTGAAGGGTTATTTACCATTGAAGTTAGAACGTACTCGTTAAAAGACCTACCTACACAATTACTCCGGGGCTGCAACTTTGTGCTTTTCTTAAAGAAAATTTTTCACACAAAACATGATGTGGGTATAGCAAGAACACTTAAAACACAAGAAATCACTTTCATGTACAAAAGAAACAACCAAATGGACTTAACAAAAATTTTATGTCATAATTCACAATAAAAACCAAGCTGTTTGCATACCTTTCGCAATAATTCAAAACAAAAGATTAAAATTCAAGGGAGTTTAGGAACACTACGACACTTGACATTTTATTGACTCCCCCCACACTTGGGAGAAGCATTTTCCTCAATGATTTGAAAAAGAAGAAGAAGGAGTAGAAGAAGAAAAGGTAGAAAGAGAAGGAAAATGAGTAGAGAAAGCTCACAATTTATTGAGGTCCATAAGGTGGACCTTGGAGGTGAAGGTGTTGCATCATGTTTCGAAGTATTTGGTTATTTTCTTCGTGCATGCGATTGCCCCTTTGGACATCATTCCTTAGCCCTGAGATTTCAACACCTTGCCTTTGTTGCTTGGTGCTTATCCTTTGAACCTCGGTTTGCATCCATACCCAACGTTCATCAGTATCATAATGCCCACCAGCATCTTGTGCATGGGGCATTGGTTCATTGTGCAAGTGTGCACCTTCTTCCTCCTCATTACCACCATCATTATATACATGTGGTTAGTACCAACATAAAGGAAATTTTCTACCAACTCCGGGTTAGTTATGGCCGGATTAGGTAGAATAATCAAACAAGGAGCACTATTAATTTTCCATTCATATTGGTAGTTGTGAGAGTAGCCATATGGTTTAATAAAGAACATAGAAGTGAGAGTATCTTAGGTCTAGCCTAAAGTTTCCCTCAATCTTATTGATCCCACTCTCCTCACCCACTCCGAACTTCCTAGCAATGAAGGTGATGATACCACCTGCTACTATGTCACTTTTATCATTCGGTTTTTTTTTTTGTTTTTTTTTTGTTTAGCAACTGAAACAAGATAATCATGTAAGTAATAACAAATGTTCACATGGTCCTCTATACCTAATCTATCAATAGCATTAGCATTAGGGTACCGACAAGCAGAAATAGTCCTATAGATAAGAGATTTATACCTATTCTTTTGCTTGTCATCTTTAAAATTAATGTCATGGTTTCAGATTATTGCTTTTTTCCTCCCTGCACCACTTCCTGAGGTTTCAATCTCCTTGCCTTTCCTCTTTGATGCTATTGACTTTGGTTTAGGTTGGTTTGGGTAAAGGTTTTGTTTTTGGCTAGGTTTTGTGTGGGAAAGGTGAAATTCTAGCACGTTAGACTTAAGATGTTCTACGTGATGTTCCAACACCGGTAACACACAAGCAGATGTTAAATATTAAGATTAGAACATTAAGCTAAAAAAACAGATAAAAGGAAACAAACAGGAAAGTAAAATGCACAGAGTTTGATGACCCAGTTCGGTGCAATGTCACCTACTCCGGGGGATACCAAGCCAGGAAGGAAATCCACTAGCGTAGTTCGTGTTCAATAGTTCTCAGCAAACTCCTCGTTTACACTAAAGACCTAGGACCTACCCGTACTGACTTCAACCTAGGAACTCCTATATTTGAGATCCCATCTCACTCCCTTACAAATGATCACAGACTTTGTGATACTCAAATTACAGACACAATCAAAATGAAGTTACCTTCGAAAACAACCAACTAACACCTTGTTTCACAACTTCGGTGTAATACACAAGCTACCTAACTCTTTGCTTAAAAGCTTCAGAGTAGTGAACAAATTACAACTCAAACACAGTCCTAAGCATGCATCAAAATGATACACGAAAGGCTTACAAACAATACACTCACAACCCTAAAAGTTCTATTCTTCAAAATGACGGCTTGAATGCTCAATTAGGTCTTGCAGTCTTGAATAAATACTGAAGCAATACGGGTCAGTCACTTGTTGGGCTTCAGAACAAATCGGTGATCCATTTCACAACAAATAGAACCAGATAAGGAAACTCCTAAAATGTAGGCACATCTTTAGGAACATTTTGATCACCTCCAAACTTTCCTAAGAAGATAGCACTCCTTCAGAAAATCACAGATGTTCTGATTCTCCATTAAAGACACGTGGTTTGACCAACAAGAATAAAGACGTGGATTCCTTAAATAAACAAGTGCGTGCATAAAATAAGGCAAGGTACAAAACACACATAACCATGCCTGGATGTTGGAACATTGTGTTCCACATCTGAAGTGAATATTTGTTTTAGGCAAAAGTGAAGCCAACATACAAATATCCAACAATCTCCCCCTTTGGCTAAAACAACTTGAGGCCAGACCAAACAAAGAAGAGAGACAACACGCAACTTTTTCTTCAATCTTCACAAAACAATCTTCCTTGAAGAAAAGTACACATACTCAAATTACTAAAAGATACCAAATATATAGATCTTCAGTCACATCAAAATCTTCAAGACTAGAAGTATATCACAGATCTCAAATTCTGCTTCCAATATTTTCACAAATTATTCAACACATGGAAATATGCAGACAAGAGAAAGATAGGTATCATCCTAGAAAATCATAGACTTGCAGCAACGGAAACAGAAGGGAAAAATAAATTCCCAAGACAGTCAACTGCCACAACAGGCTACTCAAAGAAACAAAACGGAAAAAATAGATTCCCAAACAACATGCAGTAGCTATTTTGAATGTTCCAGCATCCAACCACACATCCAGGAATAAAAATTGTCACTCCCCCTCAAGGATACAACCAATGAGTGACTACAAAAATAGCATTCTAATACTCCCCCTTAATACATGCATCTGAACATAAACACAGTCATGCAAGGCATAATCATATACACACATCCAACCATCAGGAAGAACTTCAGAAAAAAATATTTCAAACAAAAAGCAATTGTACTCAGAGTACTCAAAAGCATACACAGATGTTTCAACATCACCTGACACATTATCTGCTATAATACTCATGCATACTAAAAAGATAATCCAGCTCTCAAATGAGCACACACTTGTACCTACTCTTCACAAGCTTGCATAATGCATATCTACTCTTAGCACATAATAAAAACTTCCAATAGAAGAACACATGCATACTCTTAGCACATGCATATCTACTCCCCTTTTTTAGCCATAAAATATGCCAAATAGAAATCAGAGAGAAACATAAATCTCCATAACATAAAGAGAATTCCAGAAAACCTTAATCATAAAAGAGTACCAAGAGACAGAAAAAGTAGAAAATATACGGTTACAGACCATAGCACATATAGTGCTCAAATAATCCAAGGCATAGCCCACAATATCAAATAAAAAAAACAAAGAAGTGACAATAATCATTCTGCTGCCTCAGAGCTGCTGCCAGAAGCTTCATCATCACCCTTGTTATCATCTTCCTCATCCTCATTACCCGAGCCTTCATCATCTTCAGCTTCCTTTTCACTTTCAGCTTCCTCATCTTCTGCATCTGCATCCTCCCTTACCAAGGTAGAAATCATCAACTCAAACTTGGCTTTCCTTTCATCCAGCATAAGACAAGTATGCTTAAGAGCAGCCACAATATCCTGTTTAGACATCTGTTTAGCAGGGGACATGTTGGGATGTTCCAACAATGTCTGACACATGATTGTCTCCAAAAAGCTTTTGATGGATAGTAAGGGGGATTCCCTCTTCTTAGGGAGGTCTGCAGCAGTGATGAGCCCAGGGTGTTGATCTAACATAATATTGCACAAAAGAGTAGGAAAAGCTATGGGGAGCTTAATAACATCTGTTTTGGCATGTTTAACTATTTGATCAAATATCTACCTGCCATAGTCCATCTTGGTTTTAGTCCCTATAGCATAGATAAATTTGGCCAAACATGCTGCAATGCCAGACGAGTAGGTAGTGGGAACCCAGTTTGCAGCACCAATCCTATTGAGGATGGCATACTTCACACTGAGCTTACCAGATGATATATTCCCTTTCTTAGGCCAAGTTGTTACCTAATTGACAGTAATCTCCCTGCTTACTTGGTTGTCTATAGCTTCCCGCTCACCAGCACCTTCTTCATCCACTCCTAAAAACTTGTTGATAATGTTGGGGGAGAAATTGACACACTCACCCCTAACAAACACTTTCTGAAAATCCCTACTAAGTGGATTATCATAGTCATTCAGAATATTAACTAAAAATTCTTTCACAAGCTTCTCATAGCAATCACCAAGATTGCACACAATCTTCATGAGTTCAGCTTCTTTGATAAGCTTCATCACAACTTTAATTTTCAGTGCCTCCTCACCAAGCTCTCTCTCAACAGCTAGCCTCCTATGGTAAATGTATTTTCACCTTTGTGCAAATTCAGGTAGGTGAAAAGAAACCTTATCAATAGGCACATTTTCCACAATCTGCACACCCTTTTTCCCAGCAGATTTCTTGACACCAGAGGGAATGATGTTTAGAACATTCTCATCAACATCATACTCATAATCACTTGAAGAGATAACCTTCCTCTTCCTTGAGCTACCAGCAGCATTCTTCATTGTCACTTTACTCCAACCTTTCTTGGGTCCAACACCAGCGGATTTAGTCTTGCTTTTGGGGGTTTCAGTCACAACAGTAGTTGTCTTTTTAGGAGTCTTGTTTTCAGAAGGGACAACTTTCCCTTTGTTATTTCTTAATCTCTTGGCCACACTATTTTAACACCCCGTTTTTCCCAACATATAAATAGTATAAATAAATCAGAGTTCATCACAATAGGATGTCACATTTCGTTCTTCAAAACATCATTAAATATAAATAGAGTTAAAATCCACTATTTATTTAAACAACTGTGTCGCGTCATTTTTCGGAGATCAAGGCTATTTGATTAGCTTTTGACTCACTAAATTATTTCACGACTTTGCTTTAAAAAAGATTTGAATTTGATGGGGTCCGGGGGTTGGTTACACAAAGGAAAGGTGTTAGCACCCTTTATGTTCGTAGTATTCTACGAGAACCTTTCGACTTTATTTTTTTTTTGTGCTATAAATTACTTGCTTTTAAGGAGAAAATGAGTGGTGAATTAAAGAAAAAGAAAGAATCCTATTACCTACATTTTTATTGATTCGGAAGGACTAGGTCCTTTGCCTACGTACCCGTGAGGGATCAGACCCTCATAGTTCGGGGTAAAAATTTCGTTTGATTTGTTTTTCTTTTTTTTATTTGTTTTTGAAAAAGGTTTTAAAGTAAAAAGCCAAGTGGCAAGATGGAATTTGTTTGTATTTTTTATATTAAAAGAAAATGACTCGAATATAATTAAATGGATTGATATTTGATTAAGAGAGAAATAGAAAAAAAAGGAATCACTCGATTTGTGGATCGAGGTTTATTGTGAAAATTATTTTTGTGATTTTGGATTATGTGAATGTTTTTGTTGTTTTTGAGTAATGAGCTAAAATTAAACTAACGGAGCAGAAAAGTAAAGCGTAGGTAACTCATGGTGGCGTGGGACCACCACGAGGACCTTTAACCTAAGGCTTAATTGCACTTTTGGACCTCTATCTTTCCAAAAGTTGCGGTTATGGACCCCTAACTAATTTAAATACAAAACAGCCCCCTATGTTTTGATTCTTTGGCAGTTTTGGACCCTCAGTCCATTGTTGACTCAGTCAACGTTGACGTGGCACCCTAAGTGAGGTGCCACGTGTCAATTTTTTTATTATTTTTTTGTCTTGGGGGTCCAAAACTGCTAAAGAATCAAAACATAGGGGGCTGTTTTGTATTTAAATTAGTTAGGGGTCCATAACCGCAACTTTTGGAAAGATAGGGGTCCAAAAGTGCAATTAAGCCTTAACCTAAACTACGAAGCATAAAAGGTAACGCATACACCCACACACACATGCACCTAAAGCTATTACATAAAAGCCTATTATACATTCTAAAGTCTGCGATAAAAAAAACATTAATCCTAACTATACATTCTAAAATCTGCAGAAAATAAATAGCGAAAAATAAATAATTTACATAAAAAACCTAATGTACATTCTAAGTTCTCGACTAAATATAATTAAATGAAAGAAGTAAATAAATAAAGTGAAAAAAAAGAATGATATAGTAAGCCTAAACTAAATAAAAATGTACACGAAATAAAAATGAGATGCTGGAAAAAAAATGCATGAAAAAAAAAATTACGAACAGGTACATATAACACGATTGGGGGTGCAGAAAGCAAAAGATGGGTTTAGGCCTCAGACATGTGCAAGGCGCGTTGGGCTTGTAAGGTCTGATGTGGATCGCTTGATCAGAATCACACCGTCTCAATCAGATCAAGGAAAGGGCCTCAACAACCCTTAGATTGGTCGTACGGCCAGGCAGCGGGGGTTCACCATAATGGCACAGGCTTGCGCACATAAGATTAAGGGAGGGTATAAATACCTTGTCCCCTTTGTTTTCTTTCATTTTTTTCTTTCAATCCTCTCTCTTCCTCCCTATACGAAAATTGCTCTCTCATCTATCTTGTTCCCTCTCTTCATAAACATGAAGAACATGTATGGTGTTCAGCTGGGCAGTCCAGATTCCGGCGAGAGGTGACGGATTCCGGCGACGGTTGTCCGGCCGGTGCGGAGGCGCCACCGTGCCGGAACCCTAAAGCTTAAATTGTTTTGTTTTTTTTTTGCTTATTCGATTCGATTTTATCTCTTCTTATCCCTGCTTAAATCAAAAATTTCAGAAAATAACAATGAAACCCTAGATCTACAAGTTAGCAAAACTACCTCTTTTGTTCGTCAATCTGTTCAAAAGCTTTGTATCGGCTTGATCTTGAGGGCCGGTTGACGGTGCAGTTACGGGTATGTGTGCGACCCTGACGTCGTGAGACTGCTCGTCGTTGGCGGCCGGTTCCGGTACGGATTTGTGCTTGGTGTGTGTATTGAATTCAGTTTTGGGTATATGTCGGTTGATGGTCCTGGTTTCAAGCTACTATGATTTTTGAATGCTGAATTTCTTCTGCGGTTGTTTGTGTTGTTGCGCGTGTGTTATATGTTTGCAGGTTTTGTGTTAAAAATTCGGCCTCCTTGAATGTGTGTGCAGGATCCTTTTTATAGTGTTAGGATTTGATAATTAGGGTTTGTTAAAGAGCAACAAAATTGGTGGCTTTTGGATTGAGATGAGAGTGAGCATTTGTTTACAAAACGTGTTTTCTGGATTTGGGACTGATGAGGCCCGTGACAGACTGTTTCGGATTGGACCATTGGACTTGGACAAAAAATAATAAAAAATAATAAAATAGTAAAAGCCAAAAAGGAAAAGATAAAGACTAAAAAAAAGATAATTAAATAAATAAAAGCTAAAGAATTAAGGATTAAAATTAAATGATTTAAAAAATAAAAGATGGAAATAAAAAATAAAAAATAGAGAGAAGAGGGCTCGACTCGGAACAAAAAAATGAGGTATTTTAAAATACCTCTCTGTCGAAATTTTGTTTGAAAAGTCAGAGATTACTCAGGACCAACGAACACGTGTCAGTGTCATCCTGGGTCAAAAAATGAGGTATGATAAACTGCCTTGAAAAATTTAAAACAATGTCGCAGCGGAAAATATTCAATATTTAAACAATACTTGGCACTAAGGCCTCAACATCAACAACATAATAAAATTCCAAATTTAAAGGTGGTCCAACATCAACTTATAAAAGAAAATACGTAACAAGGAAAAACAAAACACATAAATATCCCCATCCTGTTACGTATCAGAGCATGACTCCTATGACGACGCGAGGAATCAACTCACATCAACGGTTACTTCTGGATATCTGCACGTTACCCACGTAGAGGCAACATTCAAACAGAAGGGGTGAGATTTCACATTCAATAACAATAAGCAACAATTCATGTAAAGAATTAATCAATACGAAACAACAACAATTCATCATTAACAATACTTCATATAATTCCAACTACAATCATCATTTAACTTCGTTCAACAATGCAACAACAACGACTCAACAATGCAACAACGAAGACTCAACAAATGCAATGTAATTACGCATGTGGTACCAACAGAGCTACAACTCCCTTCGCTAATGCCGTAATACGGCTTGAAAGGCTACAACCCCCTTCGCTTAAAAATCAACAGAGCTACAGCTCCCTTCGCTAATGTCGTAATTCGGCTTGACAGGCTACAACCCCCTTCGCTTAAAAATCAACAGAGCTACAGCTCCCTTCGCTAATGCCGTAATTCGGCTTGATGGGCTACAACCCCCTTCGCTCAACAATGATTATGCAATGACACAACTTAAAATGCAACAACAGCAACATCATATAACATATTAAATCAACCACAATAGATTTTCACATCAACTCAAGACCACTGGAAAGATAACACAATTATCAACAACTTTCATGTTTATACCAAAGTCCATCTCAAAACAGAAACGTGTGAAAAAGACACAAGAACGCGAAACAGGCAGTCTGCCACTGAAAGATTCGCGAGGCGAGCAAGATCACTCGCCGAGGCGAGCTAAAACAGGTAGCTCTCGGGAAACTAAACATTTTTCCACCCAAAAATCCCAATTTTAACTTCCCAATGCCCAAATTTGATTCTAAAAGTTGTCTAATCGTTTCTAAACATGAAAAGGCACTCAAATTCATATAAAACTTGACCCAAAACATCATTTCTACAAAATCACTATTTTACTACTGAACAGTTCGCTAGGCGAGTAAAAACACTCGCTGTGGCGAGTTAACATCTACTCGCTAGGCGAGTAAGATTACTCGCCATTGCGAGCGATGACAGACAGCTCTACGAACAAACATCAGTTTTCACCCAAAAACCCCAATTTCGACAACCCAAATCCCAAAATTGATAGGAAACATTACCTACTGTTATTCTACAACCTGAACATCAATTTCTTCACATTAATTCACGGAATTACCTACACTTTCAACAATCTAATTGATTTCAAAACCTAACTTCTATAACATCAAAAATTCAACAACAACAAGATTAAACCCTTTTTCAGAATTATATACTTATGATTAAAGAAGGTTAGTCCCACCCTTACCTTAGATTGGTTGAATTCTGAATCCTACAAGCTTTCTCTTGCCCTCTCACAAAGTTCTTCTCTTCTCTGACTTCTCACTTTCTCTTTTTCTCCTAAAAATCGTTTTTACGTGTTCTGACTTTCTATTCCTAACCTCTCCCATTCTTAACCTAACAAATTCCCCTTATTCCAAAACTGCCCTTATGCCTCATTAATCTAATTTAATTATATTCATTCACTATTAATGTCATAATAAACTACTAATAAATACCAACACCTAATACAAAAGTCACACATCGCAGTTATTTAAATAAAATATACAAAAAGACACCAAACTCGATAAAGTAAATAAATAATAAAATAGGACGTTACAACTCTCCCCCACTTAGAATATTTTCGTCCTCGAAAATGTACCTCTAATCAGACGATCCTCATTCGTCGTCTGAGTACCAGCTAAAGCAAACACCTTCCCACTAGTCTGAGCCTTCTTAGGTTTCTTACACTGAAGGCTAGTATGTCCTTCTTCACCACAGTTAAAGCAAACTATATCATCATGCTTGCAATCCGCAACTGTATGTCCCTTCCTGCCGCAACGGAAACACCGTTTCACATCGCCACTACAAGCGTTACTCTTATGACCTTTTTCTCCACACCGGAAACAAACAATTTCAGTAGGAGTATCTCTTTTTCTGAGCCTACTCTCGTCATTCACCCTCTGCTCACCCTTATCAACCGGAGCACTGTAAGGCTTACCACGACTTTGTTGTTGCTTACCCCTCCGCTCATTCATAATCTTATAATGACCTTTGGTGTCATCTTCATAGATTCTGCAGCTACTCACCAACTCAGAAAACTGTCGAATCTTTTGGTACCCAATTTCTCGCTTAATCTCAGCATGCAAACCATTCTCGAATTTGATACACTTACAGAATTCAGCAGTCTCAGCATTATAGTGCGAATAAAACTTGACCAACTCAACAAACTTAGCAGCATGCTCCGTCACTGACATATCACCTTGCTTCAGCTCCAGGAACTCAATTTCCTTCTTCCCGCGAACATCTTCCGAAAAGTACCTATTCAATAATTCCCTCCTAAAAATAGCTCATGTAACTCCCTCACCTCCGTTCTCCAAAAGCAGACGAGTACTTACCCACCAATCATCAGCCTTCTCAGCCAACATATGCGTACCAAAACGTACCATTTGAGCTTCAGTGCATTGCATGACTCGAAAAATTCTCGCAACTTCTTTAAGCCATGTCTGAGCTCCATCCGGATCATATCTCCCTTTGAAAGTAGGTGGATGGTTCCTCAGAAAAGTTTCCAGCATGATCCCTTACTTTCCTCAGCATGAGCATTCTCTAGAGAATTTCCAGAATCAACATCATCTACAGGATCAGTTTCAGAATTGGAGTTCTCTTCATCAACCACAACATTAGCATCAATATCAGGCTTATCCTGTTGGCCCAAGGATGTGCCAACATCCGGCCCAACATCGCCTTGCATATCAGTTTATTTCGGATCACTTACAACAGAATCATCGCCTCTAGTATCTTTACTAGAGTTGTCGACATCCATGTTTTCAGTACTTTCTATTGAATCATTCAAGTCATCTAACCCTAGTTTTCTACTAGATTCAGGTTCATTAGAGATTAGGGTTGCGTCAGGATTACCTTTTTCACAGACGGGTGTTGCAACATCTTCCGCTGTCTTGAGGGAGTCTTTATCATCAAACTTTGTGGAAGCTTGAGCGGGGGTGCCTTCTTAGTAGCTACAAAAGGGTTCTCCTTTTCATACAAGTCAGACATGGACAACACCACCTTCGACTCTCCTTTCTTTACAACTTTCTTCTTCTTTCAAGTGGATTTAGAAGCCATTTTCTTTTAAGGTTTCATGGGAGGAACAGTAGTGAGGGGTTCAATCATCTTTTGACCAGATGAATCGGTTTTTTGTTGTTCGGTGGTGCTCTTTTCATTTTTGACAGAGGAGTTGGTTTTGAACTTCATGGCGGACTGATGAAGTTAACAATAGTTGATGGCAAGAAGAGATTTTTGATGATCGGTTGCAGGGAAGAGAAAGCGAACGGTTCTGAGAGGTTCAGAGAAAGAGAGTGTGTGCCTCAGGTTTAGAGTGGAGTGATTGCAGTTAGTTGGGTGAAAAAGGGAAATTTAAAAAAGAAACTTGCTTGAATTAGCGTGCACCAATGAGAGATAGAGTACACACACGAACTCTGCACGCCAACCCCAAATTAACTGCTATAACTTCTTTCTTGATGAAATACCCATCATGTCCCTTAACTTCTCATATTTCTCTAAATTTAAAATTTCAGCATATTTGTCACTTGAAATATCTTTTGTAAGGTGACTAATTTCACCAGAATTTTTGACACAGTTCAGTTGATCATTAATCTAATTATTTTTCAAAGTAGAATTATTCTCAGAGACTCTTTTACTCTCATCTTTATCTATAAGCTGAGGCAGCGTAAGACACTCATGATGTTCCAACATAGCAGTCAACATGTCAGACTGAGCTACTGGTTCCGGAATCCATTTGTAGCAATTATTTCTGGTTCTAATTCCTCTCATCAATACCTCTCCTTCTTGATTAGATATCTTGCACTCAAATATGTTAAAATTAGCTTCAATTCCTTGGTCACACAACTGGGTTATACTAATCAAGTTTGTGAAAAGTCCTTCAACTAAGAAAACATTTTTAAGTTTAGGCAACCCATTAAAGTTTTCAATGCCTCGTATTTTTCCTTTACCTCCATCACCAAAGGTGACATATCCTTTCTCGAAAGGTCTTATATTTTCAATGTGACTAATTTTCCCAGTAATATGCCTGGAACATCCACTGTCAAAATACCAGACTTCATTAGATGATGGTTTTTGAGAAGGGTGGCTCATTAGTCCAACATTGTTATCTTTAGGCATCCACTCTTTCCTGACATATCTCATTTCTGATTCATGAGATTTGTGTCCATAGTACTCAGGATAGCCATACAATTTAAAACATAAGGGACTTATGTGTCCTTTTCTCTTGCAATAGTAACAAATCCAAGGGCGAGTTGTCTTTTTGCCATTTTGATGTCCTTGTGAATACTTCAACATTGTCTTGTTAATTGAACCAACATTTGTTTCTACAGAGCCAGTTATCTTGCCCCTTTTTGCATATTTTTCAATTTTAATCATCCCATGATCTTCTAAGGCATAGCTAACGTTTCTGTTTCTTTGTCTCAGATTTAGAGGTTTATAATCAAATTCTATACCATTTTCCTTTCTTTTACCATGATCTTCTGTCACCTCAGTTAGAACAGTAATATCATTTGTCACCAGTTCAACTTGCTTCCTAATCTTTTCAAGTTGTGAGTTTAGAAGACTTACCTCATTATTAAGTTCTGAGATCTTTGCCAGATGGTTACTCCTTTCTGTGAGCAATTGACTATTGATCTTCTTTTGTTCTCCTAACAATTTACATATCTCTGCACTTCTGAAGTATAAATCCTTGTAAGATGCAGCTAGATCATCATATGCCAACTCTTCATCAGACGACTCAGTGTCAGAACAAACTCTCCCAGTAAAAGCAGTCACCCTTTTTAAAGGACCATATTCACTAACATTTTCTGAAATGTCTTCAACAGGCCAGGCAGCAGTCAAACTTTTCTTTTGTTTCTTTTGAAAAGTAGCACATTCTGTTCTTATCTTACCAAATCCTTCACATATATAGCATTGAAATTCCTTGGATTGATTTCCCTTGTCATATGTATTGAGGCTCTTCTCATCATTTTGTTTCTCCTTGGTGTTGGATCCAATGTTCTGAGCATCTGATCTGGAATTTCAGTTAGCCTATTTCAAAATTTTGTTGAACAATCTTCCAAGAAGCACAACTGACTCAGCCAAGTTCTCATTATTTTCAAGGTTTCTTTGGGCTTCTTCAATGTCCGCATTAGAACCTATAGCCATGTTCTTTTCTTTCCTACCGTTGATGATAATTTCAAAATTTTGTAGGGATTCAATGTGTAACACCCCGATTCCCAAAACAACATAATAATATATAACAATCAGAGTTAAACCACAAACAGAGCATTACACTGCTTATATAAAAATTCTTTAATAGAAAAATGAAACTATTAAACTTAAACAACCAATTTATAAAAACTAAACTGCAGCGGAATATTCTTTTCAATCATAATCAATTCTCAAATATAATCTTGGCACAAGGCCTCAACCAACAATAATTATTCAACCATACTTAAATAATTCCGGCGTAAAAGCCTCATCAAAATAATTCAACAAAGACAACATCATCATGTCTCAAAATTTGATACATAGGAATGAAAATAATATAAAAATCTCATCCCATACGTATTAGAGCCCTAGACATTGAGCCACCACCTACTACTCAGGATCACCTGCAAGTTACCCATACGAAGGGCAACATTTTCAAGCAGAAGGGGTGAGATTCACATACAAAATAATATATATATATATATATATATATATATATATATATAAGTCATCAATTGCAATGAAAACAACAACAATTCACCTCAACAAGTCATATATATAAAAATATAACATTATTCTTTATTGTCAACAACCACTTAATCATATTTAATCTTCATCAGTTTTATACATGGTATCAACACACCAACAACAACTTAACTCCATGACACATCCACAACAACGACAACTAACCCAACACGACAACTATGACAATGCAGCAATGCACATGCATGTGGTACCAAATACAGGGCAGAAGCCCTCATCGGATATTGAATGGTTAAAGCATTCATCAGGGCAGAAGTCCTCACCGTTTTGAACAACAAAGTGTTCCAGGACATGAGTCCTCCCGCTTTGAACGACAAGGCGTTCCAGGGCAAAGCCCTCACCGCTTTTATGCATTATGCAATGGACTCCACTTGTGTATATCTACATACAACATCAACACCTGTGCCTAATATTTATGACACACTCCCCAACTGGACATCAAGACTCAACAACTTCGACAACACGACGTACATATTCGTAAGTAAATAAATATGCATAATTCCACATGATTTTCCATCTTTTATAATTTTCCACCTTATAAACAATATTAAATAATTCCATTAAACATTTTAAAAAGCTCAGATTAAAGTCCCTAAGCACGTAGCAAAATTCAGAAAATGGTCGTACAGGACCAACTTCGCTTAAGCGGAGCATAGCTCGCTTAAGCGAACCAATTCACGTAAGTTGGGATGTTCCTCGCTTGAGGCTCGCTTGGCGTTCGCTTGAGCGACGCTCACATGCTACAGGTTCTGGGCAGAATTTGGGTCGCTCGCTTAAGCGACGGGAACTTCGCTTGAGAGAACACAATGTCGAAAGTCAGGTTTTTGTTCGCTTGCAGCTCGCTTGACGCTCGCTTAAGCGAACTGGCTTTTTCAGAATTCTGGGCAACTACATGATTACTCGCTTAAGCGACGGAAGCTTCGCTTAAGCGACGCACCATCTGTACAGTTCAAAACCTACGATTTTCAAACCCCATTTTCATCCAAAAACCCAATTTTGATCCCCCAATCACCCAAAATGATTTACAAAAACGTTTACAGGTCTTATATACATCATAGCACTCAAAACAACACAAAAACATAGAATCAACAACATATTCATCAACATTTTCAACAATTCATCATATTCTCAAAACCTAACCAAAAACAACACAAATTCAATCCAATTTTCAGAATCATGTATATATATATATATATATATATATATATATATATATATATATATTAAAATTGAATGCTAGTCTCACCCTTACCTGATTAGATGAACAAACTACAGCAATTCAATTCCCCCTTCTAGGCAATTTTCCCTTGTTCTTGGTCTCTCCCTTTTTCTCCCAAAAGCTCTCTTTTCTTTTTACTGAACGTGAAAATATGTTCTGACCTTCTATTTTCCCTATTCTTTCCTTAACCCCTTATTTCCTTAACTCCCAATAATTATAATTAACTCCCTTAAAACCTACTAATTCTCAATAAATCCCAACATTTAAATAATTATTATTTCTCTCCTATTTCTATTAAATAAAACAAATAACCATATATTCACTTATTCAAATAAATACTATATAATAAAAATACATCACATCATTCAACCAAAAATAATAAAATAGAAATTAGACTGTTACACAATGAGCTCTTCTACCTTCATGCTAGAGATATCCTGGGCTTCTTCTATAGCTGTGACTTTCATGTCAAATCTTTTGGGTAAAGATCTGAGAATTTTCCTAATCAGTTTTTCATCTGACAGTTTTTCTCCAAGAGAGTCAAATGAATTTGCAATGTCAAGGGCATTCATATAAAAATACTGTATGGTTTCATCCTCCTTCATTGTTAGGCTTTCAAATTTGGTAGTCAGAAGTTGAATCCTTGAACTTTTTACCTTGGACGTACCTTCATGAGCAATTTTGAGAATCTCCCAGGCTTCCTTAGTAACACTGCATTGTTTGATCATTCTAAACATATTCTTGTCAACACCATTGAAGATGGCATTCAAGGCTCTAGAGTTTGCAAGAGAGAGTTCATCCTCAGTTGTAGTCCATTCTTCGTCTGATTTCAGAATTGTAGTCTTGTTCACATCTTTATCAAGAACAACTGGATGTCCCCATCCTTTTAACACTGCTTTCCAAGTCTTGTTGTCAATAGATTTTAGATAGGCACTCATTCGTGACTTCCAATAATCGTAGTTGGTTCCATCCAACAGAGGTGGTCTGTAACACCCCGTTTTCCCAGCATAAAAATTTCGTAAATTAATAATCAGAGTTTCACAACTTAAACGGAATGCTACATTTCTTAAAAATCACAATGGAATAAATAATAATTTATCCTTCAAAATATTTCAATAAAATCTTAAATCACTTCGCAGCGGAATTTATTTCAAAAATCTTAAAAACAACTTTGGCATGAAGGCCTCAACGTAAAGTCTCATCAAATTCTTTAATATCATGTTCATAAAATCTCATAGTTAAATACGTAAAGAATAGAAAACATAAGCAAAGTTCCCCATCCCGTTACGTATCAGAGCACCTAGACACGTGAGGAGTCCACTCACATCAACAGCTAGTCCTGGAAATCTGCACTTGCCCACAAGGCGACAATTCCAACAGAAGGGGTGAGATTTCACAAACATTAAACTTAAGCATATAATTCATCAATTTACAACTAACAACTTAAAACATCAATTAATCACATAATCTTCAACAAGTACAATCATAAAGCAACTCATCATAGTTCATCATATTCATCAACAGATATAATCTCAAACAACTCATCATAATCATGTATAGAAACATCATCAAAATTCATCATATAGAAAACATCATCAAAATTCATCATATAGAAAACATCATCGCATCATCAAGTTCATCATGTTAAACAACAAATGCATTCATAATTATTTCATCAAGACTCTTCTTCAACAACTCAACATCTTAGACAACTTAGACAACTCGACACGACTATGCAACTTCTTAACATCTTGACATCTTAACAACTTATATGCATGTGGTACCATCCAGGGCATAAGCGCCCATCGCTAAAGGTCAAATAGGACCTGTCAGGCATCAAGCCCCCATCGCTAAGGTCGTAAAAGGACCTGTCAGGCATTAAGCCTCCATCGCTGACTATGCTATGCAACAACACGACTCAATGCAACGACACGACTCAAATGCAACGACACGACTCAAATGCAACAATCTTCAAATATCACATCTTTATATAACACATCTTTTAAATAACACATTTTCAAATAACACATTATTTTCACATCGTTAAATAACACATCAATTTCACATCATCACATAATCATATCAAAACTCAAATCATAATCAAAGCCAAACAAAACAGCACATGAATCCAATTTAAACAACTTCATCGACAAATATAATCATTAAATTCTCTCATAACCCAAATTCTCAAAAACTCTCAAAACTACACCTAATCATGCTAATTGCAATTTCAGAAATCATATACTTAATTTTAATGAGAGTTAGTCTCACCCTTACCTTAATTTCAGATGAACAAAGCTTACGGAAGAGAACAAAAGTGGTGAAAACACCCAAATATACTGCTGCAGTGCGCGACAGTTTTCTCTTAACTCCAACCTTGTTTCGACGATCCGAACGGTGAAAAGGTAGACCCAGGTGTCGTGAACCTTGTGTCCAAAATTCGTCACGATCCAACGGTTAACGAGTGAGAAATCGCTGTTTTACTGAGGCAGATTTCAGAAAAACGGGAATTGCTTTCTCTCTTCTCTTTGGTGGCTACTTTTCTCACAAAAGACTGTTTTTACTTTAAAACTATTCTAACCTAGCTTCTCCTATTTATATATCTCTTCTCCTCTATCTTATTTACTCTTATCACCAAAAACTACTCTCTTCCCTAATATCTTAATAATAATAATAATACACCAAATAACAAATATATTTATATACTAGATAACATATATATATCCACACAAAATAACATATATATTTCTACATAAAATAACAAATATATTTTCAAACCAAATATCAAATATATTTCTATAACAAATATATCTCTACATAACAAACATATTTCTATAACAAATATATCTCTACATAACAAACCTATTTCTATAACAAATATATCTTTACACCACATAACAAATATATTTCTATAACAAATAACATAATATTTCTACACAAAATAACATATATATTATAAATCAAATAATAATACACTAAAAATACAATAAATTAATAAAATATTAAATATTAAAAGTAGGGCGTTACATGGTCTGTTAACAAACCCTCCTTCCTTTTCCATAATGCCAGAAATAGTCTCCTTTGGATCTAACCCAATAATAGGCAGGGTGCCTGCTCTGATGCCAATTGAAATTCTGGCGCGTTAGACTTATGATGTTCTACGTGATGTTCCAACACCGGTAACACACAAGCAGATATTGAATATTAAGAATAGAACATTACGCTAACAAAAACAGATAAAAGGAAACAAACAAGAAAGTAAAATGCATAGAGAGTTTGATGACCCAGTTCGGTGCAACGTCACCTACTTTGGGGGCTACCAAGCCAGGAAGGAAATCCACTAGTGTAGTCTGTGTTCAATAGTTCTCAGGAAACTCCTCGTTTACACTAAAGACCTAGGACCTACCCGTCTTGACTTCAACCTAAGAACTCTTAGATTTGAGATCTCATCTCACTCCCTTACAAATGGTCACATACTCTGTGTTACTCAAATTACAGACACAATCAAAATTAAGTTATCTTCGAAAACAACCAACTAACACCTTGTTTCACAACTTCGGTGTAGTGCACAAACTACCTAACTCTTTGCTTAAAAGCTTCAGAGTAGTGAACAAATTACAACTCAAACACAGTCATAAGCATGCATCAAAATGATACACGAAATGCTCACAAACAATAGACTCAAAACCCTAAAAGTTCTATTCTTCAAAATGACGACTTGAATGCTCAATTAGGTCTTGAGGTCTTTAATAAATACTGAAACAATATGGGTCAGTCACTTGTTGGCCTTCAAAACAAATCGGTGATCCATTTCACAACAAATAGAACCAGACAAGGAAACTCCTAAAATGTAGGCACATCTTTAGGAACATTCTGATCACCTCCAAACTTTCCTAAGAAGATAGCACTCCTTCAGGAAATCACAGATGTTCTGATTCTCCATTAAAGACACGCAGTTTGACCAACAAGAATAAAGACGTGGATTCCATAAATAAACAAGTGTGTGCGTAAAATAAGGCAAGGTACAGAACACACAGAACCATGCCTAGATGTTGGAACATTATATCCCACATCTGAAATGAATATTTGTTTTAGGCAAAAGTGAAGCCAACATACAAATATCCAACAAAAGGTGTTTTGGGTGGTGGGTTTGCGGTGATGGTTAAAGTTGTTTTGGTTTAGAAATTGTGATTTGGTGAAGTTTGGAGAGAGTTATGGAGGTTTGAAGGTTTAGGTTATGGAGGTTTAGAGAGAGAAGTTGAAGGATGAAATAGGTTGTGTTGTTTGAGTGGAAGAAGAAGGAAAGAAAAAAAAAATTGGAAACAACACAAAACAAACAAAATAAAAGCAATAAAACGCATGGGTTGCCTCCCACGAAGCGCTCTTTTAACGTCATTAGATTGACGAAAGAGAGGTTTATCTACCTTATACCCAACCTTTCACTAAGGGACAATGCCATCAAACTGACACTTGCTCCCAAGTCAGGCGTGGCTCTTTCTATAATCTCGGATCCTATGACACGTGGTATGGAAAAACTCCCTAGATCCTTAAGTTTAGGTGGCAATTTGTTTTGAATGATTTCAATAAATGGTCTAAACTGCTTATCTAACTTGGACTTATTAAACCCTTGTGGGAAAGAAATTTTTGGCTCATATGGTGGTGGTATGTTAGGCTTTTCACTCTCTACTACAACTTTCTCACTTTGTGGCTTTCACTTTCTACCTCAACCTCAATTGTCTTGGTTTTCACAACGGGGTCCTCTAATTGTCTACCATCTCTAAGTGTAATATCATTCATTTGACCTTTTGGGTTAGCTTCAGGTTAGCTCGGAAAGATTCCGGAGGTTTGGGAGGAAGAGGCTACTTGTTGAGCTACTTAGGAGATTTGAGTCTCTAGCATTTTGTTGTGAGTACAAAGAGAATCCACTTTTGATGAAAGCCTAACGATGGAGTCATTCAAAAAAGGATAGAGCATCGGACGGGTTCGGGCGGGCTCAGGCCAAAAATGGCCCACCCGAATGAAACCATGAGTGCAAAATCCAAACCCATTCTCGACCGTTTCCGTCCTCGGTTTTGACGGGTTACGGGTTGTGTGGTTTACGGGTTGTTCGGATCGGTTTCTTTGGGTAACAACTAAAAACGAGAGGCACTACAATCATCTTTCTTCAACCTTGAGTTACAAAGAAGAGACACATATTGCTCGTAAGCCATGAGATATCAAAGAAGAAAAACATATTGCTCATAGATAGAGAGAGAGAGCCTGGACCGCAAGAGAAAAAATTGGTTCCTGCTTCATGGACTGCAACACCTAATTTCTAATCCAAAAGTGAAAGAAAGGATTTTGTGTTTTATCACAATAAAAAAAAAAGGGAAGGGTTTTGTGTGTTTTATCATCTCATAGGAGACCTTGTGTTCATCTCAGAGAAAACAAAGTTTACTTACTTGTGTTGTTGTGTGGTAATATATGTATAAGTATATACATGTATGCAACGTATCAATGTAGGAGAATAAAAAAAAAAATGTCTATAAAAATAAATAAAATATGTAGTAGACAAGAGGTAGATGGATGTGCAGACATTATACAGTACTAGTGTAACGACCCGTGCCAAGCACGGGATACATTTTATTTAAAATTCTTTAAGGGGGTTTATAAATGAATAAGTTTTTCGATATTATTTTATTTTATTTTAGTTTGATCTCATTTCAGAATTTTGATATTATTTGGTGCTTTATCATCATATTTAAAATTGAAACAATAAATCACCGTTTATTGGGACCAAAAAAGTTTTTTTTTAGCGATGGTTAAATTTTCGGCTAAATTGCATTTTTGGTCTCTTGACTATTTAGGTAGTATCGCTTTGGTCCCTTAACTTCTCTTCGTTACACATTTTGGTCCTTTTCGTTAGTTTTAATTCAAAAACGTTAAGTTTTCTTCATTTTCTTCTGGAATTTTTGTGGGATTCTTGTTGTTGAAGGTTGATGGAGATGATATGAAGATGAAGAAGAGGAGAAAAAGATGAAGAAAACCTAACATTTTTGAATTAAAACTAACCGAAAGGATCAAAATGTGTAACAGATAGAAGTTAAGGGACCAAAATAAATCGAATTTTAGTTAAGGGACCAGAGCGATACTACCTAAATAGTTAAGGGACCAAAAATGCAATTTAGCCAAAATTTTATAAAGATATAACTATTTTTATGAGAGCAATAAAATAGTGGACAAAAGTACAACTATGCTTGAAATATAAAAACATTGTGAATAATTAATATATTCTTAAAAATATATCTAATTAATAAGTAGGCATGACAATGGGGCGGGGTTGGAACGGGTTTTACCTTCCCCGTCTCCATACCCTACTCTCATATACTTACTTGTTACCCTACCCATACCTAGCGAGGATGAGAAATTGAATCTCATCCTCGTCCCCGATTGGTTCGGGTATCCCTGCCCCATCCCCGCAGTGGATAATTTTTTTTAATAAAAATAAAAGTCTTTCTTAGCCCCGAGCGCAATGTTGTAATGTATTATTTAGCAAAGAGATGTTAACCGAAGACTATGATGAAGGAGAAGAAAGAGGTCGAGAGTGTGAGATATGGAAGGAGAAAAGAGTGAACTATGATAAGTGATTGTCATATGAAAGACTGAAACTATGATTGTGTGAGTGAAATGATATAGATTTTAGGTTTCTATTTATATAAAAGGGGTAATAAATTAATTTTATATATTCGTGACGGGTTTGGGTATGGGTTCGGGGTGGGTACCTATATCCCCGTGGGCAAAGTTATTATGCATAAGTCATTTCCTTATGCACCATGCATAAACACTTCACAACCATCAAATTTTCTTCACACTCTCACAATCTGATCGCACACACGCCTCTGAAGCCTTGCTCACTCGCTCCGACCTGATTTTCACCCTTGTTCGCTGCTCCGACGTGATTTATCCGGCGAGGTTGCACGGATTTCTCCAGCGACATTCCTTTCCTCCTCCAAAACTGCTGGAAACCATTAAGTACATCTAATGGTTTTGGAGTACAACTCACAGAAACCATTTCTTTCCTCCTCCTCCAATTGTGTCAGTCAAAAACTGAATGATGGCAATGGCTCTAGGTCCTTAGTTTTTTCACCTGCTAGAAACCATTAAGTACATCAAATGGCTTGGAGTACAACTCACAGAAACCATTCCTGGATTTATGCAGGGTGCATAAGGATTTCCTTATGCACCATAACCGCACCCATATCCCTGTTACCCGTTCCGTACCCGTGTTTTAAAATCGAGGAAAACTCAAACTTATACCGAAACTCGATCAAAGTAGGGAAAACATGTCAAATTGGGTTTGGTTCAAACGGGTACCCATATATATTAGTTTTGTTCTCGTACATATTAATAACAGTTCAAATTAACGTTGATCTTTCAATCATTCAATATATTAAACATGTATGATTACCTCTATTTTAATCTACCATTACGAATAAATTATAACTTTTTTTTATTTAATCACAATACTCTCTTGGATTTCAATTATAAAAAAATATATCTAACTTCAAATTTACTCATATGCAATTAGTTTTCTTGATTTGATAAAAAAAAATATATAAAATTATGAAAAGTACCATCTATTGGAAACTTGTTTCATGAGAATAAAAAAATATTAAAAATAAAACTTACATGAATTAAAATGTATATTAGGATAAACAACATTAAATAGAATCAAAGTAAATTATATTTGTTTTAATTTAAGATATAAAAATATAATATTTATTTTTATATTTAAGATTGGAGAGAGTCGCTAAAAAAATATTGAAGAGAGTTTCTCTCAAAAGCACATTATATTCGGTGAAAAAAATTGAGAAAACAATTTTCTTTAATCTCCTCTCTTAATTTTTTTAATTAAAGATCAAGGATTCAAGGTTCACAATTTAAAACACTCTAACCTAATTTTGAATTCATCGTTTCTCCTTTTTCCAAGCAAACATTTCCTCCTTCTTAAAGTTTCTAACCGAAACCCACAAACTAAACCTCCACCAAACATGGGGAAGAAAAAGGTAGAAGAGCTATGTCAAATCACTCAATTACATGCAAGTTCTTTAACTCCTAAATGATAATCATAGGAGTAAGGTTAAAAAATTATTCTAGTATGCTAACGCGGGATAAATTAGGCAACTAAAAATAAAGGTAAACAAAAAAGTCATAAATAAATAAATAAATATTTGTCAAAAAAAAATAATCATAAATATTACCATTCATTTGAAAATGTATTTACTAAAAGGATTGTGAAAAAAAAATCCCTCCATCAAAATAAGCATACATTTTTTTTTACGTCTTTTGTCTCAATAGTATAACGGTTGAATTTGATCTTAGTTGATTAAAAAGAATTATCTAACATCATTTTCCAATCACTAAATAAACAAATAAAATGGTTCAAGTAAATGAATAGATATGTACTTTTCAATGATATTAAATAATCAAGTTGATAGCTTTTTTTTTTTTTTTGAGGAAATCAAGTTGATAGTTATAAATACTTACCTATGAACAACTTAACTTTTGCCAACAAAATTTTGAGAGTCGTTTTATTAAATTCACCGAAAGATAGAAAAAGAGTACATTCAAAACGATATTTCTTCAAAATTAATTGACAAATAATTAAAATAATAATTAAATACTATAATGTATCATATATTAAAAATAAAAAATAAAAACAAATCAAGTTCACCCATTCGAACTCAATTGAGTGTTCTTGTAATGTATCGTTGTTCTTGTAATGTATCTTTGTATTCTCTTTCAATATCCTTCATAGTTGGTTTAATTTCTTTCATTCTTCAAGGCAGTGGCGAAGCCCTTCATGGGCTAGGGTGGGTCACGACCCACCCTGAAAAATTAAAAAATTAACGATTATAGATCTACTTTGCGAGATTTTATACAATTTTATGTCAATTTTAGGTTTCGGTTGATCCAACTTCCCGCAAAATGGTGTCGTGGCCCACCCAAAAAATTTAAATAATTCAATTATAGGTCTATTTTTTGAGTCTTTAAACATTTTTTCAATGGTTATAGTTTTCCACAATTTTAAAAGTGGCGCACGTGATTTTTGTGATGCTTACGCTTGGTATATTGTCATGTCAACTGAAAATTCTCTCAATTAACAATCATAATGTACAAAGAAAGTTTCACAATTTATAGTAGTTGTTAAATACATAATTATTTAAGTATACATCCTAACTTTTTAGTCAAACTCCATCATTTCAACTTCCTACTTAATGTTTATTACAACTTTATTTTATATTTATATTTTATAATTAATTTTAATGACCCAATCGAACTTTTTTTTCTGACTCCGCCAATACTTCAAGGCTCACATAAGTAAAATTTATTTTATTAATTCTTATTAATTCTTGAGAACTTTAATATCATTATAATTTACTAACCGAAATTGATATACAGTATTCTTTTTAAGTATCTGACATCAATGATAGATATAGATTTGGGTGACGTCAATTAGAATTGATTTGCCATGATTCTAATATAAAGGTAAAACTTATAGTTTTTTATTCTAATTGTGACTTTTACACTTAAATTTTTTATTCAATTCATTTGACACAAATACATCCAGCCATTAACAACTTTATATTTTTCAAAAACTTTGTATTTTTTTTAAAAAGACTTTGTATTTTCTTCAAAAAAGAAACTTTATATTCAACTTCTTTCCAAAATTCATTTTTAATTCTAATGAATTTTGGTACCGTAGTACCCAATAGCACAATATATTCAAAACCTAAAATAGCAACTTAAATCACCACATGTATCCTTTTAAAATTAATTATGGCATCTAATCAATTACAGTTTTATTGTCATTAAAATATTTTAAAATTTTCATTTATGAAAAATTCTGTGGTAAAGAACCATAAAATATTTTCACCCACTCCAACCGGGGGCATCAAAGTGTATTCAAGCAAAACAACTTTTTTTTTTGACATATTAATGTGATTCAATCAACATTTAATGTTATTAAGAAAAAATATAAATTCCTGATTCAAAAATTGAGATCCACAAATATTATTGTGGCAAATGAAACCAAGAAAATTAGACTCAAGTTGTAACTCATTATGAATTATTTGAATGAAACATTTTTTTATCAGACTTTACTTACCTTATCATAGTTCATTCCATAAGAATCAAATAGTCAAAACTAAAAGAGATTGCACCAACAAAAATTCAAAGCAAGTAATTATGAGACATCTTTTTCTTTAAGGATATTGTGCTTCTTTTATTTTCTGTTACTTGTGCTTCTTTTGTTGAATTCTTTTAAGAGAATTTATTTTAATGAAATCAAAGAATTCGTTTTTGCACTATGTTTGTCAGCTTTAAAAAAATTACTATCTTTTACTTTTAAAATATTTGTTAGGTATTAGTTTTTGAATCGTGTTATGTTTGCCTTATCATTCAATTTTATAGTAAAAATTTTATGGAAAACAATGGTTAATAAAACGATTTTTATATTCCCTCAAAAAACAATTTCTATATTGGTCGCTCATATTAGTCAAATAAAATAAGAGAAAATTAATTTCATTTGTACAATCATGTAACAAACTATCATGAACAATGATTTGTGGAACCAAACCAGGTGTAGCGATGTTAAATATACATTAGTTCTTTTGTCAAAAAAAAGAAAATACATTAGTTCCATAATTCTTGGACATCATATAATTATAATTTAAAATCGACAATTAACAATAAACAATAAAGTATGTTAAAAAAAGTATGTTACATGACATTGAGTTAAAAAATAAAATAAACATTACATCAACAATCTCATATATATGGCCATTTTAAACAACTACATAAATCAACAAAGAACAAAGAACAAATTTTAGTATAAGCAAACAGAAATTTGATCTTGAACTATTCTCATCACTGATATCAAATTTGTTTCAGAAATGTCCATCACGTATTTCTTTATATCTTATGTTTTATTCCCTTTCGTTAAGAATATCAATTCATATTATGTTAAATACTTAGAATATGAATCCAGGACACCACAAAAAAAAACCTTGAAAAATGATTACTGGTATATTAAATTGATGATGTTCACTTGCTATTGTTTCTTTGATCATAAACATTAGTACAATGTAAATATTGTGAATAAAATCAACTTATCACATGTTACAAATAAAATCTTGACCAATAAAATATCATAAAGTTTCTGATTTCCACAAACAAACAAAAAAATACAATAAAATACCAAGAAGGTTAATTAGAGAACAACCTTGATCATCCAAAAGAGATATATAGTATGCATGTAGTATATCATAAATCCTTCTCAACAGTCATCCATTCTCGAATCATTTTCACTCCTTAGCAAACATCATGTATTGTGATATTTTAGGATCCAACGTTTGGAGCAATTGTGAAATTTGTTAAGGCATACACTCTATTCTTTTTTTAGTCTTTTTCTAACTTGTAAATCAAAGTCAGCATAACATGAATTTTAGAACCTATAAGAAATATAAAAAATAAAAATAAACGAGAAAATGATAAATACAAAATAAAAATAAAGAGACAACTATTAACACGTATAGATTCATCCATCAACAAATAGATAAACCAAAGTCTAACAAACACAAAACTATCAAACTCCATATTGCTTTTACATTACTAAATTAATATACATCAATGTTGTTTTTACAATCGGAGCCATTAAAATAAAACTAATATATATAATCAATTTTTGCCATTGAAATTGAATATGCAACGCAGAATGAAAATATAGGTTTAGGAAAACTTTAAAATAATGAAATGTGAATCGAATACAGTAAAACTTTAAAATAATGAATAAAATAATGAAATATGAATCGAATACAGTAAAACTTTAAAATAATGAAATGTGAATCGAATACAGTGTGAAAAACACGAGAGTCAAAATCAATATTTATAGACAAGGACAGAAAAATCAAAATAACCATTTCCTTCATTCATGCATGGAATAACCAAAAAACAATATCGAACATTAATTTTCATCAATATGTATAGTTCAATTTTGAAACAAAATCATAGAAATTGAAACCCACAATCTTGTGACATTACACACGCATTATTATTATTTATTTTTTTAAAGAAATTACATACACATTAGTTGACTACCACAATATATATAGAGAGAAAGAGAGAGAGTATTTAAACGTGTTTTCTTTTTTTTTATGAAAAATGTCTACAAATATATTTGTTTTACATATATATTTGTTTGAATAAGAGAAAATCACATATAATTCTATTAGCTTTTTTTATTTGTATCTGATAAAAAAGTCATGCAACTATATATAAGTCGAAAAGAAAAAATATCCTACACATTCTTCAAAAAATTGTACACTTCATGTTCTCTATTAAGTGCATTGATTTAAAATTTTGTAAAGACTTTAATTATTGATTGTGAAATGCATATATGATATACGGTCCTTCAATGCCATTCCAATTTCAAGATTTAAATATGAATTATGACATTGAATATTTTTTTTGACAAAAACAAAATTATGATTTGAATCAATATTTGTTTTAAATGCATATATCATGACCAAATAAAAAAAGTATTAAAAAAAATAACTGTCATAAATGTGAAATGCATGAGAATGTTTGCTTTGGTTTATAGTGTCACTTGTCAAGAATAGCCTTTGAAAAAGTTTGCTTCGCCACTTGTCAAGAGTAGCCTTTGAAGAAGTTTGCTTCCATATATATTTTTGAAGAAAACTCTCAAATTTATATAATATAGATATAGATAACTTTACAGTCTTATCCCTTCACGTGCCTTCAACCTTGCTGTTGAAATGATTTACTTTCTTTCCAAATTAAATAAATTTAATACTAGCTATAAGACAAAAACAATGTTCATGTAGTAACTTTTATTAAGATTCGGTCGGTTCGGTCATCAACAAAGTAAAATTTTTGAAACCGCAATCGACCGTATGAAATCATTACAACCCTATATGTTTCAACCGATAGACCCGACAACCGTGTAAACCCGCCCGTTAGATCAGATTTTGTCTCAGTTAATACGATTTACAGTCGGTTTTGAAATTGTTGCTCAACCCTAATTCAAAATTCCAGCTTTGATTTTGAATTCTTGGTTGTGCCTAGCATTATCTAATAAAAGATTTTTTAGCAAAAGTTCTAAGTCGGATTTTTAAGGGACTCTTTGGTTGTTTGCATAACTGGGTGGTGTTGTTTGTTGTCCAAAAAGATTTTGAGGGTTTTAATATAAAAATTTTGATCGTTCCTAAACCCTTGATTATAATGAGCATAGTTTACTTGCTCAGGACTTCTAACAACACTACCTAGTTGGCATTCAACACCAGTATAACCAAATATTCCATAAACTTTACAAGGAGGTAAAACAGGGGAAGAAGTCCATTGATAGTGGTTTTTAGCCATGCCCTTGATCAAAAAGGTTGAAGGTAGAAAATAAAAAAGAAAATAGGGGGAGAGAGAGAGGGGGAGATTTATATATTTTTCTTATTTATATATATTTTATATTTTTTTCTAACCACTATTAAAAAAAGTTAATCAAATTGCAAAACTCCTCGACAACGGCGCCAAAAACTTGGTGGTGTAAATCCGCAAGTGCGCGGTTTACCGAAGTAGTAATAAGTGTATCGTCCGATAGGGAGTTATGAATTCAATTAACTTTCAACAATGATTAGAAAAGAGTTTTGAGTTATAAATTTGGATTTTTAATTAAAAGAAAATAATAAAAATAAAAGCGCCTTGAGATTATTGGTTCATCTAGATGACAAATCCTTCACAAAACAAACCCTAAACCTAGAACTTTATGTTAGATCTATTTTCTAAAGACAAGTTTCTCTTTAGCCTATCACATCTCCTTTCAGTCTCGGTGAGTGTGTTTCTATAGCAATCACGCATATTCTCATGGTTGATTGCTATTGAAATCCTTGAAGCTCGAAACTTTTTATGTCTCAAGGTTTGCTAGACTATTCTCATGTTTCGCAATCCTTGTCTAATTTCACTTGTTCCAATATTAAAACTTCATCTTTTGATCCATCGCTTAATATTTGTGATGATGAATTAACAAATATTTATCCTCCACTCTCGTTTCAGATTTGGTATTTGTTAATTCATTATAAAAACGGTGAAATTAGATTATAAAATAGGGTTACAAAAAATTAGGTTTTTAGGTTTGGGTTGATTACGATTATGTCATTAGACTTATCCAACAATCCCAAGACAAGAGAAGTTTACTCACTTATGATCATAGTAGACATGGAGAAGAAGAACATAAAAGTAAATTACAAGAAAATAAAGATGAACTTTTATTCAAGGCTTAATTATTGCACTTGTCCCTGCAAATATGACCTGTTTAAGTTTTGGTCCTTGTAAAAAAAATTCAGAAATAAGTCCCCGCAAAAAATTCTGTCTTTTAAAAATAACCCCTGGGCCCATTTAAGCCAAGCCATGTCACGAAGATGCCTATGTGGCACGATGACCGTGCAGTTGTGCCCACATGGCATCTGACGTGGCATTTTAAAATTAAAAAATTGATTTTTAAATTTTGAAAAATCTTTTTATGTTTAAAAAATTAAAAACAACAATTTAAAATAACAAAAACTTATTTTAATTAAATTAAAAATATGGAAATTAATTTTCCACAATTTTAAAAAATAAAAAAAATACTTTTTGAAATAAAAAATTTCCAACAATTTTAAATGTTAATTTTCGAAAATTTAATTTTGAATTTATTTTTCGTAAATTCCAAAAATTAATTTCCATATTTTTTTAGAAAAATATTTTTAATTTAAAAAGAAAAATGAAATATTATTTTTTCATTTTTTTTCTAATGGAAAATATATTTCCTTTTCAATTTTTTTAATTCTGAACCTTTTTTTCCAAATTTTCTTAAATGTATTTTTAATTTTGTTAAAAAAATTAATGAATTCTTTCTAATTTTGAAAGAAAAATCTGAAGATAAATATTTTAAAGTTTTAAAAAAATGTTATGTAACTGTTTGTATCTTTTAATTTACGAAAAAAATAAAAAAAATCTTTTATTTTAATTTCGAGTTTATTTTTATAATTTTTGATAAATATTTTCTAATTTTTTTCTTTTTATTTTGGAAAATTAAAATCCATATTTTTTGATTTAGAAAAAAATAAATTGATTTTTAATATTAATTTCAATTTTTTAATAATTTTTTATTTCAAAAATTAATTTCCAAATATTTATAATTGTTTTCACATTTTTAAATTAATTTCAATGCCACGTCAGATGCCACGTGGGCACAACTGCACAGTCTGCGTGCACCACGTAGGCATTTTGATGACATGGCTTGGCTTAAATGGGTCCAGCGGTATTTTTAAAAGACAGAATTTTTTGGAGGGATTGATTTCTGAATTTTTTTTTTACAATGACCAAAATTTAAACAGACCATATTTGCAGGGACGAGTGCAATATTTAAGCCTTTATTCAAAGAAACAATTGTCACTTATTACTTAGAACAAAAGATGAATTGATATGTCACATGGTTCCTTTATTTATAGCTAAGGGAGCAACATAAAATTGCACTAAATCGGGACATAGATTTGTACTAAATCGGCATATAAATTTACACCAAATCAGAACATATAATTGTACTAAATCTGCACATAAATATGCATCAAATCAGCACATAAATATGCACCAAATCAGCACATAAAATTACACTAAATCTTCTCAAGTGCTAAGTCTTTGAAGCAAAACAGCAAAAAGGGGGATTGACATATTTTTGCACGTGATCTTCATATTTTTGTCTTCAATCAGCTCCAAATCATATTTTAGATCCTTTTCTCCTTAATTTATGCTCAAAACTCTTTCTTTTGCTCCAAGATTCAATCTTTCATCATATTTGTTCATGAAATTAAATAACAAGCAATTGTAGTAAAATAGTTCTAAATAATAAATAAAAACACATAAAATCTAAATAAAATAAGCTAAAATTGACACTTGAAACGACTAATTATTGACTCATCAAAGGGTTAAAAAGACTTGCAATTTTTATATGTTTGCAACAAAGCAAGTTTACCTGTTTTGGTTGCAGAAAAGTAATCCGGGGTTAGGATTCTTTGAATCCCCTATGTATACTCGTTGTAGGATAATAAGTACTAAATATGTCGTGTTTATTTATCTTAGGTAGACTGTACAAGTGATGAGGTCGTTGGGTTGTTCTTAATTAGGTAGGGCACCATCTGACCCAATGGGTTCTAGCTACTGGGTACCTATTTAGGCTTTTCCTCTGATGGCTAACTGCACCTGTTGATCGCATGGTGATCCTTACGTGCGGGGTCTTGCTCATTCAAAGATAATTGAAACATAAGCTTTATATTAGCTTCCAAGTGTTTCTCAAGGCAATGAAGGCTAAAGTTCCCTTAGGTTTGTCCATCTATGAATCTTAGGACGTTCATAGCACACTCTCTACACTTTCTTATTAATTCTACAAACGGGAAGCTCCAATCTACGTCTACCTCACTAAGGGTTTCAAGAGAATGGTCTTATTAGGCTATAGCTTTAAGTCATACATCTAGGTGCTTGTTTCCCTAATTACTAACCAGTTAATTCCTAACTTCGGTAATGCACCACACGACTCAACGGTGTCTAGCCACTGGGTACCTACGTCTAGGGTCAACAATTCATGTGGAATCTTTAGCTAGTTAATAATCACTTACTTCCTAGACAGATAGTTATCAGTAAAGGGATATAAATATAAAGAAATAACCATTCAATTAGTGATAGCAACAAGAAATAGTTTAATTTCTAAGGATTAAAATGTTCCAAAGCAATGCTAACAGCTTATGTTAATTCCATAAAAAAAAAAAAATGAATTTAACTAATTTGAAATACTGGTGAACTAAAACTCGGTACAGAAAGAGTATATTGGATTCTTTGTAATACTAGAAAAGTGAATTCTACTCACCTACGATTGCTACAATAATGAAAGAAATTGCTGCTCAATTTTTCTTTATGCTTCTTGTGCGGCGCTGAATTATATATGTTGGGAGGGTTATTTGGTTTTTGAGATATTAGGTTATACTCTATTTTTGAGTAAATACCTAAGTTCTTTCTAGAAATTTGCAATGACTAGCTAAATTCGTCCTCAAATTTATTGAAATGTCTATTTCGTCCTTAAATTTACCAAATATCAATTAAATTAGTCCCTCTGTTAAGTTAGTCATTGTTGTTAATTCTTTAACGGAATGTTGATGTGGTAGTTAGCGGGTCCCACTTATTTTAGGGTTAAATATATTTTTAATCCCTACATTTTACGTGATTTTGAAGAATAGTCCTTACATTTTAATAAATAATTAGGACTAA
This sequence comes from Medicago lupulina, assembly GCA_958299785.1. Lineage (NCBI taxonomy): Eukaryota > Viridiplantae > Streptophyta > Magnoliopsida > Fabales > Fabaceae > Medicago > Medicago lupulina. The sequence goes on from OY283146.1 coordinate 21,517,110, forward strand.
AAACAAAATGTTGGGACTATTCTTCAAAATCACGTAAAATGTAGGGACCAAAAACATATTTAACTCTAAAATAATTGGGACCCACTAACTGCCACATCAACATTCCGTTAGAGAATAAACAGCAGAGACTAATTTTGATAACGGAGATAAAATGTGAGGATTTTAAAAACATTTAATGAAATGTAAGGACTATTCTTCAAAGGGGCACAAAATGTAAGGACTAAAAACATATTTGTAAGAAAAGTCAACACTGTCAAAAACCCAGGAAGGCTTTTCTATGTCTGCCCTCTTGCAAAGGTTTGTTTAACAATGGTTATGTGATGTGTGAATGGTTTGTTTAACTTCTACTGGTTTTAATTTATTTATTTTTTTGTATAGGATAATGGTGAAAACTGTATTTTTTGTTTGGGTTGATGAAGCTGAAGAACTAGATTATTTTAAAAACAATGGAATTGGTGTTGGTCATGGAAGAAATGCACGGTTGATGGAAAAGGTTCAGTCCATGCTTAAGCTTAAGGACAGTGGCAGAGAAGAGGTTTGGAGGGCAGGGTTGATGGACAAAGCTGACTGTGTAGGAAATGAGCTTAGGTTGATTAAGTATTTGATAGGAGTAATTTGTTGGATTGAGTTGTTTAACATGCTATTGTTTTGTGCTAAGTCTGTGTAATGATGCAATGAAAAAAGGTTCAAAATGAATGAATGCATCCCTTCTATCAAAATCTTTCCATCAAATTGATCATTGAATTGTTTGTCTATGTATCAAATTGATCCCTACATTAGTGAAAAACACTATCAAATAAGTCCTTGGCTTTTTTAAACACATGTGAGTGTGTTACTTGGTGCATATATGTGTTAAACAAAGTAAAAAGGAAAAAGATACAGTTCATTGTTGAAAACATCATCTTGAGTCATACATTTGGTGTTTTTAAACATTACATAGCTAAGAGAATAAATGCTTTTAGTCTAGCTTTTGATGAAATGTACAAGAAGCAATGTAATTGGATAATCTCTTATGGGATATTGAGGGAAAATATCTGCAAGCATTTGGTGAAGGTATTATACCAATCTATAAGGTTTATTTGAAGAATTACATTTTGTCAATTGAAAACCATGAAGGTGTGGTTGATAAGCATATTATTAAATACACAACAAAGAGTTTGGAAAATGAGACATGGTCCTTGTTTCAGCCAAAGATGAGGAAGAATGATTATAGCATCAAACACACAGATTTGATTAGTAAAATAAAAGAATTTAGCCATAAATTTCGTTAAACATTAGCTGGTTTATAGATTTCGGGAAGAAATAGTCGTTGGGTAACGACCAATTTTTTCCAAAAGTGAGTTTGAATTGTCTGTAAATCAATCAATTTAGTCCTTGAAATTTTGACATTTTCGACCAAATTAGTCCCTGCTTGTGTGTCATCTGACATGACAACGTATGTGAGAAGTTAACAGTACACGTCGACTCCGTTAACAAGCCAACTTAACGAAGGGACTAATTTGATTGACAATTGATAAATTCAAGGACAAAAAAGACATTTCAAAAAATTTAGGGACGAATTTAGGTGGTCCTTGCAAATTCAAGGACTGACTTGGGTATTTACTCATTCTATTTTACATACACACCGGTGAATGAATTAATCGGGTCGAGTAGATTTTTCTAGTTGTTTAACTTTATGCCCAGGCAACTATATACACCTACTCATTTATTCTATTCATCAACTATTACCATAAACTAGTTTTATTTTATTCACTCATAATACTTGTAGTAAACTAGTGTCATTTTTCTATAATGATTAAAATAATAAATAATTAAAATAAAATATGCACGCAGTTTTTATTAATTTACACGATGTCACAATAATATGCCACATACCTATACTCCTCCTCAAGGTCTCAGGTTTGATTCTCTCTTATGTCAATTTAAAGAGGTTAGTTTAACTTCTTCAAAAAAAATATACCACATACCTGTACAAATAAAAAGACTTACAATATTAACTAGATATTTATACCATCCACATATATTTAGAAAATATAATATGGAAAATTTGGGGTGTTACAATGTCTATGTGATTTTCCGATTTAGAATCCGAACTGAATTTTTCCTTTGTTATGGGGTGAAAAAAAATGAGTTTTTCACCGATTCGGATTTATAATCTTAAAACTAAAAAATATGGTGTATTCCTTGTAACGTCCTACTTCTATTAAAGCGATAAACATGTGAATATAACAAATATTCAAGAAATAGACGTCACATTTTCCATAAATCCTCAAAAACAACATGCATAAAAAGTACAACAAACATCGCAGCGGATAAATAGCATACACCTCAAATATACATGTCATCAACCTCCTAAATACATCAACGAGCATAAATATTCAAAACCCGACATATGGGCAAATCTCAACAATAAAGATAAATCTAGAACTCATAAATGACGACGTCCTAGATCAGAGCCTATCTAAAACGCTAAACAGAACAAACAACGGGGGTAGCTCCCGCTGTCCTCGAGCACTCACCAAGCAAACTAAAAGAAAATCAATCCTGCACACCGTCTACCCATTCATACAAATAGGTAGGCAGTCAACCGAACGACCACTGGGGATAGCTTCACATCAAATATAATCAAAATAAACAATATTTGATTTTTATCATAAGGTCACATAATTCACAACATTCAACATATATCATATAATCACAACATTTCACCAAGCACAACGCATCAAGTCACATATTCATTCATGACACGACACCTCAAATAATAAATACATGCAATGTTCTAGACTCTTCTAGATGCATGTGGTACCAAGTCAACCCCGAGGTCGTCACCCTATGATGCCAACTGCACATTATATATCAACCTGAATAATCAACCCGAATAATTGAATACATAGTATTCGTCGCCAACATGTTAAGGATGCATGAACATATGACTCAACAGCGATGCATATGTTCACACAACTTCAGCGATCAACACCAACATGTTTCATTACATGCTTACACCTTAATTTATCACCAATTGCATGTAAGGAAAATTCACCAACAACATATATGCAAATATACATATATTATTCACCAACATCAACATTTTACAACTCAACGACACATATAATCACAACATCCAAGTAAAGGGGAAAATACAACATACTATGATAAACATCCTATTCAACACCCATCAATCATTCATACAGCTTCATATAACCATATCAAACTATTCAAAAAAGGTTTTCAAGGTATCCGGTCTTAAAGACCATTTTCGACAAGGTTCGTCTATCATTTCACAACTTAAAAACAACTATGGCAATTGAATCAAAACTAAGAAAAATAACTCAATTGCCTCAACTATGTATACACATTAATCACATACGGGTGTAGTTGTGAATACATGTGCGTTTCATCGGCCATATACGACGAAATCATAAAAATCACAAAGTTCGTCTCTCTTTATCATTTTGCAAAACCAATTCATTTTCAAAACAAAACCAAGTTAGATACATCATATCATAGGTTAAATACTTTTAAACACCTTAATTGAACTCCTAATACTCAAGATCTAAAGTTCGGAAACAAACCATAAGTTTTGGGTTGACTTGGAAATTGTTATGCTAATTTTCCTTAAAGTTTCTCCAAGACCCACTTGGAGTGTTTTTATCATAACCCAAAATCCACAAAACATTTTCAAGTCAAACCAAAGTCATTGGAAAGCTAACTCAATTATCTAAAACTTTCATGTTTACACCAAAAGTCAATTCAAAACAGAAAGGTGTGAAAAAGACGCAAGAACACGAAACAGGGGATGTTGTTACTGTGAAACTCCCCGTGGCGAGCAGTCCACTCGCCATGGCGAGTTCCCACAGGCAAAACTCGCCCCCAGATCGCGTCGAACTCGCCGTGGCGAGTTGTGACAGTACCCAGCAACTTGCTCTCGGGAAAAACTCCATTTTCACTCCAAAAACCCCAATTTTGACTCCCAATGCCCAAATTGGTTCCCAAAGTTTATCCAAACATGTATAGACATAAAAAGACACTTAAAACCATATGAAACTTGAATCAAAACATCATTCCAACACAAATCACAAATTCACCCATTTTTCATATAACTCTCAAGAACAATTCAAATTTCATCACAATCTTCATAATCATGAATACTCATAGCATGAATCATTAACAACAACATCTTATAACCACAACAACATCAATTGATCATGAAATCATCAACAAAACAACAACGACAATATCATTTCACACCAATTTTGCACAAAACACAATTATTCATGTATATGCATCTTGAGTAAGTAATTTCATCATCAACAACTCAATTATCATAAAATTAACATACCCAAACATTTCATCAATTTAAGAGCACGAATTTTCAACAATTAATTCATAATTAATCATTTTTCATGAATAAGCACTTATGAGTTTAAGAAGAAAACGAGATTATGCAAAATATTTTGTATGAAAACTAGCCCCCTTAGTTTAAATCTTCACAAATCTAAGCTAGTGCTTCACTTTAGCTCCAATCCCTTGAATTTCTATCCTCTTCTTGTTCCCCAAGATCTTCTCTCTTCAAAACTCTCTCTCTAGCTCTTTCTCTCTCTACCTCCCTCAAAATGTTATAAAATGAATGTGAACCCTAATTCTCTTCAAAGACTAGGACCTAAATAATGGTCACACTAATGAGCTTAACCCTTAAAAGTCTTAATGAGTTCAAGGTTTTAATTAATTAATCTACAAAGTCTCTATTCAATTACGGTAAAATAACGAACAAACACCAACTCTTAATAAATTATCACAACCACTCCGGTAACCTAGTGAAATAATGGTTCTTACTTAAACACTAAAAATATTCCTCACCATGAAATTACCAACTTACCCCTACTCGCAAAATGACCAAAATACCCCTAAGTTTAAAATGACTAAAATACCTTTCTAACACCGAAATCCACTAATCCTAACCAAAATACATGCATAGGCAATTAATCACACGCAATCACATATAAACACATATAAAAATAATTAAAAAAATAAATCTAGCGAAAAACGGGGTGTTACATTCTTTTTTTTTTTTTTTCGGATTATAAAATCTTAACACCCCTAATCCCCATTTTTCAGGGAAAAACAATTCGAATTATATAATCTGAAGTGTATCAACACAAATTCTGAGTTTGTTTGTAATAATCTTTCTAACTTTCATCCTTCTATTTTAGGTTCTTAGTCAAAAATCTGGTTTTTGGGTTAATTAATCAAATTGCTCTGAAACTTCTTCAGAAAATCAGAAGAAGAAAAATCAAGGAACAAGACTCTTCTTACGAGACTTCAACCCTCAAAATCTAAAATTATATCGTTTAGACCTTTTTTTTCATTTTTTTCTCAGGAAAAATCGATTTTTTTTTTTTTGCATTAGTTTAATTTGATTTTTAGAATTTTTTGTGGTGTTTCTTTTTTTTTTTTAATCATTTTTTTACTTTGATTTTTGGTTGTTTTTAAAATCAAAATTCAAAACGGCTGAAATTGAAGAGATTCTGGCTGATTACATATAATCATATTTCGGATTATAAAATCCGAATACTTTCTGGATGTGTTCGAATTTTATAATCTAAAATCTTTTGGGCATTTTTAGTAAAATTTAGAGGGTGAGAAAAGTAAATCTCAAATAGGTTAGGTTGGAAGTTACCTACATTATTGGAATTGGATTGGAATCCCATGTTGCTTGACCGTGAACCTCACCTTATCCTTATCTATAAAATCGTATGTTCCCTTTACATCTGGTACTATATATACGCTTCTAATCTTGAGGCAAACACACACATTAGGTTAGAGTTCATCCATCCAGTTAGTCATACTGATAAGCGAAAATTTTGCTATTGCAATTGTTGTTTTACCCGCTCCTCCCATCCCATGGATCCCTACCATGTGGACTCCATCATCATCGGATCCAATCTTGTGATAATAGAGTCACATGGTCGGTATCTCTGGAATGGAGGATCAGGTAAAACAACTTTTGCTTTAGAAATGGTTCATTTCTCATCACCTTCATCAGGTTTACAATTTCTATCTGTCCTTTTTACTGACTTTGTATATATGTTTGTATGAACTGTTTTGGTATTGTTGAGATTTGTATGTTCTGTTTTTGTTTATTACAGTTTATATACTTCCTTTTTTTTTTTATGTTGTGTAATTGATAACTGAAAGAACAGATTAAGCTTATGGGAAAGTTGATCTCAAACTAGATCTGCAAAAAGCTTGGGATTTATTATATATCGATGGATCTTGTTTGTTTACTACCATTGTGTATCTGTTAAATATGTATTTATTAAGTAATTATACGGTGACATGATAAACAAAATTTAGGAAGTTAACTGGTTGTAGTAGGAAGTTAACTGTTCTTGATGATGTCCTTGTGGCTTCTTGTTATTGATGGTATGTAGGTGTGGGGCAAAAGAAATTGGACAGAACAATTGCATTGTTAAGACTTAAGATTATGCTTTGTTCATGTGATGTTCTGTTCTGTATGTGGGATGATTTGATGATTATGTGTACTTCAAATGAAGCTTGTGTTTACACAAAGTATAAAAGTGTTGTTAAATCAAAGATGGAGGAATATCAGTGTGTAAAATTGTGTTGTGCTTTGTGAAATGAAGCAACACAAAGTTAACTAATATGGCGCTTTGTGTTTTAAAACTACAGTTTGTGTGTTTTACAATATATCCGTGAACATACTTCAAACTCGTAATTTGAAGCTTAAAAACTCATTTTTGAGGAAAAAAAATGAATCGATAAGCAACTAATGTAACTTAGTCAGTACAAGAGGGCACTCCTACTCCTAATGTAGTCTAATAGGTACTCCTCAATTCAAATTGTATCATTGTATGATAAAGCAAATTTAGCTAAATGATCAACAATAAGATTTGCAATTCTTTTCACATGAGAATTTTTCTCCGTAACAGCAAACCGAACTAATGAATAAAAATAGCACATTCAAGTACAAAGTGTTAAGTGTGCAAGAGTAGGAAAACAAAATCAAAATGTATTTAGTCTTAACTATAACCACTTGATACATGATTTACGCACATTTTTATTTTTCTGCCAATGCTTCTTATGAAGACTATTTATCTTCAAAGCTAATAAGATTTCTTGCCTTCCATACACCCCATATAGATGCAAACCAAATTGTTATAAAGTTTGTCTCCATGACAATCCCCCTCCTATTAGGCCCGAAAACTAAGTTTTGACAGTTATCGTTATGAAATATTGGAACTGCCACAAAAAACTTACCAAACCTTTGAAAAAAACCGGACATTCATACATACGCTTGAGGGTTGGACAGTGTCTAATTGTTATATTTTAGATTCATTCATTAAATTATGTATATGATCTATAATAAAATATGATATACATCATTAATTAAATAAATTTAAAATGTAAATTTTTGTTTATAATATTAACTAGAGGATGTAGACATTATTCCTCTGGTTCTTGTACTAAAAAAAGGAGAGTGGAACTAATAAGGACACGGATTTGCTGTAGTAGAATTATACCACAATTACACAATTTTTAATTGGATTACATAACTGCGAGTCTTGTGATATAAACTCATTCTTGTGATATAAACTCATCCAACAAAAAGAATAAAAATGCGGGATAAAGGTTTTTTCAACAAGGAAAATTAAGACTAGTGAGGGTATCTTTCTTTATTTTATTTTTTTAAAATATCAAATGATAAATACTCACTTTTTCATAATTTCCAATACAATCATTCTAATTTTGTTTAAAAAAAACAAAAATACAATCATTCTAATTTGATTTTTTGCCAATAAATTATTTCAACCAAAAAGAATTGTTTAGAAGAGAGTTAGAGCATTCACAATAGTAGTATATTAATAGGAACTCTTTACATAGATTCCACATGTACACATTATTTATTTATATCTTTTTAATACAAATATTTATCATGGATTCAATAATTCCAATAGCAATACAATAATAAAAACTCCAATAGAAAGTACTTTTTTTTTTTAACAAATCAAAATGGAATATATTAGATCACAAAAAGTGATTCATCTCGCACAAAATGTGCAAAAGAGAACCACCCACCAATAATACAATTATGAGTCTGGTGCCAAAAAGAAAACACACCGGAAAGAGAGACAAAAATAAGCTACAGTAATATACCCATACAAGGCAAAGGGTGCCGCCACCGGTCGTTATAACTGAAGGCGAAAGTAGGAATATTTGCCTTAAGCCAAGAAAAAGACATAAATTTGACTTTGTCCGCTAAATGTTCTAGTGTGTCCATCTGATGATTAAAAAAATCTGTTGTTTCTTTCCTTCCAGATAACCTAGAAAGTAGCCATCCAAATTACTGTCAGGATAGAATGCATAGATCGCTGTAACCCCGACAAATGAACAAACTGATGAAAATGCTCGCTAGCAGATGCTGGAGCTATAAATGTAATACCTAGCCACTGATAAATACGGTGTCACACCATACCAAAATGATCACAACGAAAAAGGAGATGATTCGAGGTCTCGGAAGAACCGCACCCACCTATGCAAGAAGTGTCGTCTGAAGAAATGATGCGCCTACGAATGAGGTTGTCCTTAGTTGGTATTCAAATGCGAAGGAGTCGCCAAACAAATACTGAAACCTTAAGAAGAACTTGTTTATTCCACAAATCATCAAACATGCCCCGTTCCGAAGGGACACCTGACGTTGTTAGATAAACATATGTCCCTTTAACGGAATAACCATTAATAGGGTCAAGAATCCACCGCCATCTGTCAATAATATGGCCCTGTAAAACAACATTATGCAATAGAGAAGCACATTCGAAGACCGTCTCCTCCTCCCACGTCAAGAGATGCCGCCTCCACTCCTAAGCACCTCCCCCATCCGCCCACCCCCTACTCTCCATCTCCTGCACCGTCACCCATTTAAATATGTCTCACTTACTTTACTTCATTATACAAAATTAACTTATTTTTATAGGAAAATGTTAACGAATGTCCTTAGAGCACTCCTTAAGCACTTTAAATGGTAAGTTTTTAATGACAAATTGTGTATTGAATGTATTAAAAATTGTAATAGTTGACTTTTTAAAAAATAATTACTAAATTTGGGATGCATAAAGATTGTTCGGAGACACTCATTAACAAGACTCTTTATTATATTATAAATTATATAGTTAACTTTTTTAAAAAATAATTACGAAATTTAAAATGCTTAAAGAATATCCAAAAATACTCGTTAACAATACTCTTTGTTATATTATAAATTACCTCATAAAATATGACTAGTTGTTTTTAAGGGAAGACTAATTTATATAGTTTTTTTTAAGGACTAATTTATATAGTTGTTTGTTATTTATTTTTTGTTCTTCTAATGGAGGTCCAAGGTTCTTGTTAAACAAATAAAGGATCCTCCATTAGATGCTCAGTGCCGACTCAATTATTAATTAATAAAACGGGTTAGGTTAGATGCCGCTAGCATTCATTATTGGGTATCCTATGCGTTATCATCAGTCTCACCCTTGTCCGTATCCTATGCTACCTTTACATTTGCAGCCATTATATATGCACCGATCTAATCTTAAGGCAAACACACACTCGTTAGGGTTGGGGTTCTTACCCATCTAGTTACTGATGTATTGGTTGAAGAAAGTTGCTATTGCAATTGTTGTCTTACCCATTCCTCCCATCCCATAGATCTTATCATTTGTACTCTATCATCATATGGATCCACTATTGTCTTATGATAATATGATAATAGAGTCAATGGTAGGTATTTTGGATAGGAGGATTAGGTAAAACAACTATTGCTTTAGGCTTTAGAAATAAATCATTTTTTTATTTGATTTCTCATCTCCTTCATCAGGTTTGTTTCTTAGAGTCATGTGGTTTAATTTTAATGTATTTATTTTTCTGCAAAAGATCTCCAATTAGTAATTATAATGAGCTCTTGCAAAATGCATAAATATGAACAGATTTGGTATTATTGAGATTTCTATGTTCTGATTCTGCTTATTACACTTGCATGTTTTTTTTTTATATGTTTAATGTTGTTAATTAATATTTGAAAGAACAGGTTGAGCTTTTGGAGATGTTGGTCTTAAACTAGATCTACAAAAAGCATGTCTCTACTGTGTGTGTTGAATTATGAGTTTAATAATTATATAGTGACATGATAAACATAATTTTAGTAGTTAATTAGTTGTATTATGATGTGGTATTGTGGTAAGACAATGATAATATGGTTGAATATCCATTAAAAACCTTTTTACATTGTCACATGTATAAGCCTAATACCCGGTCCTTGTTTTTGTGTGTTTTCATGATCTTCTCAGTTTCTGAGGGTCAATAAACTTTTGGTTTGTTATGTGGATAAAAAATAAATGACTAGCTGTTTTGGATCTATTTTATAGAGGCCAATATTGTGGTTTTTTCTTCTCTTTTTATTCTGTTTATATATGTATCAATCATATGTGTGTGGATACGGACACCGGACACGACACGCCAACACGGTTAATAATTTGAAAAAAATCACATAATTCAATGTAATTACAAGTGTCAGTATCAGACACGACACGCCAACACGGTTAATAATTTGAAAAAAATCACATAATTCAATGTAATTACAAGTGTCAGTATCAGACACGACACATGTCCGATACGGGACACGTCTAATCCGAGGAGTGTCCTGCGTTATTTTTTAACAATAGGCAATGATTAGTAATATCCTGCAAAGTGTGATCTGAATTTCATTATCACCAGTGGTTAGAAACAAATGTGGATTCATAAACAAATGTTGATGGGTCATGATTTTGCTGTCTTGGTTATCTTCTTGTTGCTGTTGATGGTATGCAGGTGTGGAGCAAAAGAAATTGGTCACTATAATTGCATTTTTTTGAGATTATGCTGTGTTCATGTGCTATCATGTTCTGTTTGTGGATGGTTTGATGTTTTGTGTGCTTCTACTACGAATGAAGCTTCTGTTTACATAGAGTGTCGTGAATCAACAATGAAGGAATATCAATGTGTATAATTGTTTAGTGTGTTGTATCTTTTATGTAATGAAGCAACACAGTCAACTAATATGGTGTTGTCATAGAGAAATTTATGGACATATCGATTTGTATAATTGTTTAGTGTGTTTGATTGTTTTTGAGTAGAATTTATTCTACTTGAACCTAAATTTTGTAGCTTTTGACTCTACAATTATTTTCACAAATTTACGGTTGAACTCAATTTTTTATCAATGTATCATAATACGAATTACTTTAATTTTTACTTTCAACTCAATTTTAGTTAGAAACAATTTTATAGAAACATACATAAGTATGTTTCCGCGGAGAGGATGTTCATAGGACAATAGAGATGTTTCGAATTCATTAAGCAACTAATGTAACGAACGAGTCAATACAAAGAGACTCCTCCATCTAAATAGTATCATTTGAAGATGAAGTAAATGATGAACAATATATTTGCAGAATATTTTTTGCACCAGAAAAACAAACTAATGAATAAAAATAGCCACATTCCAGTACAAGCAAGGTGTTCAAGAGTGGGAAAACACAACGAGTACAGGATGACACCAATAACACAGCTGCCAAAGAATCAAATACAACTCATAGAACCAAACACAAGATTCACAAAACTCAAAATATATCCTTAAAAAATATAGCCTTCACATGCTCACAAGAAAACCAATCTCAAAAACCACGAGTACAACCTGCAACATACCGTTATCTGCTATTTCTCGGACACCATATTAACATCTGCTATTGGATAATGCAAATTCTCTTTGGCTATGCTTCTGCACCACTAGGCATCACACATAGCCACTTGCTGAACCACCAACCACTAGGCATATCTTCGCGGGACTAGCAACTCCAGCACTAAAAAATGCCTAGACAGTCGCCACTATACTATCTCCCCTGAATAACTTGCAGCCAAAGTAAAAACAATACTGATTTAAATTCTAATAACCACTTGATACATAATTTACCACCCTTGTTGGTAAGGACGACAAAACGGGTCTGATCCTTCGAACTTACCTGTTTAACCTGTCATTTTAGGTGGACTGGTTAAGGTTTTAGTCCCACCCTTCTATTTAAGGAGAATACGTAGGATGTTTGAGGTTTGAACTTTGGTTCATGCATATAAAAAAGACATTTTTTTTTGTTATAAGATTAAATTTTAAATTTGGGTGTAACCTGATATTTTTATTGTGTTACTAGGAAAAAAAAGTCAATATTTTAGTTTTCACTAAACACTTCAAATTTTAAAGACAGCCTTGGATACTTAAGATTTTGTTCATATCAAATGATCCTTTCAAAAAAGATTAACATAAAAGAATAATGAAAAATTCACTACTTTTAATAATCAATTAAAAGAATTCACCACCAAAAAATCAATTAAAATTTAAAAGAATAAAAAAAAAACACGATGATAAGTAAATGTGGGTGGATGGACGGGGAAACGCTTGAGAAGGCGCGCTTTTGAAACTCAAAAAAAGTACCATGGTGTTGTCTCTTTTAAGTTGGTGACACGTATAAGAGAAAAAGTGCTTATTTGTCACCACCACAACCACAAACACATGTATAACACCCCAGCTTCTTCTAGAACAAGCCACACACACGCTCAAGCAATTACAACCATAAGTAAATAAATACACTTTCACTCAACAGTTACCTTCCACATTGCTCATCCATCAATTATTATATACATTGTTACACGCACGAGTATTATATATATTTCACATTTGAAGGAAGGAACAATAAGAAGACAAGATGAGCGGTGGAGGGTTTGAAGCTGAAGAAGAGATGGGCAGTGGTTGTTCAACACCAAAGAGGTGGGAGTGTCAGATACATACAGCGTTGGGGCCACCTCCACCACCAAAGAAGAAGCCATTTTCATTTGGAAGAAGGAAAAAAGAGGCTCCCAAAAATGGCTATTTTCAACCACCTGAAGATGATCTTGAGCATCTCTTCTATATTTTGCCTCCATCTCATACTTCTAAATATTACAACTAATAACTAGCCACTATTTTCCTAGTGTATAACGTATAGATTATAAGCAAGGTTTACTAGCTAGCTATCTTAACTACTTCTATGTTTTTCTTTTTGGATAACCGTAGGTCGGTTCATTAAAAAAAATTGCTAGGTCGGTGTAGATTATTTATATGTAGATATATGCATTAGTTTTGTTATATTTCATGGTGCATTTGAATGTAGGATATGATTGTATATGTTTTTATGGTTCGTGCTTATGTAAAAGTTAGTGTTGTTACTAATTAACTACTGGTGTAATATTATGTGTAGTTTCTTCTCGCTTCAATTCTGAGTTAATTTTTTTATGCTAGTAGTCTTTGGACTCAAAGTGCATTTAAAAAGGTAATTATATTTACCTCTTTTCAAAGGCACTAGCAGGACTTAAATTCGGATTCTCTTGAATTCAAGATATATCTTTTTATCACTAGATCAAATTTTTGGAGTTTTTATGCTCTATTAAAGAGTGGAATAGACTTTTTGTTCTCATTGAATTTACACAAATCCATCAATTTCATCTTCAAATTAATTAAATAGTTACAATGTCATCGAATTTTATAATATTTAATCCATTAAGTATGTTGTTGATAGTGCTACCACGTGTACAAAGATGAATTTAATTGAAATTTTTAAATTTTTTACTTTTATTTATTTATTTCTAAATGAATTTTATGATAAATAATAACAATTTCAAATCGATTCATTAACTATTCATCAAAAATCAAACAAGTCTTTGAATTATGTCATTCAATATTAAATCGTCTTTAAATTATCAAATTTATCTATCAAATTGATCTATCACAGTGTCAAATAAATCTTAAAAACTAAAAGAATGTGTTCAACAATTATTTATTACATTGCGTACGTTTAAAATGAAGTTTCATCCATGTTGAATATGTAGTCTGCATGGTTTTCGTACAAAAGTGTTAAAAACCATTTCAAATTCTCTTTGCTTTCTACATTCGCATGCATACGTTGTTACAAATAAGAGGTTGTTTCCTCTTGTCCCACATCTGAAATAAGTTGTAAAAGAAATTTTCGGTGTTTTGTTTCAGAGGAGAAGGAGGGGAGAGGGGATGACTTAGGGGTGAGAAATATAAAAGAAAATAGAGAAATTTTTCACATTTTTTTAAAGAATGATAACCTAATGATTATGACTATGTTTTTAATATTAAATATATTATAAGAAAATATATTAAATTCGAAGAATTCATATAAACATTTCAAAACTCCATAAAACCCTCGTCTAATACAACTTTTTGATTCTTCTAAATGAGAAGAGTTTTATATTATAAAGAAAAGGTAAAAAGGTCTTTTTTTTTAAAAAAAACTCGATATCCGATCCAAGGATCGACTAATCTGAAGAGACCAATCCCACCGGCCACTTGCGGGGGTTCCATTCTAAGCTAAATCCTTTGTTTTGTATGGACTTGCCCACCAAAATTGGCACCAGTGAGAATCGAATCTGAGACCTTGAGAGGAGCAAACTTCAAGATCCCAAGCCAACCACTAGGCCAACCCCAAATAGATTTAAAAATGTCACTTTAGTAAGGATAAACAGACAATTTGCAACCATCACCGATGAATGGAGAGTAAGAGGGTTACTTTGATTCAAATATCATTAGGATCAATGTCTAGGGCATGACAAAAATCAATATTCATTATGTAATATAATGAATAAATTAAGAACATGATAGTTCCCACCACAGTTTCTATAGTTAGAGGATTACTTTGATTTGTACGTATGTATTTCACAGTTCCCACTTCTCACCATAGTTCAAATTTTTTTTATGCATGCTCGGATGCATATAAGATAGGGCTTAAGGCATGTTGTAAGTCCTTGGTTAGGTTAGATGGATTTTTTTTAAGGAATATTTCAGTGGACAACTTCTTTCTAATGCGGGACAAGATGGAAACAACCACATGTTTGTAATAGTATATGCATTGTGGAAGTACAAAACAAAACAAAATTGAAGTGGTTTTAAAAATTTTTGCATAAAGATTTTGGCGGCTACGTTGAATATTGATGAAATTTCATTTTAAAGATACAAAAGGTAATAAATAACTAATAAACATATTTTTTTAGTTTTTAACATTTATTTGAGAGTATGAGGGATCAGTTTGATAGGAAAATAAATAATCTAAAGATTGATTTGATAACGAGTGGCATAATTCAGAAGTCAATTTCATTTTTAATGAATAATTCAGAGATTGATTAGACAATGTAACAATTTGCAAAGACTTTTATTTAAAAAAAGTACGAATTTATTTTTTAAATTTTCAATTAAACATTGTACACGTTGAAGCGACTTAGAACTCCACATCAACGCTTAACATGACATGTTAACACTATTAACAATGAGACATAACTAAATAACTAAATTGATTGAACGTTATAAAATCTAGAGACGTTATAACTATTTTGATTGATCTGTGGTTAAAACTGATATATTTGTGCAAATTCAAAAACAAAAAATTCTACTTATTCAAAAAAAAAAAAAAAACAGAAAAGTCTATTCACTTTCCGGATTAAAACAACTGTTCTAAGTAATTCAATGAAATATCTAATTGGACTTAAGACTATACTGTATCCCCGTCATAATTAAATGATTTAGACAACGATTAATCTTGTTAGTTGTTTTATAATCATAAAATATCAACGATAATAGTATTAATCGTGTTATTCTATTATCTATCTTTTTTCAATTAAAAAAAAATATGTTTTTTCTTTTACGATTAAATAAATCTAAGCTGGTGTTCACATCACTTGTTGGTTTAGGATGTCCTTGCTTAGTTAATAAGTTGGGCTAAAATAAATCTATACAACCACGTAAATCGATCATGTTCAAAATCCGGTAGAATTTTAAGTAGAATTTTCTATTTTTCTTCAAATAATCTAATAGTTAAAAGCTCCCATTTTAAAGTGAATATGTACAAATTGAGTTAAACTCATTAAGTAGAATTTTAGCATATCCTATTACGACATTCTAGGTGTATCATATAAAATTATTTTTCTTAAATTACTCTCAAAAAAATTAATTATCAATCCAAAAAAAAACGTCAAAACACACAATAATTCAAAACTAGGAGTAATAGGATAAGATTGTACAGTAACTTGATAAGAATTACAACACTTAAGAAGAAGAAAAATTCATAGAGATATTCCTAAATTGATACACTGAATCAAACTATTATTCAATAGAAAAAAAAAGTAAAGAGTACAATCTTGAGGGGAAAATAAAAACTTAGCTACAATTTACCAATTATTAGAAAGACTACTACAACAAGAACCTTGGTTTACTTTCAACAAGAAAAGTGCTACGTAGGAGAAGATGAAAACAAATGTAATGCATGCTTGGTTGCTTTTTCCTTGTGTTTTCTTGTACGAAATAGCACTATGATTTGTTATCAGAAAGACACGACACATCTGGATAACATGAAGAGCATGTTCCATGTGCATTAGTGCACGATGCTTGTGGTTCCCCTCCAGAAACACGAGTTATGTTAATATGATCGATTACAATGTTGTCGCAACCAATGTTAGGGTCACAATTTAATTGGACCGTATTCTCATTAACGGAGGTTCCCTGTATGTTGAGGTAAGTAACATCACTGACTTTCACTGCTTCACTAGAACTATCGTATTTATGAGGATTATAGTTTTGATTAATAATAATAGGGTTCTTGACTTCTACAAGTTTAATATCTTCGTATGTGATCTTTCTCGCATACCCACTTCCTCCCTAATTCAAACAACAAAACACATGTTATTCTAAGAATAATTTGAATTTGGATTTAACTAAACTCTACAAAATCAATTTACACCATCAATATTTTATACAATATAGTCGCGACAATTGTCAATTTGTTCAACCACATACGATCTATGTTTACCTTCCATGTCTTGATTCTCGCTCCATTTGTAGTTCCCGTTAAGGTGCAATTTTTTACATTTACCTCCTCAACTGTAGCATATTCTCCACCTTTTCCAAGGCTTCCGACACTAGATTCAATAATTTTAGATAGTTCCATTGTTAATTGAATTAAAACATATATAATGTGAAATAATTTAAATTGATAATATATATTAACTTTACTTTGTTTACCTGATGCCATGGCCAGGTCCACAAAGAACACCAGTTATGTTAATAAAACTGGAGCCCGAGTTAATTGCGATGCAATCGTCACCTATAAAATAATAGACAATAGTTAAGAAAAGTCAAAATGAAAATAAACAAAGTGGTTTCATCAAATAAGAACAATTAAAACAAGACAGAGGAGTAATAAATATTCCCTCCGTTCTTACTTATAACACCACTTGACATTTTTTACAAATAATAAAAAAAATGGTAGTATAACTAATTTGTATAATTTGAAGAAAAAAAAATGGAAGTATTAATAAGATATATATTTGAAAAAAAGGTAATAAATGTATCTTTAAATTTATCAAACATCTAATAATTAGGGTTAAAGAAATGTTCCAAACTGATTTATGAATAAGAACAAATGGAGTATTAAAAGAGATCATTAAGAAATCTAAAGTTGAGTTTATGTATCATACTGACCAGTTCTGATAGATAAATTATTAATGATGATGTTGGATGAAGATGCGATATCAATCCCATCGGTGTTTGGACTATTTTCGGGCGCAGTTATCCGAAGATTGGAGATGGAAGTGCCTTTGCATGAATCTATACTTATATGATTTCTTGGGCTGTTAATGTGATTCAAGTTGCTAATTGATAGACTTTCACACCCTGTAAATTGAAAAGCCTGCATATGTGTGCATATTATCACGTGATTAAATACTTAATTAAACATTTCTATGTAATTAAAACAAAAATATATCAAAATTTAAATACTAGTTTTATCATGTATATCAACTTACAGTTGGCCTATTACTTTCATCATCATGATATTTTTCCCACCAAGGAGCACCTTGACCATCAATTGTTCCTTCTCCGTATACAACAAGACCATTTATTCTTGAGAACTGGATCCATGATGTTCTTTTATTATCTGTCCATTTCCAAGCTTCAATGTCTTTTGGAGCGGTGACAGTTCCTTTAATCTGTCAAGCAAAAAAATATATATATCCTTAACAATGTACAAAACTGCATAACATACAAAAAATTCAACAAAATAGATTAAACAACGACCATTATGGATGCCCACACATTCCTGTAAAAAAGATAAAATTTTTAACTTTATTTTTTCATATCAAAGGATATCATAAAATTTAAGGGAAATATTAAATTTTTAATTTCAATATTTCAACAAAGAGATTGAAATAAATGTAGAGATCATTTTCTATGCATCGATTGTCTAAACTTTTTTTTTTTCAGATGTATCCAATCATGTTGCCTTTTATTTTAGGTGAGTTCTTAAAATATCTCTGCCAATATATATTTTGTATTATGTATACATATATTGTGTGATTTGGTTGAATGTACGTGTGAAAATGTAGTATGTATACAAATTAAAACGTGTATTATGATGTAAAAGTTATACTAACGAAAGCAATAGTTTAACAAAATTATTTTATTTGTTTTTAAAAACTAAGTGTCTACTTATTTCGAAATAGATCAACTTTAATTCTTTTCAAAACATATTACCTCAACTTGAATGGTTGTGGATTTGCATGGACCTTGAAACGACAAAGGTTGCAACAAGAATGTTTTGCCTTCAGGTATTATAAGTGTCGGTGTGCCCTGAGTTGTACCACATACATCGTTCCATGCTTTCATAAAAGCCTTTGTAAGGTGCAAAATAATTTAAATTGGTGTTAGATTTGAGAAATGTATTGATATAAAAAACTGCACTATACATAAAATAAATACAATGTATAACCATCATAATATCATGAAAAATAAAATAATAAGTAAGAATAATATATACATCTGAATCATCAGTATTGCCATCCCCGATGGCACCATATGTAAGAACATTAAAGTTAGAACCATCGTCAGGTGTTATTCTACCACCCAAGCAATGTGAAGCAATGACAAACGTTAAAAGGGTAAATAGACTCTTCATATTTTATATGAAAATACTAATATAATATATCGAGAAAATGTGATGGTATAGACTTGTGAAGTGAAAAGTGCAGAAATGATTATAATTTATAGACTGTTTTTTAGTACCAAATGGAGAAAAAACACACGATTACTAAGAATTAAAAAATAAAATATTAATTTTCCTAGTAAGAAAATTTCAAATCATGGCTTCACCAATTCAACATTTTTCTAGAAAAAAATAATTACATTTGTGTTTGGTTAAGGAAAAATATACTTTTAATCTTTTAGGTATTTTAGAAAAAATAAGAATTTAGAAAGAAACAATATCCTTAATAAAAAAAAGAATCATATCCGATTACATTCTTTTTTTATAAAGATATCCGATTATATTGAGAAGAAAATGAAATTATATTTTTGATGTCCACAATTCTAGTACTATAATGATGAATAGTTGCTTTATATCAAATAAAACTTATAGAAAAGAGTTCTTTGTGATCATAACTCGGTTGGTAAAGACATCACATTCTATATAATTAGGGGTTGGGGTTCAAACTTCGAATTTCCCATTTATTCTCCTTAAGAGTGAATTTCTAACCATTTGACTACTTGACAAAAAAAAAAATATCGAAAAAATTTAAAGATATTTTCTAATTTATGTTCTCTTCCTAAATTAAAAGTTTTTTCAATAACTTATATTGTGTATTCAAATGCTTAATGCTAAACAATCCTTACTTTTTTTTAATTTTGTTTTGATTTATGTGTGTTTTTCTTTTTTTTAAGGGTGATTTATGTGTGTTTAGCTTTCACACAACAATATAATTATAGTCAAGATATTATTATTGAACAATTTTATATTGAATAATTATTGTTTTTATTGAACAATTTTGTATTGACTAATTATTAAAATGATTCGCTTCCAAAACTAAAAGTGTTCTTTATGTTTTTCATTACTTTGAATCATTAAGCATATGAAACGGATATTTTGATTATATTTTACTTCTACGATCAAAGTAGAAATATTTTGACACCCAAACCCTGATTTGTCTTTTGAAATTTAGTCATATAGGCTTTTGTTCTTCTAACCAAGAGTGGTGTTGCTCCGAAAACAACACCAAAAGTGTTATTATTGGTAAAGCAATTATTTTTAGTTTAATATGATTTCAAAATTTCCTAAGGACCTAAGAGTCCTCCCAAAGGGTCTTAGAACCCTTATAGAGGCTGCAGGGCCTTTCAAAATGGCTCTAAGGCCCAGGGCGCCACTTTAGTCAGCTTTTAGAAGCCTCTAGAGCTCGGCAGAAAGACTTAAGTACCCTCATTACTTGAGACTTAAGTTACGAGAGATCAGGCCCATAGAGAGCTATAAATACCACCCTTGAGAGCCTTCTCAAGGCATGACCAATACAATATTAAACCCTAATATCGATTATTGTACTTTTGCAAGTACAGTTGGCGTCATCTGTGGGAAGAGGTAAAACTAACCTTGACCATGTCTTTGAGTCGCAAATCACGATTAGGAAACCCTTAACCAAAGAATTTTGAATCGTAGCCACTAACCACGATTTAGAAACATCACTCAAACACAAGCCCTAAATCGCATCCTTCGTGATTTAGGAAACCGACTGCACCATCTATCAATCGCAACGATGACCACTTCTGATCATGACACCGTTGACACCATGAAGACCTAAATCGCTCAATTACGTGAACAAAACGAAGCCCTGCAAGCTTCGATGGAAACCATCCAACAACAACAACAACATGAGAAGGAAGGCTCTCACCATGGCGAGTTAGACGAGCCAGACCCCAACCACTTGCAGCAAAGATTTGGAACGCACCCGTCCCATAGGGTTTTAAATCGTTGTCTTTATCTTCCTTTGATGTGAAAGGCGATTATGTGGAACACGTCACATCCTTCAATACTCGAATAGCCGTAATCAGGGACCATGGTTCTCTCAAGTGCAAACTCCTGGCGGGAATTTTCAGTGATGTCGCCCTTCGTTGGTACATGAACCAGCCCAGATTCTCTGTCGTTGGGTATCAAGACATGACGAGGAAACTCATCCATCAATTCTCAGTGAGCCGTTACAACGACGCCACTATCAGATGAAACTCTGAGAAACTACCTCGCCCGTTACAACAACGCCACTATCAAAGTTGTCCACCAAAATCAAGAGTTGTTCGTAAGCGCCTTTCAAAACGGATTGCGTGCAGGACCATTCAATGAATCTTTGGCCGAGAAACCTGTAGATTATATGGAGGAAATCATGTCAAGAGCTGAATGCTACATCAAGGGTGAGGAAAGCAATGCAGAAAAGAAAGTCAGAGATGCCAAGGAACGAGGTAATACCAGTACAGAAAAAAAGAAATTACTATCCACCACCAACAAGAGACAGAGGAACTTTCAAACGACAAGACAAAAGACCTTATTGCCCCAAAAAATTTCATTCCACTGAACACAAGACCTGAGAGAATATACAAAGAAGTCTACCACTCTAAGCTTATCCCTAACCCGCCTGAACCACATAACGATCGCATGGGACATGACTGATGATCGTGGTGCAAGTATCACAGGATTCGGGGTCACTCAACTGGTAACTAGTACCAACTCAAAAAGGAGATTGAAAAACTTACACAAGAAGGAAAAATCTGAGGATATATCAGGGGAGGGCGAGGAGAATATCAACGACGCCCAGAGGAAGAGAAAATTAACAACAAAGATCACATAGAGAACCCGAGAGAAAGGCACACCCTCACTACCATTTTCGGTGGGTTTGTAGGCGGTGGTGAGTCTAGTTCATCTAGGAAGTGGTACGTAAGACAGGTGATGTTCATCAATAAAAATACAGATCCAACCCCAGGGCGAGAACAAAACATCACCTTCTCAGCATCAGATTTTGAAGGCGTTGTACCTCACGACGTCGATACAATGGTGGTCACTTTGCAGATATTTAATTGGGATTTCAAAAGAGTCCTCATATATCTAGGCAACTCAACGAACATTCTTTATTATGAAACTTTTGAGAGAATGGGATTGGACCCCGAGCAATTACAACCATTCAGAGGATCTTTGGTAGGTTTCACTAGCGAGTAGGTGCATATCTAAGCGAGTATATCAAAACAGTCAGAGGGAAGTACTTGGTTATCAACTCGCCCAAGTCCTACAACATCATCGTAGGACGCCCAACTTTTAACCTCATTGGCACTTTCATATCCACTAAGTTCCTGATAATGAAAAATCCCCTCGACAACGGGATGATAGGAATCGTACGACGCGATCAAAAGATTGCGAGAGAATGTTATCATAACAGTTTAAGGTTGCATAAGGGAAAGAAGAAAACAAACACATAATGAAAATCTCTTAGTGTCAATATGATCGATCTAGATCCCAGGGAAGAATATTAGCAAGAGCGGATCGAACCCACCGAAGATCTGAAAGAAGTCTGCATAGGCCAACAACCTCACCAAACCACTAAGATAGGAACTTATTTGGAACCAGATGAAGAGATCGCCCTGACAAAGTTATTGCAGGATAATCTTGACCTGTTCGCTTGGCAACCCTCAGACATGCCAGGAATTGACCCAAGTATAGTATGTCACCACCTAACAGTCAACCCTAGAATCAAACCACTAGTCCAAAGAAAGCGCAAATTGGGTGAGGAAAGAAGGAAGGTTGTGGATGAAGAAGTCAAAAAACTCAAAGACGCACGTTTTATTATTGAAATCAAATACCCAACATGGCTAGCCAATACAGTTTTAGTAAAGAAAGCTTCAGGAAAATGGAGGATGTGCGTAGATTACACGAACCTCAACATGGCTTGCCCGAAAGATCCATACCCTTTACCAAACATTGACCATTTGATTGACAACGCTTATGGTTACAAAACTCTCAACTTTATGGATGCATACCCAGGCTACAATCAAATCAAAATGGATCCCTTGGACGCCCCGAAGAAAACTTTCATGACAAACACTCAGAACTATCATTATGAAGTCATGCCTTTTGGCCTAAAAAATGCGGGCGCTACCTTTCAGCGATGCATGGACACCACTTTTTCAAGAAGATCAAAAGGGACCTCGAAGTATACATAGATGATTTGTTAGTAAAATCAAAAGAAGATGCCAGCCACACAGAGGACCTAAGATAAATACTACAACAGGTAAGGAAGTTCAACATGCGCTTGAACCCTGCCAAATGCTCTTTCGGCGTTCAAGCAGGAAAATTCTTAGGCTTTTTGCTTCAAGTATTGGACATGTGAGATTAGACAAGGATTACGAAACATGAGAATAGTCTAGTAAACCTTGAGACCTTAAAAGTTTCGTTCTTAATGGATTTCAATAGTAATTAACCATGAGAATAGGCGTAATTACTATTGAGGTACATTCATGGAGTCCGTAAGGAAGCATGAAATACATTAGAGAAACTTGTCTTTAGAAACGGATTTAACATAAGATTTAAATATAGGTTTGGATTGAAAGTGATTTTTCATTATATGAACCAATAATCTAGAGGCGCTTTTTATTATTTTATATCAATCAATTTGCTAAACTTTTAAAACCTCGAACCTTTCAGCTAATCATAATTGAAAAGAAAATCAGTAATTACAATAACTTCCCGTGGATCGATATTTTTATTAGTTTGATATAATCGTGCGCTTGCGGATTCACATTAGTCACCGCCTTGATGAACCTCAACATTGTTAGGGTCATAATCAGAATCACTATTGTCTTCCACATCCTCCATCTCTGCATCTCCTTCCAAACCTGCTTCCTCAATATTCATGTTTGCACGCATTTCTTCTTCCATCTCAACATAAGTTCTAGCAGGTACAACAATATCATCATAATACCAGACATCACCATTATTGTTAAACCATTTGTCTCGGCTATCTTGATAATAATGTAACTTATTGACAGCAGCCTTGTCAAGACCACTCCTAGGGTTAGGTTTGGTGAGGCGGGTGTCTTCAGTCCTAACATCATTGTCGATAAGGACACATCCCAAAAAGGAGGGATAAGGCAATTTCTTAGAATTGTCCAACTTATAAGACATCATCATATTGTAGAAAAACAAAGGTCAATTCACTTTAATCCTATTTTCGATCAATCACATTAATCTCATGTCAAAGTCATCAATCCTTGCAAAATGTCCTTGTTTTCACAAAATGATCTTAGCAATAATCCAGTGTAGTACCCTATCATTACACTTGAGTTTCATGGCACTAAAGTTGGATTAGTCCAAGGGAATAATGCAAGATTTTGAGATGCTTTGCACAAAGACAATTTTGTCATAATCAGTAAATCTGTTGTCACTCTCAATATCGGCCCCCTCACACTCAAGTCCAGTAAGACTGGTCCATCTAACGGGCGTTAAAGATACCACATTATTTTTGAACGGACAAATAAAGCTAACATGGTCTGCTTGTCTCTCAGAAACACAGTAAAAAGCCTTGAATTGTGAAGAGTCAGACGAGTTTTTCAACCCTAAAAACCTTCCTAAGTTTTGAAATACCAGCTAATGTTTGAAGCCGAAACCTAGCATGTCTATGTCATCTATGTTGCAAAAGAACCGACTAGAAGTTAACCTTGCAGAGTGAAAGGAATTAAGATACCTGTCATAATCATCCACCAAGAGCAAATCTTCCACCAAAACCCCAGTGATACCTTCAGGAACAACATAGACACCTCCACCCCTTCGAGATCCACCTCTGCTATGACCGGTTTGAGTGTTAGATTTATGACCCATTTTTGAGTGAATTTGTAGTAAATGAGAAGGTTTGAAATAAGTGCTGAGTTGTGAGTTTGTAACCGCTGCAAGCCAGAGGAGAGGAAGAGGTAAAGTTGGAATTTGTAATGAATGGCGAGGATGCAAATGAGTTATCTGATTTTTACGCCTATGAATCGATTCACATTTTTAATGATACGATTCATAGTGAATCGATTCATTTTCATGTTGAATGAATTGTGAATCGAATCATGAGTTAAAAATTATGCTTATGCAATGATAATGAGCCACAAATGCATATAAAGGATTATCAATTTTGACATATTTATGAAAGACTAACAAAGGATCATCGAAGACATCGTAAAATAGAAGCAAGTAAGCAATCATAATTGAATTACAAGCAAGCATGCAAAGTAAGGCACAAAGGATAATATAGCATGCAAAGGATGAAAGAATATCAAAGAACAACAACTCATGAGATAATCGCAATTAACACATGAGAAGAAAAAGTCAAACAAATAGAAAAGGGTAAAAGGAGATTTTCACGGAGAGATCAAAACACATTTGATTCTCCAAGAAAAACTTTACCTATAACTAAAAGTACTTACTCCCTTGCTATAGTGCTTCAAGATGAACAATAATTGAGAAGCCTATTGTGATCAACCAACATGATAAGACAATCGAGAGGTTAAAAGTTTAAAGTCCTCGAATACGTCTTCATCGCACTTTTACTCATGATGTCCTTGATAAATAAGGAGCTTATAGTGGAGCATCGGCTTGACTTGCTTCATTCATCATCAATCCTACACACACGAACACAAACAAAACTTTCCCAATCTTTTGCAAGTAAGAGAAAACAAGGAATATCATAACTGACTTGTGAATTTTTAAGATGTACCAAAATAGTTTGAAAGTGAGACAGGAACACATCTTAGGATAATGTCTTGGACAACCTAGAAGGAGAAAATTCCTTCAAAGTTGCAACACACATTTACACAAACCAATTAGGATTCCTTTGGCTTCTAAAAAAAGTTGGAGCCTTGGGATGAGTTTCACCACAAGTAACCTTAGGCACCCACATCACTACCCCCTTAGGAACTTCAACTTTCCTAATGCGGCAATGAGGTGTGGTGTGACCACTTCTACCACAATAATGACACCTAATTTCATTGCATGAGTTTTGCTATTATTCTTATTGCTTCTCTCATAAGAGTATTTTGAGTAAGGTCTTTTAAAAGGAGCTCTCTCGTCTTTTGAATTCATAGAAAAAAGTAATGGAACCTTTAGATGCTTGCTCTAGTTTCTTATTTAGAGATTTGATCTCTTCATGCAAGCTAGGGCAAGTCTCACACCTAGCAAAATCCATCCAACTACTATCGTACTTGGGTGAATTTTTCTTAGGAAACTCAATTGTGGGATTTACAATTTTCTCACTTACAAGTTAGGCATGCTCATTTCTTAAACTTTCAAAGGCTTCCTTAAGTTTTGAAAATTCGGATTCCAATTTCAAAATAGTTTTCTTTTGAGCAATCAATTTTTTGAAAGCATTTCAGGATTCCGCATGCATCTCCTCAATGGAATCTTAAATCCTTATAAGTGGGTTTAAAATTGGATTAAGAATCAGAGTCGGAGTCCGAGAAGATTACCTCATTTTCAGCTTTCTTCATGTGACCCATGAAGCATAAATCATCTTCTTCTTTGTTTTCGGTGTCACTAGTATTGGAGGTAACTTCATCTTCTTCCCAAGCAATGTAAACCCTTCTTCCTCTTGAGTTTCAGTTGAATCTAAATTTCCCTTTTTATTTGGCAAGTTTTGGGCATTCATTCTTATAGTGGCCTACTTTTCCGCAACCATAGCAACTAACAAATTTCTCATCCTTTTCCGATTCTCTTGCTCTTTGTGAAATCTTTCTAAATTTGACAAGGTTCTTGTCGTTGTGCTTTAACCCATTTCTTTTGATGAAGCGGTTGTAACGTCTTACAAACAAGATCATCTCTTCTTCATTAATAGGATCTTCATCGGATTCATCCTCATTTTTTAGTAGAAGAGGTGGGCATGGACGAGGTTGTGTTTAAGGCAATGGACTTCCTTTCCTTCTTCTTAGAGTCTTCATCACTTCACTTGAACCGGGTGATCCCATGCTCATGTTCTTTTAGCTTGCCAAAGAGTGTGATCATACTAAGAGCATTGAGATTTTGTGATTCCTTGATAGCGGTAACTTTGGGCTGTCATTCCCTTGTCATACATCTCAAAATTTTATTAGTGCAATCTTGGTTTGAAATGTCCTTACCAAGATTTGCAATTTGTTGACAATATGAGTGAATCTCATTTGCATAGAGGAGATGGATTCACCATCCTCCATGCGAAAAAGATCATATTGTTGTACAAGGGTATTAATTTTTTTATTGTTTAATATCATCAGTTCCTTCATGGAGGGTTTCCAATGCATCCCACAGAGCCTTAGCGGTCTTACAATAAGAGACGAAATGATACTCATTTACTCCAAAAGAGGAAATGAGAATGTTTCGTGCTCTTAAATCATATTGAACCTTCTTTTTGTCATTGTCACTCTAATCAGCTTTTGGATTTTCTTGTGCTACACCATTGACAACAACTTGCGATTGAAACCGCCTGTTAACCACGGCGTCCCACACATCCATGTCCACCGATTGGATGTGAACGCTCATGCATTTTTTTCAATAGTCGTAATTTTCTCCGTCGAAAATAGGTAGGTGCTCTATTATACGCCCCCTTGGGCTCCTTAATTGCCATATGGATCAACTCTTCGATAGTTAGCCGTTAAGAAGAGACCAAGCTCTATGACACCACTTGTTGGTCGATATGGCCAATAAGGTAGCGCGCAAGAGGGGGTGAATAGCGTTTTGAATAAGATTTCTGAAGTTTTAATAAATATGATTTCAATCGGTTCGACTATCGGAAACACACTTGAGCAATCACTACAATTTGCAAAAAGATAAAGCTATGTGCTAATAAGATTCAATGTAGAATTGAGAGATTCACAATACAAATCTTATTACAATCAAAAGTTAATGGTTCTTGAACAATTTGCAAAACTTAGACAATTTCAAACCAAACCTATATGAAAATATCACAGGCTATCAAACAAATTCACAATGTATATGCCTATGAAGAATTAAATAGAATCGAAACCAATTGATCCAAGCGAAGTACTAAAATCTAATTCAAAGAATTAGATTAATTTTAATCAAAAACAACTTAGATCAATGCAAGTTTCTACCCTAACAATCAATCAATTAACATATGCAATAATCAAAAGTAAAGAGGATAAGGAAGAGATATAACACCGATATTTTTACAGTAGTTCGCACTTTTCGTCCTCGCTAGACCTACGTCTACTCTTCTTGATGAAGTACGCCTTCACCAAGGTCATCCACTAATAGTAACAATGTTGAATACAAATGTGATTACAAAAGTTCCTTGAAACTAATCCTAGTTCTTCAACCCCTATGTAAACACTCCCCCAAACTACAAATAACCTTTGAATTTGGTTCTCCTTGAATCTTCGAACTCTTGATTACCCGTGCACCCCTTCGAACTCTTCAGTCAAGTCTTAGATGCTACGTTCGGTAAACGAATCCCCTTCGATTGCATGAACAATTAGAAAGAACCCCCAAGCGCTTTGGAGGTGGAATGAGATTATTCACTTCATTTTGGAACCTTGATTAAGACCAACCAATTTCCTTGAAAGAACCAACTTACAATCCCTATAAGCACCCTAGCAAATCAATGTGACTCAATGTACAAAGTGATTCTAAGAAAAAGTGTTTAATCATGAAGAATTTATTAACAATGAGTTTTTGAGACCTAAAGGGAATAGTTGCAAATGATTCAATAAATTGGGTGTTGTGAGAAAGTGAGTATAAATAGAAAAGGAGGGTAAGTGTATTTTTTCGTCCAAAAACAACTGTGTTAATCGATTCATTTAATGAGTGAATCGATTCAGACCACAAAAGACAAAACTGGAAAAGGGAAGAATGCTATGAAGAGTGATGCATGTCAAACAAGAATTGAAACGACTCAAAATTCCCAGAATTAAGATTGATACAATTCAATTTAATTTGAATCGATTCAGACTAAGTCAGAGAGTTTGATTATACAATTTAGGCATTCATGAAACGATTCATGGTTGAATCGATTCAAACTTTCATGAGTCGATTCACACAAGTCATAGTCATTTTGTGAAACGATTCAGGCTATCTTGAATCGAGTCATATAGTAGAAGCATCAGTTTTAATCAAAATTGAGATTAACTTAGGTCACAAGTCAACTAAAAACACAAGGAATCGTGTTTGTACAAGATCTATACGTTTGCTTGGGTGCTTTTAACAACATCTAAGAATTCAAAATGGATTAAGTAATCAACATGCAAAGTAAATGAGCTGAACTTAAAATCAAGATACTAACTAGGACAACATCATCAAAACACGCAACTTATGTCAAGAGGCTTCACCAAGACTCGTGCTTAGGGGGGTGTGAACTGTAATGTATAATTAAGTATCAATAAAACTTTTATCATATACCTAGGGAGGCTTTGGAGCCCAGCTTAACCACCCTAGGGGGGCTCTGAAAGCCTCGGCGAGAGCATCCAAAGACATGTGCAAAAATATAAACAAACATGATTTAATAATTTTTTAAGAAAAGAACATCAATTAATCACTTCGCCTTGTCGCAAGACTCGTGCTTAGGGAACTGTGGACCGTCAATACTTTCCTATGGACCTGAGAGTCCTCCCAAAGGGTCTTAGAATCCTCATAGAGGCCGCATCGCCCTTCAAAAGGGCTCTAGGGCCCAGGGTGCTGCCTCAGCCAGCTTCTAGAAGCCTTTAGAGCTCGGCAGAAAGACTTAAGTACCCTCATTACTAGAGGTTTAAGTCAAGAGAGATCACAACCATAGATGGCTATAAATACCACCGTTGAGTGCCTTCTCAAGGCATGACCAATACAATACAAAATAATATGATGGAAATTACATATATGGTTTTATATGAAAATTTCCTTAAAAAAATATGGATTTGGAGAGAGAGAGAGAGAAAGAGAGATATTTTTCCAACATGCATATTTGAAAATCAAGTATATGAATTTTTGTAAATAAGAGTTTTGTATATTTTGAATTTGTGACCGTCAATTTATTTGTTGTGGAATTTGAAATATACAAACAAGTTTAATTGAATATGGATTTGTTTTAGAATGGATTTAAAATTTATTTGAGTTAACTTATTTATAAAATTTTGTTATTTTAAAATACTCATTTGATTATTGTTATCAAAATGCATATATTTTGTTAACCAAGTTGTTTGGGCTCCAGTGGCAAGGAGCTCATTCCAAGGATGTATCCGAGGAATATCAGGTTCAATTCCTAGAGAGAACAACGCTTGGCCACTGTGCATGACTCTACACATGAGTCGGATTAGTCGTCCACCTTTGATGGGTCGGAAACTGGTGCGAAAGCCAAAAAAAATGCATATATTTTGTTAGGAAATAAATATTTGCATTTGAATTAAAGTAAATGATTTTTCTGAAGTGGAAAATATTGGAAAACTCATATCTTTTTTTTAGCATAATTTTCAAATATAGTTATCAAAATCTACAGTTTAATTTTTATCTAAAATTGATTCAAAAAAATTGTACCAAGTTATTTTTGTTTTTTATGATATAAGACAAACAAGTATTTATTCTCCAATGGTATGTTATGGATTTTTAAGGTTTACCTAATTATATGTTTATTTATGTTAATAAAATTATTATTTTATCTTAAGAATTATATATTTAGCTATCTTCTAATTTGATTCCTTAAATTATGGATAAATATTGTAGTATAAAAATTAATGATGATTTGATTATTTAAATTTTGGATGATATAGATTACATAAGTGTAAGGCTTAATAGGTTATTTGGTCTTTTAATTAATTATCAGTTTTCATTTTGGTCTCATAACTAATAAAACTCATGTTTTGGTCCCTCAAGTTTGCCTCCGTTGGTCAAATAAATCCCTAGCTGTTAAGTTTAACCCAAAATGTCTATGATGGACCAACATTAAGAATGGTCCATCATAGACCTCATTAATTTATCATGTTTAAACCGTTTGATCTTTTTCTGAAAATACAACCATTAGATCATGCATGCCCATTATATCTAATTGTACACCACCACCACCAAAAAAAAATTCCAACTTTCTTCATCTTCTTCCCTTATTCTCTTATTCACCATCTTCATACCTTCATCAACACAAACGTAAAAAAAAGAGAAAAAAGTAAGTTATGTTATGTCAATTTTCCCTCATGTTCATCATCTTCTTCACACAACCTTGTCATCTTAATCAATCTTCAAACCCAACCCAAAAAATTTGAAATTAATATCACAATTTCATTTTTTTTTAAACTTAATCTTAAACTCTTCTTCTCTCAAACTCATATGTTGTAACAAACCCATATGCAAAGATCTGTACCAAAAAAATTAGATCTTCAATTCCTTAAGAAGAAGAAAAAAATTTCAGATCTCCCTCAAATCACATTGGCACACGAATTCTAAAAAGCACAGAACAAAATCTAAGACACAAAAAATGCAAACCAAACCAAAACCAAACCCATCTCCAAACCCACAAAATTCTGCTACTACAACAACTACAACCTAAACCAAACCCATCTCCAAAGTTACAAACTTTCATCAATTCACACTCCAAAAAATCCAAACCCAAGTGCCAAAAATCATTTAACACAACAACTACAAGTATTTTGCATTCAAAACATAAACTTTTGAGAACAAAATCAAATTTTTGTTTTCAACACCCAGAATTCAAAATCAAATTTTTATAACAAAAACCAATCAATCATAAAAAAATTAATAGTTTCTTTTGAATTAAAAGAACAACAGTTGTCTGTAACCTTCCAATTCTAGGTCTCCTTCTCATTTTTCTAGTTCTGATGGTTTCACGATCAATCTATGATTGGAGTTCGGATTTGATAGCAACGGCGTTTTGGTGTGGAGTGAGAGAGAAGAGGGAACTTGAAGGAGAGGATCAATGGGGAAGAGGATCCCTAATTTCCGGGTTTAAAGAAAAAACCTTGCCTTCTTTGGTAAAAAAAAACCTTGCCTTTTATATGTGCCACGTAGGCAAAAAAACTAACAGAAGTTTGAGGTTTTGACGGAAGGGATTTTTTCGACAGACGGAGGACAAATTAAGGGACCAAAGCATGTGTTTTATTAATTATGGGACCAAAATGAAAACTGATAATTAATTAGGGACCAAATGACCTATTAAGCCTAAGTGTAAACATAGAAATATTTATTTTTCATTAACACATATACAAATTTGCTTTCCTTTGTGTTCAGAAAATATTTGTTTCTAAATTTACATAATCATTTGATGTATATATAAACCAAATGTGACATATATACTTTTTTTGAGTGGTAACCCTCTTGTACAAGGGAAAAGATACCTTAGTAATTGATGAGCAAAACCGCAAGTGCACGGTTCTACCGATGTAGTAATAAAAGAGTATCGTTCTAACAGGGAGTTGGTTAATTTGATTAACTTTAGATGATGATTAGAAGGAGAAATTAAGTAGAAAAGGTTTGATTTGTACTAAAGAAAATAATAATAAAAAGAGCCTTGGGATTTATTGGTCCATCTAATGACAAGTCCTTCACAAACAAATCCTAAACCGTTAATTTTATATCGGTCCCACTTTCTAAGGACAAGTTTCTCTTTAGCCTATCACATCTCCTTTCGGTTTTAGTGAGTGTGTTCCTCTAACAATAACGCATATTCTCATGGTTGATTGTTATTGGAATCCTTGAAGCTCGAAACTTTATATGTCTCAAGGTTTGCTAGATTATTCTCATGTTTCGCAATCCTTGTCTAATTTCACTTGTTCCAATATCAAAGCTCCGTTGTCGCATTATGAATTGATATTTATGATGATGAATTAACAAATACTAACTCCTCCGCGTTCGCTTCTTAAGTTTGGTATTTGTTAATTCATTATAAGATCAATGAAATTAGATTAGAAAGTGAGATTATATAAAATTAGGGTTTATGGTTTGGTTTGATTAGGATTATGTCATTAAGACTTATCCAACAATCCCAAAACAAGAAGAGTCTACTCACTCATGATCATAGTAGACATAGAGAAGAAGAAGAACATAAAATAACAAGAATGTAAAAGAAAGAACTTTTATTAAGAAAGACAATTGTCACTATTGAATTCCAAGAACAAAAGATGAATTGTTGTGATAGCTAGCTACTCTATTTATAGTTTACAATGACTTAAGCCTAAAGAAATACATCACTAGAATGTTCCACAAGAAGCCATGGGCTTTTAGGTCAGAAATAAAATAATAGGTAGCTTGTACAAGAAGCAAAAAGCAGCAAAAGAGAATCCTGGGACATGGCACGACCGTGTGAGATATGGCACGGGGATATTATATTTTTGTGCAGAATCTCAAATTTTCCAGCCCGAATCAGCTCATAATCCTCTTTCTTTTGCTCCAAGACTGAATCTATCAAATATTCGTTCTTGAAATATAATAATAATATGCAATCGAAGTAAAATAGATCTAAAAGGAAATAATATTTAAATAAAATAAACTTAAATCTAAATAAAACGAAATCAAATATTATATTAAAATAACTAATTAATGACTCATCAAACTCCCCCACACTTGAATCTTTGCTTGTCCTCAAGCAGAAGGCATAAACATAGTAGCATAAATAAGACTAAGATATGACAATTCAATTGAAAACTTATGTCTCCTCAAAGGCTTTCATTTCATGCGTACACTTATCACAAACTCAAATATTTGTTGTAATCTTTATTCAACCCAACAATCAAGTTCTAAGTGAGTGTGTGTGTGTGTGAGTGTGTGTAGTTCAACCCTTTTCTTGCGCCTGTATAAGATAGATATTATGAGGAAACAGGTTCTAACCTTAAGACTAAACCAACCGAGAAAAATTCTTTCTTCATTTCGTATAAGAGAGATGGGAGTATTTGTGATCATTGGATCTTTGCCAATTTCACATTCTTGGGGTTTTAACAGAATTTTTATTAATTTATGGAGACAACATCTTCACGTAGGAAGTCGGAGGGCCTACCCCTTTTTCCAATCTAGATTCAATGGGCCCCCTTATATTTGTATTTGTTATGCCCCCTTAAGTTTCTCAAGACAACATTACCTTCACGTAGGAAATCGGAGGGCCTACCCCCTTCCCCAATCTAGATTCAGTGATGCAACCTTAAAATTTAATTTTGGCTTTATAAACTCCCCCACACTAGCTTATACTACTTTTACTCTAAAAAAAATTTAGGGTTAACTTACCTTTAGAGTTAGAACGTGCTCCTTAAAATACCTATTCATACAATTGTTCAAGGGATGCAACTCGTGCTTTTCTCATTGGAGAATTATTCACAATAAAACGAGGTGTGGGTATATCAAGAAAACTTAAAACACAAGAATTCACTTTCATGTACAAGAAACAATCAATTTAGAGGAGACAACAAAAATTTATGTCATAATTTTCAACAAAAAAAGGTTACTTAATCATACCTTTCGCAATTAAACATAACAAAAGAAATGAAGTTCAAGGGAGTTTGGAAACACTACGACTACGACACTAGACACTTTATTAGCCCCCCCCCCCCCCCCCACACACACACACACACACACACACACACTTGGGAGAAGCATTGTCCTTAATGATTCAAAAATAGAGAAGAAAAGAAAAGAAACGAAGAAGAAGTAGGAGAAAGAGAGGAGTAAGAGAAGGGAAGAGAGGAAGAGGAAAGCTCACAATATTATTGAGGACCTTGGAGGTTAAAATGTTGCATCATCATCCGTAGAATTTGATTGTTTTCATCATTTACCTGATTGCCTCTTCGGACATCATTTCTTAGTCCGGAGATTTCTACACCTTGTCTTTGTTGCTCGGTGCTTATACGTTGAACTTCGGTTTGCATCCATGCCCATCGATTATTTTCTTCATGATAGTGCTCATCGGCATTATAGTGATGGTGCTCTTCGTCGTGGTGCAAGTTTTCACCTTCCTCCTCAACAACATTGTGCTCCTCATGTACCTATGGAGAATCACCAACATACATAAAATTTTCTTCCACCTCGGTGTTAGTCCGAGATGGGTTAGGAAGGATAATTAAACACAAAGGCACATTGAGCTGAAGCTCAAAAGTTATGTTAGCAGACGGATGAGGCTTAATAAAGTTTATAGCAATGAGGGTTTCTATATTAAGCCTATTGTTTCCCTCAATTATGTTTATCCCTTGGTCCTCACCTACTCCAAACTTCCTAGCTATATAGGTGATGATGCCCCCTACCACTATCTCACTCCTAACACTAGATTTTACACCTACAGAAGCAAGATAATCAAGCAAGTAAAAGCATGTATTCACAGGACGGTTTTTAAGGACAACCCACAACATGAAGAGTTCATCCGTCCCAGATGGTGCAAGTCATAGCCCTTTGGATATACCTAACCACATGGTTATGGATGTTACTAACCTTATTTGAACATGAATTGTATTGGTGCAAGCCAGTAATACTTTGCCAAAAGGCAACATGGTTGTAATCTTTTGGCCTTATATCATGATTAAAAGTGTCATGGATGAACTGCTCATTTGTGACTCCCATCTCATTGCAAAAAATTTCGAGAGACATCTCATAATCAATGTTCATAAGCCGGAAGTAGACTCGATGATCAGGGTTATCAAAATTCATCCTATCTTTTGTGAAAACAATAGAACTTAAAAATTCATAGGTGAAGTTTTCAAACCCCTTCATAGGTCTTAGCAAATCAACCCATCCTAACCTATTCAACAGCATATACACATTATCTCTAATACCTAATTTGATCATATCATAATTATCCGGGTACCTACAAGGATGCAAAGGTTTAGAGACAAGAGATTTATACATACACCGATGTTTCGGAGTTCTAAATGTGATGTCGTGATTCTTTGGGGCTGCTTGCTTCCTACTTCCTCCATCACTTGAGCTTGCAATTTCCTTTCCTTGCCTTTTGGGTGTCATTGACCATGTTGACTTTGTTTGAGTTTTGGTGAAGGGTGGGGTTTGGGAAGATTTTGGGTGGGAAAGGTTGGTTTTGTTATGGGGGTTAAGGTTTAAGTAAGATTTATGAGTTGGGTTGTCGAGATTGGTGATGAATTTGTGGTTTTTGGGTTAGGGTATTTAGGAATTCGAATTTGGTGATTTTTGGTTTGGGTGGATGAAAGTTGTTTTTGATTGAAGGGTTATGATTGGAATGACGTTTGGGGTTGATTGGGTGAAGAAATTTTGTGATTGGTTAAGTTTTGAGGGAGATATAAAGGTTTGAAGGTTGTTGGTTATGGAGGTTTTAGTGAGAAGTTTGGATGAGGAGAGATGTTTGTGTGGTAGAATGAGGGAAGAAGATGAACAATTTTGGTATAATGAAGGCCAGGAATCGCGCACGGCCGTGCCAATATTGGCACGGGCCGTGCCAAGCTACTGTGAGTTTGGGTTTTGGCTTGGCATAATGTGGCACAACCGTGCCAATTTAAGCACGGGCCGTGCCAGGCTTATGGACGTCCTAGACTCAATTTTTTTCGTTTCTTTGAATCATACTTGGACAATTACCTACAAAACAACTTAAAACAACAAAAAGAAAACAAAAAAAAAGCAATTAAATGCGTGGGTTGCCTCCCACGAAGCACTCGTTTAGAGTCATTAGCTTGACGGCTAGAAACATTGTTAAAATGGATCAAAGAGATCATGTTCTGTAGATGACGCTAAGAGACGTTCTTTCACACTATGATCATCAATCATGCAACAAGAAAAATCAAAGGGCTCCTTATTAACAGTTTCCATTCCAAAACCTACCATTTCATCACTAACTCGAAAAGCAATCATTCCACCCTTAACATCAATCATAGCCCCCGCAGTAGCGAGAAAGGGTCTCCCTAGAATAATAGGCACTTGGTCATCCTTATCCATGTCTAGAACTATAAAATCAGTTGGGATATATATCCCTCCTACCTCAATGAATCCAACGGGGTGGATATTGGTACGATCGGCTAACTTTAAGGTCACCTTGGTTGGTTTCAACTCACCTATACCCATCCTTTTAAAGAGGGACAAGGGTAACAAACTAATACTAGCTCCTAAATCACACATGGCCTTATCAATGGCCTCACTTCCAATCACACAAGGAATAGAAAAACTACCCGGATCCCTAAGCTTTGGAGAGAGCTTCTTAATGATTGCACTACTTTCCCTAGTCAAAGTTATTGTCTCATTATGCTCTATAGCCTTTTTCTTTGAAAAAATTTTCTTGATAAACTTAGCATATAGAGGCATTCGAGCCAAAGCTTTAGCAAAGGTAATGTTAATGCAAATATTCTTAAGTATTAATAAACATTTTGAATTGTGCCTCCAAAGCAAGGCTTAGCAAGCCTTAATGGGAAGGGAAATTTGGTTTTATCAAGCGGTTTTTCGCTCTATCATAGCTATCTCACCTTGACACTTATCACTCTCTCCCTCAATGGTTCTAGCTTTAAAAATGGTATCTTCTAATTTCCTACCACTCCCTAATGATATAGCATTAACATAAGCTTTTGGGTTGGCTTCGGTTTGTCCAGGAAAGATTCCTGGTGTTTGAGAGGATGTGGCCACCTGTTGGGCCACTTGAGAGATTTGAGTTTCAAGCATCTTATTATGAGTAGCAAAAGAGTCTACCTTGGCATTAAGTTGGGTGAGAGAATCATTCAGAAATTCGGTTTGGTTTTTAAGCTCTTAAAGTTGTTTAGATTGATTCATTACGTAACTTTCCATTAAAATATCCAAACTGGATTTTTGAGGGGTTATCTGGTTGTTTGCATAGTCGGGTGGTGCTACTTGTCCATAGGAATTTTGAGGGTTTTTGTAAAATTTTGATTTTGCCTCATTCCTTGGTTGTATTGAGCGTAGTTCATTTGCTCAACACTATCAATAGCACTACCTAGCTGGCAATCAACACCAATATGACCAAATACGCCACAAATTTCACAAGGAGGAGTGACAACACTATTATTCATTTTTTCAATCTTTTGGGTTAGTGCATCAACCTTAGCAGCAAGATGATCAAAGTTAGAGACTTCGTACATACCTGCCTCTTTCTTAGAGGGAGTAGGAGTTGTTATGGCTCTCTCATTGGTCCATTGGTAGTGATTCTGGGCCATGTCCTCAATCAAGGCGTATGATGTTGTATAGTTCTTGTTCATTAAGGCTCCACCTGCAGCTGCATCAACAGTCATTTTTGTGGTATAAGACAAGCCATTATAAAAAGTGTGGACTATGAGCCACTTCTCTAAACCATGGTGGGGATAAATTCTAAGCATTTCTTTGAAACGCTCCCACGCATCATAGAGAGATTCCCCATCTTTTTTGTTGAACCGTGTGATTTGGTCCCTTGGTTTAGCAGTTTTAGAAGGAGGAAAGAATCGGGCAAGGAAAGCTCGCCTCATTTGATCCCATGAAGTGATGGAACCAACTTCTAGGGAATGGAACCAAGTGCTAGCTCTATCCCTTAAAGAAAAGGGAAAGAGATGAAGTCTTACGGCTTCTTGGTTCTCTTTTAGGGTTCCACTGAGTCTTAGAAAGGTAGAAATATGGAGGTTTGAATCCTCAATGGGGGATCCAGAAAACTGATTTTGTTGCACCAAGTTAAGTAGTGCAGGCTTGATTTCGAAGTTGTCATCCTCAACCGTCGGGTACACAATAATAGCTTGTGGCTCTTCCGTAGAAGGAGTTGCATACTCTTTGAGAGTGTGTTCTGCCATAGTGGTATTATTTCGTGCGTCTCTTCTTCTTTTATGTATAAATCTTTCGATCTCGGGAATGAATTCACCAAGACTTTTAGACCTTCGCATAAAAGAACAAGAACCCAAGAAGTTAACGGTAACAATAGAAAGAAAGGAGAAGAAGAAAAGAGAGAAAAATAGAAAAAAGGAAAGAAAAAAAAAGAAAGGAATTCTAACCACTAAAAAAATTAATCAAATTGGTTAACTCCCCGACAGTGGCGCCAAAAACTTGATGAGCAAAACCGCAAGTACACGGTTCTACCGATGTAGTAATAAAAGAGTATCGTTTCGACAAAGAGTTGGTTAATTTGATTAACTTTAGATGATGATTAGAAGGAGAAATTAAGTTGAAAAGGTTTGATTTGTACGGAAGAAAATAATAATAAAAAGAGCCTTGGGATTTATTGGTCCATCTAATTACAAGTCCTTCACAAACAAACTTTAAACCGTTAATTTTATATTGGTCCCACTTTCTGAGGACAAGTTTCTCTTTAGCCTATCACATCTCCTTTTGGTTTCAGTGAGTGTGTTCCTCTAACAATCACGCCTATTCTCATGGTTGATTGTTATTGGAATCCTTGAAGCTCGAAACTTTATATGTCCCAAGGTTTGCTAGACTATTCTCATGTTTCGCAATCCTTGTCTAATTTCACTTGTTCCAATATCAAAGTTGCGTTGTCGCATTATGAATTGATATTTATGATGATGTATTAACAAATACTAACTCCTCCACGTTCGCTTCTTAAGTTTGGTATTTGTTAATTCATTATAAGATCGGTGAAATTAGATTAGAAAGTGAGATTATATAAAATTAGGGTTTATGGTTTGGTTTGATTAGGATTATGTCATTAAGACTTATCCAACAACCCCAAGACAATAAGAGTCTACTCACTCATGATCATAGTAGACATAGAGAAGAAGAAGAAGAACATAAATAACAAGAAAGTAAAAGAAAGAACATTTATTAAGAAAGACAGTTGTCACTAATAAATTCCAAGAACAAAAGATGAATTGTTGTAATAGCTAGCTACTCTATTTATAGTTTACAAAGACTTAAGCCCTAAAAAATACATCACTAGAATGTTCCACAAGAAACCATGGCCTTTTAGGTCAGAAATAAACTAATAGGTAGCTTGTACAAGAAGCAAAAAGCAGCAAAAGAGAATCTTGGGACATGGCACGACCGTGTGAGATATGGCACAGGCCGTGCCAAGCTTCTGACTTGGTGATATTATATTTTTGTGTTGAATCTCGTATTTTTCAGCCCGAATCAGCTCCTAATCCTCTTTCTTTTGCTCCAAGACTGAATCTATCAAATATTCGTTCCTGAAATATAATAATATGCAATCGAAGTAAAATATATCTAAAATAAAATAACATTTAAATAAAATAAACTTAAATCTAAATAAAACGAAATCATATATTATATTAAAATAACTAATTAATGACTCATCAGTAATCTAGAACTCGACCAAGAGGTAAGGAAAACCTATCATGTCTATGAATTGTTTCGCACCATAAAAAAATTATGAAAATAT
This sequence comes from Medicago lupulina, assembly GCA_958299785.1. Lineage (NCBI taxonomy): Eukaryota > Viridiplantae > Streptophyta > Magnoliopsida > Fabales > Fabaceae > Medicago > Medicago lupulina. The sequence continues at coordinate 21,557,301 of OY283146.1, forward strand.
TTAATTTGTATTTGTTTTGAAATCGAAAATTTCCTTTATTGCATAATATATTTTCCGCACCATTAATTGTTCTACCATAATATATTTTCATTCATACATTTTAAATTTATTTCATGCTTTTTTTTTAAGTGCTTTTATGTGATGGAACTACACAACCATACACATATTTATATATTTTCAGGCTTTTATATTCATTTCAATTCTTAAATTATGAAGTGTCATTTGACATTAATTCTTTGTTTTTAATTAAGAAAGAGATTTATTCAAGAAATAAAAGTGATAGAAAATAAGGGGCGAATATTTCTTATATAAAAACAAAGAAAAAAACAAAATAAAACTTCTTAAATTACATAGAATTTTTTTTTTTGAGGGAAAATTACATAAGAGTTATACCCTTATATTCTCGAGAATAGTACTTTTCTATCATTGTCTTACGATATGTATTATCTTCAAGACTCCACCCATTTTTAGATAAATTGCCCATATCACTCTTGCTCTTACGAATAAGCTATAATTTAAGAGTCTATTCTCCCATGTCAACAACACTTTATCCCAGCGTAATCTCCTCATAATATTTAGTCGCCATTTTTTTTACAATATGCTCACCTTGTTACAAAATTTAGGGAAAGTCCTTCGAATGGTTACTTGAGGAGTTAACTTGAGCAAAGTCTCCTTAAGATTGAATTCTTCTTTGAAATATTTTGTAGCATTTTGACCACTTTCACTCACATGGTGTATGTATGGGAGTCTTAACTTGGGTCTTCCTTTGCATATTTTTACCCCCTCACCATGGGACTCGGAATACAAACATGATTTGACTTTTGAAGAGTTAGTATTAAAATCGAAACTTTAAGCATTTACATGACTTGGGCATCAGAGTGTGTGCCAGCTTTGCAGGTACCGCCATACCCGGCTATGGAAGCAATCCTAAGCCTCACCTGAGTTCCTCCTCTGCTGTACCGGTCCACCGTAGCATGAGCACCACCAATGTGTCATTCATAAGCTCTATTCCTGGACAGATCAATGGTCTTAAGAATATTTCGGAGGAACTATGAGATTCTAATATTTAGAAGCATTAAAAAAAATTCAAAATAATTCAGACTTTCTCTTTTAACCCCGTGTTGTAATCCTTCCCCATTAGGTTTCACCATTTTTTTTAGTCATCGTCCATGGAACAAACATGCTACTTCCTTCAATATATTCAATCCCCTTAAAAAAATTACGTTGATCATCGGAAATCGTGCTAACATCAAAATGATTTAGAGTTACAGCTAGGTACTCTCTGGACGAAATTACTTGCTTTTTAAAATTATGAGTGGATGCACTCTCGCTTTCACATACATTGTTCCATGCTTTCACAAAACCCTTTGTAAGGTGCAAAATTATTTAAATTGGTGTTAGATTGTAGAAATGTATTGATATAAAAAAAAAATTAGTATACATGCAATAAATACAAAGTAAAACCATCATAATATCATAAAAAATAAAATAAATAATAATAAGTAAGAATAATATATACATTTGAATCATCAGTATTGCCATCCCCGGTGGTACCATATGTAAGAACATTAAAATTAGAACCGTCGTCAGGTGTTATTCTACCACCCAAGCAATGTGAAGCAATGACAAACATTAAAAGGGTAAATAGACTCTTCATATTTTATATGAAAATACTAATATAATATATTGAGAAAATGTGATGTTATAGACTTGTGAAGTGAAAAATGCATAAATTATTATAATTTATAGATTGTTTTGGAGTACCAAATAGAGGAAAAACACACGATTACTAAGAATTAAAAAATAAAATATTATTTTTCCTAGTAAGAAAATTTCAAATCATGGCTTCACTAATTCAACATTTTCTTAGAAAAAAATAATCACATTTGTGTTTGGTTCAAGAAAAAGATACTTTTAATCTTTTAGGTATTTGAGCAAAAATAAAAATTTAGTAAGAAACAATATCGTTAATAAAAAAAATCAACATTCGATTACATTTTTTTTTAAAATATCTGATTATGTTGAGAAGAAAATAAAATTATATTTTCGATGTCCACAATTTTAGTACTATAATGATGAATAGTTGCCTTATATCAAATAAAAACTTATAGAAAAGAGTTCTTTGTGATCATAACTCGCTTGATAAGGACATCACATTCTATATTCAGGGGTCGGGGTTCGAACTTTGAATTTCCCATTTATTCTCCTTGAGTGTGCATTTCTAGCCACTAGGCTACTGGGACCAAAAAAAATTATAGGAAAAATTTCAAAATATTTTGTAATTTATGTTCTCTTTCAAAATTAAAAGTTTTTTAAATAACTTATATTGTGTATTCAAACACTTGATGCTACATAATCCTTATGTTTTTAGTATTTTGATTTATGTGTGTTTTTTCGTTTTTTGAAGGGTGATTTATGTGTGTTTAGCTTTCACACGACAATATAGTTATAGTTAAAATGTTTTTATTGAACAATTTTGTATTGATTAATTATTAAAATGATTTTCTTCCAAAAATAAAAGTTTTGTTTATGGTATTCTTTACTCTGAATCATTAAAAATATGAAATGGATATTTTGAGTTTGTTTAATTTCTACGTTCAAAGTAGAAATATTATGACACCCAAAGCATGATTCAACTTTTGAAATTTAGCCATATAGGCTTTTGTTCATCTAACCAAGAGTGGTGTTCCTTCAAAAACAAAACCAAAAGTGATGTTATTGCTAAAACAATTACTTTTAGTTTGATTTGATTTCAAATAATATTATGGAAATTACATATATGGATTTACATGAAAATTTCCATAAAAAGAATTAGGATTTTGAGCAAGGTCTCCTTAAGTTTGAAATCTTTTTTGAAAGATTTTGTAGCATCTTGACAACTTACACTAACATCGTGTAAGGGACTGTTAACTTGAGTCTTCCTTTGCAAATTTTTACCCCTCCCCCTCCTCGCGGGACTACGAATACAGACATAAGTGACTTTTGAAGAGTCAATATGAAAACAAAAACTTTAAGCATTTACTGACTTCGGCATTATAGTGTGTGCATGCATTGCAGATACTGCCAATGTATCAATTGAAACAAATGACCTATAAGAATAAGTTTAGGCATGCATGAATGTTGATCGAGGTAAATTTCAACACAAATTATTGTGAATTAGCCTCTTGAGCAATGCCAAATATAGATACCCACATCTCCACTTTATGCATAACTGTAACCAAGTCTAAAAAGAAATGCCTCCGCCGTTAAACCATCAAATAATCTATGATTTAGAGTGATCCCTTCTTAACCCAAAGACCATTTAGTCTTGACTAAAGTATTTTAAAATTGATCTTCAAATCGGGATCCTGACCTTGAATAATCTCAATTTGGAGTTACACTAATATTTGTTGTCATGGGTGAAATTGCTTCCTCGTTAAGTGCTTATCATGATACTTCTTTGTTCTTTGTTTCAAATTCATTGTATTCTCATAAGTGTTTATACTTATATCCTCAAGCTCTTGAAGTTGCATTACCCTCTTCCTCCCAGCTGACTCAACATAAGTATTCAAGAATTTTACTGTCCAATATGCCTCATTCTCTGACTCAACCGCCAGTTGACATGATTTATCAAAGACCAACGGAAACACCGACAACCCTAAATGAATCTTACATGTTTTCCCATAAGCCTACAAAGTGTCTTATAACTTATTTGACCATTCTTTTTTAGAAATATTAACCGTTTTTTCCATCATTCGATTTAGCTACCGTGTCGATACTTCGACGTGTTTGCTTGTTTGTGGGTGGTAAGGAATCTCCACTATATACTTAACAGTGTGCTAGGACATGAGAGTTTATTGAATCTTGTTCATAAACTGCGTCCCCCATCGCTGATCAAAACCCTTGGCACTCCAAACATAAAAATAAAATAAAATATTTTTTTCAAAAATAACAACTGTGTGGATATCATTAAAAATGGATGTTGTAGTTTCAACCCATTTAGTAACATAATCCACACATACTAGAATATATTAGTTATATCGAGAAACATTAAAGAGTCTGATGAAGTCAATTTCCCAAAAGTCAAAGGGTTCAACATCCAGTATTAAATTGATTGGTATTTCAGTTTTTATTGTTTTTCCTATAGATATTTAACACTAGTCACACCTTCAATAAAAAAAAATCCCAACACCGTTTGAATAACATCAGTAAAAAGAACTCACTTTTAAACCTCTACAGTTGTCCTATTCCCACTATGATGTCCTCCATATAGAGAACAACGGTAACGCCATAAAATAATTCATGACTCCTTGCTTCTGACGCATCTACATAATAACCCACCGATTCTAATCCTTAAGATATATGGATCACCCCGTAGGTAGTGATTGGGTTCTTTCAAGAATCTTTGCTTTTGTTGCCAAGTGTAATTCTCATGTATCATTTTGCTTGCTTTAAAATTTGTTATATCTAAAAACCATGGCCTTTCTGATACTGTGAATATACGCTCATCTTGAAACTTTTCCTTAATATTCTTTTCCACGAATGTGTTCTCTAGTCGTTACAAATGGTCAACTACAACATATTCAACCCACATTTTATCATTAATTTCAAAATTAAATTCATGCAATATCAAAATTGACCTAAGTAGTTGGGGTTTTCAGTCCCCTTTTGTTAGCAAACATTTCATAGCAGCATAGACAATATAATCAATCACTTTATATCCTACCAATAAGGAAGAAAACATTTCGAGTGCAAAAATTACGGCTAGTAATTCTTTTTCTATAGTGGCATAATTGATTTTTATTTTCATTCAAAACTTTGCTTGCATAATAATTGAAATATTTGTTCCTATGTTGCTCTAAAACTTCTCCAACTATCTAGTCACTTGCGTTACACATTAACTCAAAAGGAAAATTCTAATCAGGTGCTATGAATACAGGTGTTGTTACCAATTTATCTTTCAAAACTTAGAAATATTTCGAATAATTTGCATCAAAATGAAATTTATTTTCTTTCACTAGAAAAAATTTATAACAACTTAGTAATTTTTAAGAAGTCTTATATGAGTTGTCAATAGAAAGCAACATGTCTTAGAAAGCTACTCGCTCCCTTAATATTCGTAGTAGGAGGTAATTTCTCTAACACCTCTATTTTTGCTTGATCTACATCTATCCCTTTGGAAAAACTTATATTTATATAATTCTCTCTTGTTAAATATCTCAAGTTCGAAAGGATTTTGTAGGCCACGATGTTTTCGATACTAGTATTAACATTTCCTATAAAAAAAAAAATCATATAATTTACCAAATCATTTAACACATGTCTGTCTCCTGAAGTTTATAAGTTATCTTTGTACTTTACTTTTATTTATGCACTAGGTATATACAGGGCGGACCCTAGGCATAGGTCAGGGGTGCAATGGCCTAGGGCCCAGCCCTCTAGGGGGCCTAGAATTTTTTTTGTTTGTTGTGGGGGTGTATATAGCAAGGGTTCAATTTAAGGGGAAATACATAGCAAAATGTATAAAAAACGGCCCAACAGCTCTTCACATTTTTTTTAAAAAAACCAAATTCAAAAGGCCCTAAACACCAACTATTCTTTAACTTTTTTTTTATTTCTTTTCTCACCCCACTCACTTCTCAAGCCCCCTACCAAATTGGCCATTTTATCATGTTTGGATTTTATGATTTGAAGTACATTTTGTGAGTTTCAGATTTTATAATCTGAATTTTGATTAACTAGTTTTTTCTAAACAGTGACGTAAATTATTAAAATGATATAAATTAAAGTGACAATTTAAAGAGACATAATACAAATTGTCAAGAATTGAACACATTTTATTATTTGATCAAGAATTCATAATACATTTACATTAAAATAATGTTTATTACAACAAATTATTTCATCAAGAATTCATAATAATCCACTATTTTCTTATTTATTTATTTTTTAGAAATATTTTCTTATTGTTGTTAATATGACATTTACATCTTTGAAAAATATATTTGAGGAATTAATGACATTTGAAATGATTTTGCATCTCAAAATGCTCTAATAAATGTAGATTCCATTGGTGGTCTATATATCCTAGTTTTATTAGGACTGATTTTTTTTTTAGATACATTTGATATGCCTACGTGTCGTTTTACTTAGGTTCTCTCGGTTTGGTTTGTCCCCCAACTTTTTTGTGTTATTATTTATTATCAATAATGTATACGATGAGGTGCATTTGACAAGCGATGTTTTCAATGTCAACAAAACTGAAACTTCAAAACATTGTATCATAGTGACTTGGTGCCAAGGGGCCCTTTTCTCAACCTTAGCCTAAGACCCACAAAATGTTAGGAACGACCCTGGGTATATAACTCGTGCGTTGCACAGGTTTGAATAAAATGTTTCAATAATTTTTAATTAAAAATAACAATTTTGGTAGACGTGTTGAATTATTTTTTGGTTTAAAAAAAAAGTCTTTGACAGTTAATTGTGTAAAGAATTCAATAGAAGTGAAATTGCATAGTCTGGTCCAATTTAGGACTTCTTAACGAACTTAGTTCCAATAAGCATCGTTTTTAGATAGGAGATATGCTGTTTGACATAATCTTCCTGAAGAATTTTTAAATATTCTTGGTAATTTATTCTCCAGCGGTGCTTGATTAGTTCTTGAACACCCTTAGGAGATATAATATAATTTTCTCATTTAGATAAGATAATAAAAAGTAATACTATAGAACATAACAAAGCGTAACATAAAATGAAATATGATACATCCCAGTCTTCCAACCGATGACGTTATTTTTAGGGATAAACAATTGAACAATCATATTTTTATATATTTGTTTATTGTTTTCCAATATTAGGGATATAATTTTTTTGCATATTTTTTAATATCTTTCATATTTTTGCTTGATTTTCATATTCAAATTTGGAATAGAATTTTAGGAAATCGATACTTGAATGCTAATCAAATAAAAAATAATAATACCCAAGCAAATGAAGCAATCTTTTGATTAAAACTCAACTATGTATATGAGAGGTAGAATCTATAATCTTTTAAAAAATCTAATAATCGAAAGTAGTGATAACTCAAATAAAAAAAATATAGTCAAGCTTTTTAAAAAAAGATAGTCAAGTTAAGTATTATAAGTAGACTATTTAAGTGATGATTTCATTGGGACGTTAAGCATAATCAATTATCAAGTTTCACATGTTGGTCACACGGTGATCCTTACGTGTGGGGTCTTACTCTGCTAGAGATGTCGATCGATTCTCTTCGCCTGTCGAGTTGCACTTGCTGATCTACGTGACGGTTTGTGGGAGTCTTACTCGCTCAGAGGTAATTGAAACAAAGACTTAAATTAGCATTCCTAAATTTCCAAAGGTAAGACTTCCCTATGTTCCTAAAGGTTCCCACATCTATGAATCTTAGAAGTACATAACACACTCTCCCTTTCGGTAGTTCTACAAACGGGCATCCCAATCAGCGTCTACCTCACCAATGTGAAAGGAGAATGGAGTTACTGGGCTGATTTAAGTCGCGAAGTCACTTGTTTCCTTAATTACTAACTAGTTACTGCCTGATTTCAGCATATATGCATCAATATTAGGTATGTCACCTCCTTAAGTACTTACTTTCAGGGTACGCTCACTTTCGGTTTGTTTCGCTAGTTACTAATTAATTACTTTCAAATTAGACAGATATACATCAATATTAGGTAATGTCACCTCCCTAAGTGTCTAAGTTAGGGTTATGCTTCAAAGTAGACAAATCTTACGCACTACAGTAAAACTAAATAGCAAATAGAAATTATTGAATAAAAGACTTTAAATTCAATAATTATCCAACAAATAAAATAGAGGTTCATCTTAGAACCCTAGCTTAAAAATATTTAGTTACTCATGGTAACTAAGGACAAATTACAAAGAAGAATAAAAAGCATACCCTAGAGAAACTTGGAATGAAGAGAGAGAAACTCCCCCTGGAATCTCTAGGGCTTGCCTTCCTCTTGAATCGTTTCGTTCTGAATGAAAAATTATGAATGAAATACTTGGTATTTATAAAGAGAGTTTCCACCTGAAGTTTGGCCCAAAAACCGGGCTTTTCCCACTTAAAATTAGAAAAAAGTAGTTTTGGCTCGTGTAACACCTCGATGTTTAATATTAGTATTATTTTTAGATAACATTAGAATTATTGTTGTTATTAGTATTGGTTGTTAGATAGTATTAATTCAATTATTTGAATTAGTTGGGAGAAAAGGTAAAGAGAAAATGGATGGGTTGGTTAGGCCGTTAAAGAGCGGGAGAAAATAATGTTTAGGAAGAAAATATAGTTTTTAGAAAGAATAAGAAAGTAGATTGCGAACGGAGGTGGATCAGTAAAATTGGGTAGAAAAGAGGTGTAGTTAGTGGGATGAGTAATGTTTTAATAATTTAAACAGAGGGAAGTGTGAATAGCAAGGCGGAGAAGTTACAACAAGAATAGTAACCAATGTAGAGGTGCGGATAGTAAGCATGTTAGAAAGATTAAGTGAGAAACAAATCCTTGATGGTTATAAATAGAGGAAGAGATTGGAGAATTAGGGTTACAACAAAAAAAGAGAAACAGATTATGGAGGCAAAAGAAGAAAACTAGGGTTAAGAGGAAAGGAGGCATAAAGAGACGGCCAAAGAGAGATTCAACCGTAGGAATTCATCAATTTGCAAAACATCGAGTTAAGGGGGAGAATCTTTTCACTTTAGGGTATCTTAATCTATGATGGGAGGGTTTTAATATGTTGTTACTGTTATGATGTGAATTTTGATGAGAGAATGATGACGAACGAATTGAAAGATGAAGTTGAAAGTTGAGAATTGAGGAAAACTAGTTTAGGTTTTTGAATTGAGTTTTTAGTTTTAGAAAGAGTGGATAATCTAGTAGGTTAACAAAGTATAAGTGTTTTAATGATGTGGTAATAATGGGGTGAAGATTAGGGTCGAGTTTGGCGAGTTTAGAGTCGAAAACGTAATTAGGAAAGGTCCCCTAAGCTGAAATCGCATAAATTTTGTGATTTATGTAACCGAAAAACAAAAATAAAAATTGGGTCCTTTCTGTTTCGAATTAGGTTTTGGTGTCTTCATAAATGTTGTAGCTATGAATGTTATCGTTAATTGGGAGTTGGTTTTACCTCATTTGAAAGTCTAGAACTCTAGATATGATCAAAATACTACACAGGGGTCAACAGGGTCGTGCTCTTTTCGATTTTTGTATTCATAAAACAAAAATAAAAACTGGGACTTTTTTTGTTCATAATTAGGTTTCGATATCTTCATGAAAGTTGTAGATATGAATGTTAGCTTTCACGAGCCTTTGGAGGGACTCTATTTAAGTATCTCGAACTAAAGATATGATGCAAATAATACACAGGGGTCATCAAGGGTCAGCAGGGTCGTCCTCTTTCCCCAAACATAGGAAAATCAAATATTCAACCACTTTATGTTCCAAATTAGGTTTGGGAGTCTTCATGAAAGTTGTAGAAGTGGGTGTTAGATTTAATTACCCATTGGTTTGAGTCCATTATTTCCTCTAGAACTTGAGTTATGATTTAAACACCACGTCTGGGTCATGATGCGTTTTCACGAAATTTCAGCATAACCCTTTTTATGGACTCTAAAACAACTATGAAAGAGATAGTGAGTCTAAGAAAGCCGTTAGCGTGTCAAGTAAAAGTAAGGGTCCTTAAAAGGTATGTCTAATGAAGAAGTGTGCTTATGCATAAATAGGAGTGATTACCTCAAAGTAATGACGAGTCCAAAACATGAACTCGTGAGAGTGGCTTAAGACAATAGAAGATATTAATGATTAAACTATATATGAAAATATGTTCCTAAACTTAATGAGCCTAAAAGAATAAGAGGATACAACTAATGAGGGATGTGTGTTCTAAACATGATATTGAAATAACGAAGATGTAAAATATATATATATATATATATATATATATATATATATATATATATATATATATATATATATATTTGATATGTAGATATGATGTTAATCGATGAATTAGATGTTAACATTGAAATATGATGGGGTATGTTGATAGTATGGTATATGGTGACGATGCACTACGTAATAAATGATGTTGCGGAAGACTTGAAGGTAAAGTAGAGAGAGTTGTAAGAGGGTAATTCATGAACTAATAAAGGTGAAAATAATAGTAAATCAGAGTAAATGGTAATTGTAGAGACAAGTATATAATAAGAGAGAGAACGTAGGAAAGTTTTTAGGTTGAAGAGAAGAAGAGTCAAGGTGAATAGTGAGGTCGAATTAGAGAATTGATGACGACAAGGAGATAGTTAGGATGAAATATAAACGAAGATACGAAGTTAAGTATGAAGTAACGACCTTAGGTTAAAATGAAATGAGTGTGATCCATTGAAGAGGGTATATGATGTTGAGAAAATTAATAGGACAAAATATAATGGGAATAGAAAGTTGTGTGTTAGTTAATAAATAATGTAGGTGTAATGTTAACAATGAGACAAAATAACGAATCACTAGAGAGATAATGACCTAAGTTAGAATGAATGAAGGATGATAAGAGTGAATGATGTAATATGGGGCAATGTTGTTTTATATAGGGAGAATAAAAGTGGTAGTTGTAACGATAATGGTGATGTAAAAACTTAACTGAGAACGAAGAATGGAGAGTTGTCATTCGGATGAAGCATTTAGTGCACGGAGAAAGTTAATGTTGAGTATAGGTTTTAAGGACGGTATTGAGTAATTATGATATCGAGTAATGATGTAATGACTATGTTGTAAAAGGTTGAATGATAAAGTAATAACTCTGTTGTATAATGTTGAATAATGACAAATGACGTACTTGTTTTATAATAAAAATTAAAATGACGAAAAGAACTATGTTGTGAAGATGATTTGTTGTTGTTGATGTATTTTCTATATGTTGTTAGTGAGTCTTCATTCATCATATCATATTGCATAAAAATGATGAAGGATGAATGTTGTATGTATGTTTAGTAATATAACTTTGACATACAAATGTTGATTAGGATGTATGTATGCTCAGTAACATAACTCTGACATACAAATGTTGATTAGAAACCAGTATCGGGATGCAATATAGGTCTAGAAATGAAGTGTATTTGCATATGACTCATGTTAAGTGCATATGATGTGTATGTGATATATGTGGTCTATGTTAATGTTGATGTATTGTGAGTCTTATGTGTATTCCTTAATGTTTTGTGAAATTCTAGCGTAACTTGTTTTAATATGTTTTGTGCGATGTTTAAACGTTTGCGATGTTTCGTTTAATGTTTCAACATCGTACGATAAGCAGAAATAAAAACAAGAAAATAAACGACAGGAAAGTAAAGAACACAATGAGTTTGTTGACCCAATTTGGTGACAAACACACTTACTCTAGAGGCTACCAAGACAAGAAGGAAATCCACTAGTGTAGTCCTTATTCTATAGCTCTCAGCAAACTTCTCGTTTCCACTAAAGACCTAGGACCTACCCATATAGACTTCAACCTAGGAACTCCTAGATCTGAGATCCCATCTCACTATCCTAATGGTCAGTTACATCCCCCGTTACTTTATTAGACCTAAACAAACTCAGAATGAAGTTACCTTCAAACATAAACAACTAGCACCTTGTTTCACAACTTTGGTGTAGTACACATATGAGTATACAACTCGATCTAGGTCCTTAACATGTATCACAAACGATACAAGAAAGGCTCAAAATATTCAGAAGTAAACTTGCATCGACAGATACAATAATAGAACACAAAAAGACTCAAACCCTAAAAATCTAAACTTTTTAGCATGACGGCTTGAATGTGCAATTAGGTCTTGGAGTCTTGTTTTATACTAAAGTAGCTTGGGTTAAATACTTAGTTGGGCTTCAGCACAAAGCAGATCGGTTCAGCTAATCTGCAAAACAAAATTAGTAACAAATCTAGAAAATCCTAAAATGTCGGAACATCTTTAGAATCAACCAAATCAATAACAAATATTTCCTAAAAATATAATATCTACTTTAGAAATATTCTACAGCTGATCTTGTAAATATATGCGTGTTACTTGGTCCACAAGGTAAGGAAATATTGTTTCCTTAAACAATAAAGCGTGCACGTATAGGTAGGCATGAACCCAGGCACACTGAATCGTGCAGGATGTTGGAACATCGTTACCAACATCTTACAGAGATGCCTAAACACATGTTGGAACTTTGGTTCCAACTTACAGAACAAGGATATTTGTTTTAGCAACAATGCATCCAATACAAATACCCAACAATCTCCCCCTTTGACAAATTTTTGGCTAAAACAAATTAAGGCCAATACTTATGAAACAAAGGGATACATAATACCATTTCTTCAAGAGCATGAACCCATACATCACGAACACATATTCAAGAAAAACAGAGGGGAACACATATAACAACATACCTCGCAAGAGATATATTAGATACATTTCCTCAAGTCATCACGAACACATATTCAAGAAGAAGAACTAGCAGTCAGTATCACTAAAGAAAAACAGAAGTGTGCATACTAGCATACCTCGCACAAGCTTCAATCACAGCTTCAACTGTTAGAGGTATTACACTTTTTAGAGACATGCAGCAGCGGATCAGATAAAAAGCATAGTCTCACAAGAGCAAAGGAAAATAAATCCCTAAGCTACAGAAGGGAAACAAAAGTTTCCCATACATCAGATGTTACAGCATCCTTCACCACATGAGAGCAGAGGAAAAATAAATTCCTGAGCTTATGATCCATGCCCTGGAAAGGAGGATGTTGCAACTACATGTGAACAGGAAGAAAGTGATGAGGAAGAAGTTGATGCTGCTGATGAGGACCAAGAGGATGGAGATGAAGAGGGTGCTGTAAATTATGATAGCAGCTACAATATCACGTTTCATCATCAGTCCTGTAGCAGGTATGTTTCCAGATGTTCCAACAATGTCTAGAACATGATTGGCACTAAACAACTTAGGGTGCAAGGTGAGAGGAGACTCCCTCTTTTCAGGAATGTCAGCAGTAGTTATAAGACTAGGGTGTTGATCTAACATAATATCACATTCCTCAGAAATATTCACCAAAAATTCCTTCACTAGTTTTTCATAATAGTTACCAAGATTGCATACAGTTTTCAGTAACCCTGCCTTTTTGATCATATCCATCACATCTGTCATTTTTACAGCTTCTTTCCCTAATTCCCTTTCTAATTCCAGCCTCCTATGGAAAATATATTTCCATCTTAATGCATTTGCAGGTAAATGAAAAGATACCTTGTATATAGGGACATTGTCCACAGTCTGCACAATCTTCTTGCCAGCAGACTTCCTCGAGGTTGAAGGAGTGATGTTTGGGACATCCTCTGCAGCATCACGATCAGATTCACTTGATGAGACAACATTCCTTTTTCTCATCCCCTCAGCAGAGAGTTTGACTTTCACCTTACTACTCCCTCTCTTAGGTCCTGCAACTGTTGTTTTGATTCTAGATTTAGGACTTCGTGTCCCACTTTTCTTAGAGGTTTCAGCTTCAGAAGCAACAACCTTTCCTGAGTTACTCCACAACCTCTTTGCAACACTTTCATCATATCTTTTGCCCAAAGGAATATCATCTGAGTCTATGTTATCCACGTTTACTGGTTCTTCTTGATCCTTCACAATAGGTCGTTCCTCTTCAGGATCAGTCTCAACATCATATTCTTTTTCTTCTTCAGATGTAGTCTTCACAGCAGTGTCTTCAGAAAGGACACCCTTTTCTGTTGTAGTCCTAAGACCTAACTCATTTTCTTTTGGGGTATCAGAACCTTCATCATGTTTATCCTGTTGGCCCAAGGGTGTTTCAACATCTGGTCCAACATCCTTTCGAATATTGGTTTTCTCAGGAGAAGGTTGAACAGAGTTATTAAAAACATTTTCATCAACAACCTCATCCACGTCCATATTTATGGTACTATCTATAGCATCATTCAGGTCTTCTAATCATAGTTTCCTCCCAGATTTAGAGATAGTAGAATTTAGGGTTTTATCAGGGTTGCCTTTTTCAACCTCTGGAGAGGCACCATAAGCATGAACTTTAGAGTTGCTTCAGTATCAACAGTCTTGTGAGTCTTCTCAGAGACGCCTATACTTGGTTCAACAACAGTGAAGATGAAAAGGTTCTTCTTTTCGTAGAGTTCAGCCATGCTCAATGCAGTCTTAGTTTCACCCCATTATGACTTGGAGGGTTTCTTTTTCTTCGAAGCAGACTTGGTGAGAATCCATTTCTTAGATTTTCTAGGAGAAACCGAAGAGATTGGTTTGATGAAATTTCTTTCTTTAGAACCAGGAGTGTCAGTCTTGAACTTCATATTGATGTGAATGATTATGAGAAGTTGTGAATGGAACAAACCTTGATTAGGGTTTATAGTGATATGATTGCTCCCAGTCGGAAGTTGGGTGATGATTTGAAAACGATTTCCTGAATCAGCGTGGACTAACGAAAACAAGAAAGCAAGTACGGTTCTTGTGCACCTAACCTTTAATAACAGTTCTAGTTTTTCATTTATTGAAAAGTCTAATTTGCCCTTTGAATTTTCTAAGTGCTTAGTACTCAAGATTCTGACAAATGTATCACTTGTGAGTTTCTCACATGACTCAGAGGCACAATTGTCACTGTCTTCTTTATTAGGGTGTAGGAAATCAACTATTATAGGGATAACTAGATGTTTCAACATTGTGGGAAACATTTTAGTTGATCCATCAGTTAAGTTTTTACTTTGAGGTACCCATGTGTAGCAATTATTCTTGGTTTTGATGCCTCTCATTAACACTTCATCTTTCTCATCAATCACTATACATTCAGATTTACTGGATCTCACAGTCATTCCTTGACCACCCAACTGGATTATGCTGATCAGATTAAAGGTTAACCCTTTTACCAATAGGACATTGTTTAGATTTGGTAGGTCACTATTAATCAAGTTACCAGAGCCTAGGATCTTACCTTTTTCTCCATTACCAAACGTAACATGACTGCTGAGATAAATTTTCTCACTATCAAGAGTTTTTTGAAACCAATCATATGTTTAGAGCATCCATTGTCAAAGTACCAATCTTCCCTAGACGATGTTCTTGAGGACAAATAAGCCATTATACCAACACTGTTTGCTTTAGGTTTCCACATTTTCTTGACCTTAGAACCTTTTGGCTTTTGTTCCTTTTGATGAACTTGTCGTTGGAATCCATACAGCTTATGGAAGAAGGGTCTTATATGCCCTTTTCTATTATAGAAGTGACATATCTTAAGGGATGTAGCTTTTGCCACCTCAGGCATCTGATGTTCCTGGGAATGTTGCAACATGAGTTTGTTTATGGTTGGATTTTTTGTTTCAGTGGATGCTACAAACTTTATATTTTTGATGGGTTTCGTCTTTTTGTTCTTAATCCTCTCATATTCTTCTAAGGTATGAGCAACAGACTTGAATTTTTGATTCTGGTCTGAATGTTCAAAAGTGAACCCTATCCCATTTGGTTTACCTTGAATTTGTCCTTCCAGAATCTCATCCAAGACATTAGTCCCAGTGGACATCATCTTTACTTGCTTCATAACATGATTAAGTTGAAAGTTTACCTGATTTACCTCAATATTGAGTTCATAATTTTTTGTTAAAAGACACCCATTTTCTTCCTTTAATTGATTTGTGATATTTTTCTGCTCCTTAAGTTGTTTGCAGGTGTTAGTGTTTCTGTCATCCAAGCTTTTATAAGACACAGCTAATTCATCATAAACTAAATAAAGAGATTCACCACCAGAAAGAACTCTTCCAGTTAGGGCAGCAACATGTTTGGTAGATTCATTATCCCCATCCCTTTCAGACTCATCGTCAGACCAAGAGGCAATCAAGCTCTTCTTCTGTTTTTTAAGAAATGTAGCACATTATGTCCTAATGTGACCATATCCTTCACATTCATGACATTGAACTCCTTTGTATTGATTGCTCTTCTCATCAGGTTTAACATACTCTTCATTTCTGGTGTGTTGATCATTGTTGAATATGATGTTCTACCCATTTGGCCTGGGTCTCCTGATTACATGCTTCATAATTCTGTTAAATTGTTTTCCAAGCAAGACAAGATTTTTTGACAGGTCTTCATTACCCACACAGTCTCTTAGCACCACATCATTTTTAGTACTAGAGGTGAAAGCAATACGTTTTCCTTTCTTCTCAGTTCTGTTGTCAGCAACCAGTTCAAAATTCTGGAGTGAGCCTATAAGTTCGTCAACATTCATACTAGAGATATTATGGGCTTCCTCAATGGCAGTTACCTTTAAGTCAAACCTCTTGGGAAGAGATTTGAGGATTTTTCTCATTGGTTTTTCTTCAGAGACTTTCTCTCCAAGTGATTCAAAGGCATTGGCTATGTCAAGAATATTCAGGTGGTAGTCCTGTATACTTTCATCCTCCAGCATTCTCAAACTTAGTGGTAAGAAGTTGAAGTTTGAACTTTTTACCTTAGTTGTGCCTTCATGTGCAGCCTTGAGAATATCCCTAGCATCCTTAGCCACAGTGCATTGCTTGATCAATCTGAACATATTCTTGTCTACCCCATTGAATAAGGCATTCATTGCTTTGGAGTTTCCAAGAGCCAATTCATCTTCAGCAGTAGTCCATTCTTCCTCTGGTTTCAAAACATATGTTCTGTTACCATCTTCATCAAGTGCCACAGGATGTTCCCAACCTCTCAGAACTGACTTCCAGGTTTTGCTGTCAATGGATTTGAGGAAAGCACTCATGCGTGACTTCCAATAATCATAGTTTGACCCATCCAACAGAGGAGGTCTGTCAACAAAACCACCTTCCTTTTCCATAGTTCTAGAAAGAAACTCCCTGGAGCTCACCCTAAAACAGGCAGGGTGCCTGCTCTAATGCCAATTGAGATTTTAGCATAACTTGTTTTAATTTGTTATGTGCGATGTTTAAACGTTTGCAATGTTCCTTTTAATGTTTCAAGACCGTACGATAAACAAGAAAATAAACGACAGGAAAGTAAAGAACACAATGAGTTTGTTGACCCAGTTCGGTGACAAACACACCTACTCTAGAGGATACCAAGCCAGGAAGGAAATCCACTAATGTAGTCCTTATTTTATAGCTCTCAGCAAACTCCTCGTTTACACTAAAGACCTAGGACCTACCCGTATAGACTTCAACCTAGGAACTCCTAGATCTGAGATCCCATCTCACTATCCTAATGGTCAGTTACAGCCCTTGCGACTTTATCAGACCTAAACAAACTCAGAATGAAATTGACCTTCAAACATAAACAACTAGCACCTTGTTTCACAACTTCGGTGTAGTACACATATGAGTATACAACTCGATCTAGGTCCTTAACATGTATCACAAACGATACAAGAAAGGCTCACAATATTCAGAAGTAAACTTGCATCGACAGATACAAGAGTAGAACACAAAAAGACTCAAACTCTAAAAATCTAAACTTTTTAGTATGACGGCTTGAATGAGAAATTAGGTCTTGGAGTCTTGTATTTACACTGAAGCAGCTTGGGCTAAATACTTAGTTCGGCTTCAGCACAAAGCTGATCGATTCAGCTAATCTGCAAAACAAAATCAGTAACAAATCTGGAAAATCCTAAAATGTCGGAACATCTTTAGGATCGACCAAATCAATAACAAATATTTTCTAAAAATATAATATCTACTTCAGAAATATTCTACAGCTGATCTTGTAAATATATGCGCGTTACTTGGTCCACAAGGTAAGGAAATATTGTTTCCTTAAACAATAAAGCGCGCACGTATAGGTAGCCATGAACCCATGCACACTGAACCGTGTCAGGATCTTGGAACATCGTTACTGTCATACCCTCATTTTGGACCTAAAAATACTCGTTCAAACTTCTTTCTGTTTCTGATTATTTCAAATTCATTGTGTCTATTTTACAACCTCTTACTGCGCTACAAACGCACATTTTGCTGTTATAATCTCCAATTTTCTTGCATTCAAAGCCATTCAAAGTGTTTTCTTGCATTACAAGCCATTTGAAAGGGTCTCTAGGACCATTGCATATTTTCCTGCATTTTATTTCAATTTTTTGCATAAAATCATACAAAAGGGTATTTTGGTCATTTCCTACAAAGGAACCCATTTCAGTCCCTACAATTTGTCCCTGAGTCATTTCAACTTGTCTGCATGAATCATTAATCAAATTTTGTACAAAATCGTCTTAGTTTTGCATCTGAGTCAGCCTGAGTCGTTTTAGTCCCTAGGGGCATTTTGGTCTTTTCACATCAAATAAATTTTGGGCAGGGAGGTATTTTGAAATACCTCATTTTTGGTAATTTGTTCATTTTAGTCCGTTTTGCCATTTTTAATTGTTTCACTTTACGATGTTTTCAAATTCACATTTTTTACCGATTTTATTTTTACTTTTTGCAAGTAAGTCCAAATTTCATTTTTAATTGCAAATCAGTCCAATTATTCTTTTTTTTATTCCAAAAACAGTCCAATTTTATTTTTTAATTCCAGAAACAGTCCAAATTTTTAATTGCAGTTTGGTCCCAAATTCTTTTAAATTGCATTTTAGTCCTTGAGTTCATTTTTTTTACAGTTTCGTCCAAGAAGCCACACAGGCAGTCCAAGGCCAGATGGCACGTTCCAATTGGTCCAGATACACACATGGCAGCCTATAAAGGCCACCACTGTACAAGTCAGAAGAAAAAGGCCACAGATTACACGCCACATCACACAAACAGAATCCATTTTCTCTCTCTTGACAGTTACGGATCAAAATCCACAAAGTTCACAAAAATCTCAAGAACTCTCATGAAACCCTAGCATCAATTCCAGCACCAATTCAGGACAATTGCACACAAATTCGTGGAATTCATCACTGAATCCAATTCACAGAAACGAACAGAAGTAAAATGCGAACGAATTCGATGCAACTTCAAGCGGTTCTCAGAGATTCGTGGTGAAACTTCATCATTGAACCGTTGCGCCTACAATTCAAACGCGAGCACGCCACCGGAGGTAGCGCGCTGCAAGCGTGATCGCAGAATTCGAATCAGAGAAAGAGAAGAAGAGGTGAAGGATTTCATAGGATCCGGATCAAGAGAAGAAAGAAAAGAGTGAAACCGGCTTACCAGAGGAAATCCAGGGCCAAGAATCAAACGAACGGTTCGAATCTCCGAATAGAAACCAAGGTAACACCCTAGCTTCATCTAATCTCTTCGTATATCACTATGAAAGCCAGAATGATGTGAATCCAAAGCAAATTGAACCGTTCGATCCAAAACCCTAACCCTAACGCAAAAATCATTTTGAAAACCAGATAAACGCTACAAAATTCACAACGAGTGTGAATCGAAGCAAATCCTCACACATTTACAACAGTTTCAGCCAAAAAAACGTGAGAAAACGAACGGTTCAAACATGCAGAGGTAAAACTCAAGATTCACATTGATTCAACGGTTGAAAACAATTTCTTCTGACTGATTCATGCTTAGAATGATAATACAAGTTGATTAAGCCATGCGTGAGCAATTTCTGGGTGGATTTGAGGATCTAGGGTTAGGGTTTTCAAAGAAAACGAAGAGGGAGGCCGGAGAAGAAAGAGAAAGAAGAAAGAAAATGAGCGAAACCGGATCCTGTGAATTTTTATATAGGCGCGTGGATCGGGTCGGTTCAGACCCGACCCATTCTCGCGTGTTATAGGCCTTTGGATCTAGGTATTAGTGGATCCGGATCAATCCAACGCCTCTGAGGCATTCTGGAGATCCGGATCCACCATGTAGTGTGGGTTTGGGCCGGATATCCGTGGTTTTTTCAGTTTATTTGCCAGTTTCTTGCAAATTCTTGCTAATTGCACCTGTTTGTCTTGCTATTTGGACCCCTGTGCCTTTTAATTTTCCCATAAAAATTCCCAAAAAATTCAATGAGTTTCTTAGTGCATTCTTGACTGTTTGATGATGATTTTTCATGTTAAAATTGATAAAAAATATGTGTGCCAATTTTTTCTCTTGATATGTATATTTTTGTGCATTTTTGTTAAGTTTCTTGCATGATTTTTTCCAATTCAATGCCACATGGTTCTGATGCTTACAATAGGATCTTGTGATATTTTACTATAAGTATTGTGATCATCACCACTGTTTTGTGCATTGTAATGGCAATTTCTTGTGTGGCGAGTGATATGAATCTTTTTAGGTTGTGAAAATGTGCATAAAATGTGTATATGTTAAGTTTGAATGCATGGCTTGTAATTTTCTTATGATTCTTGGAATATTTCCCTTGAAAAGGACTGTTTTGATGAGAATTATAGGTCTTGGATTTAGCTTAAGTTTTAGGGTTAGGTTTTGTGTTATCTTCATTACTTTTTGGCATTTGTTTTTGCTAATTGTTCGATATTCCTTGCTATTGTCATTTCATTTACTATACATTGCTTATTCATTGCCGTCATTTCTTATCTTGTTGCTAACCATTTCATGTCTCATGCATGTCAAAGGCATCACATCTCTTTCCTAGTTTAGGTTCCATTCGTTCCCCTTGATAATTTTCATGTAATAATTTTAGGCAGATTTACTTTCTTTTAAATTTCTCGCAAGACCATAGAATGTAAACTAGGGCCCGATGTAAAGGACAATGGACACTCTAATGATGTACACCGACACACGCACCGACACGCACACACGTTGTATGATTTACCGATAGATGTATGCTTAGGAAACGCGAAACTTAGAAAAATTCTATACACCTTTTCTTTCCAAAAAGATGTAACTAACACGTCACTTGAAAACCTTTTACAAAAATGTTGGAGTCAAAACTCCACAATTTTTCCTTTATTTTCTTAAGCAAAAATATAAATGAATCTTAATCTTCAACTTTAACCATTTTGTAAATAATTGGACCAACCTCACTTGTTTCTTTAATCTCATGCCTTTGAGGCCTCCTATCTTTTCTTCAAAAATCATTTTCAAAATTAAAAACAAACTAACCCACAAAATCTTTTGGAAGAGAACTACATGGAATTTTGATCCCTTAAAAGGGTATGTAGGCAAGAGACCAAAATCTCTCCAAGTCCAATAAAATAAAATCCAAACCATCTTCTTTCCCCCATTCTTAAAAACAATCTTCTTTCAAAAATAGCATAAAAATAAAAGCGTAGAACATAGAATTAGAAAAACGGCTCCTATAGAGTACTATAGTCGTTGCGGGTGCCTAACACCTTCCCGTAGCGAAAATTGCCCCGAACTTAGAATTTCTAAGGGTTTTCTCAATTTTACCCTTCCCCAAAAAAAATGGAGACATCAATGATTGAAAGGTTCAAGCCTAATTAATGACTTGACACCCGAAAATCGCGATGACAGTTACCAACATCTTACAGAGATGCCTAAACACATGTTGGAACTTTGGTTCCAACTTACAGAAAAAGGATATTTATTTTAGCAACAATGCAGCCAATACAGATACCCAACATTTTGAAACTGTTGAGTTATGATAATGATGATGTGGGAATGATGTTGTATAACCTGATGAAGAATTGTGAATATTTGAAATGATGATAAAATATTGTTATGTCTATTTATATATTATTCATGTATCCTAATATATGCTATGATGAATATTCTCACCCTCCCCCCCCCTTTGTTCTGGTTGTGTATTATGATGTATGTACTCTTGGGGTACAAACACTCAGGACGAGGAGCTCTAGTGTGCAGGACGTTTTGAAGATGGCGACGAAGATATACTTCCGTAGCTATTATCTAATTATTTATGTAGTCGAATAATCATGTGCTTTGATCTATAACAATAGGGTTGGAGTCTAACGTTGAATATTTAATTTTTGGAATCTTAACTATTTGAAATCATTATGATATTTTCCACAATGACAATTCAGAAACAGACATGTTTATTTTATGAAATATTTTTGAAGTATTTTCCGCATTCTAAAATATGACGTATTATTTATTATTCGAATGAATGATTGATGAGTATGTGTAACATCCTTTTTGTTTAAATTTATTCACATTATTTATTAAATCAACGTTGGGAATTAGGATGTTACAGCTCGCACACAGCAAATCTCGGGGCGCTTGCCCAATGCTCGGGGCACATGTGAGTGCAGAAAATGCACTCTCTGGGCACCTAGGCTATGCTCAGGGTGCCTAGGTCATTCTTGGGGTGACTAGGTCATCCTCGTGGAGCATGGCTCATGCTCGGGGCACCCGTGAGTGTGTTCCGGTGCATAAATGTATGTTTCTTCGTCCTTTTGGGTGTTTGCTTTCATATAAGATGTCTTGGGACCTATGAACATTATTTCTCCCTCTGTAACATATTTTGAGGCCTCTTAAATCTTCATTCTTGATCTTTCCAAAGTCTTCACTAAACTTCATATATCTTGTTTTGCAGATTTGTATGATTTTTTCGTGAGTTACATCAAAACACCCTATAATTGCTTTGTTTCGGGAAGAATAGAATTACAGACTCAAATATAGAAACCATTACAAATGTCCCGAAATCATAAGCAATTGATCTAATACTCCTCTATTCTGCTTGTAAAACCAACTGAAAATCATGTTAAGAATAAGGTAAGATAACATGTCATCACATGTTCAACAACTCTTTAGTTAAAAACATATATAAGTTATATGATTATCTCCGGACATCTTTCCAACTAGTATAATCAAAAACATAGTTCCATTATATATCAATATGAAGACCTTGACTCGAAAAATTTGCATTAAGTTTTTCCTTTTTACGTTATATGACTGATGACAAGTCATTTTACGTTATTCTTAGCATGTTTTTCAGCTTATTTTAGTAGGAAATAGCAGAAAAAGGAGGAGTATAAGAACGATTGCCTATGATTTCGAGACTTTTCTAATGTTTTCTATATTTGAGTCTGTAATTCAAGTTTTCCCGAAACATAGCAATTTTAGGGGGTTTTTGAAGTAATGCACGAAGAAATCATGCAAATCGGCAAATCAAGAACATCCGAAGAATTGTGAAGATTCAAGAAACAAGAATGAAGATCCAAGAGGCCTCAGAAGACTTACAAATGGGAGGACTTATGTTCCAAAAGTACCGAGGCAAGTTATTTGAAGACAAAGACCTAAAAACGATGGAAAATCAGAGATTGAGCCCGAAAGGAAGACACCATGTGCCTAGGGCATTTGAAATGTGCCTAGGGAATGAAAAGTTCATTTCATGCGCCTAGGGAATTTCTTATGCGCCTAGGGCATGCACGGGGTTGCACACTATGTGCCCCGTGAATTTGTAATGTGCCCCGTGCACGCAAAAAATCGGGGCGCAACTATCTTTTCCTACTTCTGTTTTGTGTAAAGCCCGCACTTTTAACCTTAACCCAGGTAGAAACTCTCACTATAAATGCCAGCCTTCCTTATTTAGAATTTCTCGTTCAGAACTAGAGCAGTTCAAGAGGAAGGCAACTTTGGAGCTTCGGGAGAGTTTTTATCTTCTCCTTGATTTTCTAGGGTATGTTTTTATCTTTAGTAATTTGTTTTTAACTAAATATTTTTAGGTTAGAGTTCTAAGATTAACCTCTTGAAGGTGAGAAAAACACAAGAAGAGGGGGTTGAATTGTGGTTTCTTTTTCTTCTCCTAAAACTGAAGTCACTGTTCATAACCTGATAGAGTTCAGCTTCTAATGAGTGTTCGGAGTCTAAATGCAGCGGATAAGTAGAGAGAGAGAGAGAGAGAGAGAGAAAGAGAGAGAGAGAAAGAGAAAGAAAGACACAGAGCAATTATACAGGTTCTTTCCACAAACCGGAAGTAGTCATGTCCCCCTTGCACTTCCAATGAGAGTTCACTAAAATCAACATCTGATTACAAATGCTCACTACTCAAACTAGCAAGAGACTTCAAACTACTCAAGCACAACTGCAAGAGATTTCCTATGCTCAAGAACAAAATCAAGAGACTTCTTATGCTCAAGCACAACTGCAAGAGACTTCTATTCAAACAGAATTACAAAGAAAAATGTTTGAGGTTGAACACTTGATATACAATCAGTGGTGTTCACAATACAAATCAGATAAGACTCTTAAGACTCTAGAATTTCTAAGATATGAAAGTTGTTAAGAAATTATAAGTGAACTTTGATGTCTGAAGTAATTTCTTCAGAGTTTCGGCACTTGTAAATTGTTGTAGGGTCTTGTTGAAACTTCAGGTATTCACTCCTTTATATAGTGGTGTGAAATAGACGTTGTAGTTTTCCAGCACATCAAAAGAGTCGTTGTTGAAGCTTGATCTTCACCAATGATATGTTGCCTGATTTGGTTATTGTCCTATGAGGGAAAAAATTCAAATCCTTTCTCTGAATAGAGAGTCACCAGCGTAGTCACAACTATTGAGTAGTACTGCTACTACCAAAGGTAGTGGTCGTACAATTGTATTATTGCCCTTTTTATGCGTTCTTCATTGGATAAGCATCCAATGCCTTCAAATTCCCCTGAAACGACTGTCACTCCAGGCTTCAATTCCTTCTGTATTGATCTCCACGTGAAATGACAACTTTCAATAAACTTCGGCTTCAGTCTTGAGCTTTTGATGATCTTCAGCTCCTGTTGATCTTCAGCTTCTGATGACGTCAACCTCTAGTGGAACAGCTTCTGATGAGAGTGCTTCTGATGAGGAGTCTTCTGATGATCTTCAGAACCTCTTTTCTTCAGAACCTCTATTCTTCAGATGCTTCCTTGCAACACAATCTTCCTTTTTGTAGATTCCATTTCTCTTCATTTGTTCTTCCAGAACCTATGCTTGATTGTAATGACACTAAATTTTTATATATGGTCCTACACACTTGAACAAATATTAACATATCCAATTGACCTATTTAAAACTTTGTTATCATCAAAACTCAAAAGCGGTATTGTTAAACACATTTTGTTCCAACACCTCTGTATATTTTTGTTGGATATTTATTTAATTTAATTTGTCGTTTATTTATTTTATTTATGCTTTTGTCCATTATAGAGTTTTATTATATTATAGTCTTTATTTATGTGAGAGGTGCAACCCTAGATTAGGTACTTAGGTTGTGACAGGTCCTAATATTTCTATCATTAACCGGATGCTTATATCTTGATATTTATATCCCTTTACTAATAACTATCTGTCTAAAAAGTAAGTGATTATTAATTAGCGAAAGATACCATAGGAATTGTTGACCCTAGACATAGGTACCCAGTGGCTAGATTCCATTGGGTCTTGTGGTGCATTACTGAAGCTAGGAATTAGCTGGTTAGTAATTAGGGAAACAAGCACCTAAATGTCCGACTTAAAGTTATAACCTAGTAAGACCATTCTCTTGAAACCCTTAGTAAGGTAGACATAGATTAGGGTTGCCCATTTGTAGAACTACTAAGAAAGCGTAGAGAAAGTGTGCTATGAGTCCTAAGATTCACAGATGGGCAGAGCTAAGGGAACCTTGGCCTTCATTGCCTTGGGAAACACTGGAAAGCCAATTTAAGTTTATGTTTCAATTACCTTTGAATTAACAAGACCCCGCACACAAGGATCAATGATGACATGTTGTCATTACGTAATTTTCTATGTAATTTTGTCACATTTTGGAGTTCACAAGGCAACTTAAGCAGCAAGAAAAGCAGGAAAACTGAAGAAAATGCAAAGAGTAAAACGTGTCACGATTTGTCAAAAACGTGACACGATTCCACAAGGCGGAATGCATTGTTTCGACATTGAGGAAAACGTGTCACGATGGCTAAAACGTGACACGATTTGGTGAAACCCTAATCCAGTTTCTTGTTACACAAGGTGAAAAATGTTGGAACAAAATGTGTTTAACATAAACCTTAAAGTTTTGATGATAACAAGGTATTAAAAATTGTCAATTGGATATGCTAATATTTGTTCAAAGTGTGCAGGACCATAGACAAAAAAATTAGTGTCTCTTTGAAAGTATAGGTTCTGGGAGAACAAATGAGAGCAATGGAATCAACAAGAAAGAAACTTGAAGCATCTGAATAAAAGAGGTCCTGAAGACAAGTGCTCCTGAAGTGATAACGTCATTAGAAGCACATTTCACCAGAAGCACAGTTCATCAGCAGTTGATAGAAGTGGAGCTTCAAAAAGTTGTTCAAAGGATTTAATCATGTCATATCATTGCAGAAGACCAAAAGAATGAAGCAACGACTAATTCTAAAGGATTTGAAGTCATTAGAAGCTTATTCATTGAAGAGAGTTGAAAAAGGACAATTGTACAAATTGTACAACCTCTGTCTCCACTAACTCTGTTTTGTCTCTACAACAAGACAAGAATAACAACAATGCCTGCACCAGTGTTCCTCCAGACTTGGAATGGATTTGAAATTGATCCTTAATAGGATAATACCAAAATCAAGCAAAAGATCATTGGTGATTTGATCAAGTTTCAAACGACTCTTTTTGATGTGCTGGCATTCAACAACGTCTCTTTCACACCTCTATATAAAGAAGTGAAGACTTAGAGAATTGTAAGACTCCAACAACAATTTACAAGTGCCAAACCTCTGCTGAAGTTGTTTCACATCAAAGTTAACTTAGAATTTCTTATCAACTTTCATATCTTAGAAATTCTAGAGTCTTAAAGAGTTTATATCTGATTTGTATTGTGAACACCACTGATTATATATCAAGTGTTCAAACTCAAACAAATTTCTTTGTATTTTTGTTTGATCAGAAGTCTCTTGCAGTTGTGCTTGAGCATAGGAAGTCTCTTGATTTAGTTCTTGAGCATAGGAAATCTCTTGCAGTTGTGCTTGAGTAATTTGAAGTCTCTTGCTAGTTTTAGCAATGATCATTTGTAATCAGATATTACATTTTTAGTGAATTCTCCTTGGAAGTGCAAGGGGGACATGACTACTTCTGGTTTGTGGAAGGAACCTGTATAATTGCTTTGTGTCTTTCTTCTCTCTCTCTCTCTCTCTCTCTCTGTTTTTATCCGCTGCATTTAGATTTTGATTATCACTTCAAAAGATGAACTCTATCTGCTTCTGAACAGTGACTTCAGTAGAAGAAAACGAAGAAAAATCTAACACAATTCAACCCCCCCCCCCTCCTTCTTGTGTTTTTCTCACCTTCAAAAACGTGTCACGATTTACTTAAAACGTGACACGATTTTGGGAGAAGAAAAAAAATGAGGGTGTTAAGGGGTAATGAAGGAGCATTTGGATGGAACATTTATGACTTGAAGGGTATTAGTCCAGCTTATTGCATTCACAAGATACACATGTAGGCTGAATACAAACATGTGGTTCAACCTCAAAGAAGACTAAACCCAACAATGAAGGAAGTGATCAAGAAAGAGGTGTTAAAGTTACTGAATGCAGGTATGATTTACCCTATTTCTGATAGTTCTTGAGTGAGTCTTGTTCATGTGGTACCTAAGAAGGGTGGAATGACGGTGGTGGCTAATGAAAAAAATGAATTGATACCCATCCGTACCGTCACCGGTTGGAGGATGTGCATAGATTACTGGAGGTTGAATACTGCAACAAGGAATGACCACTTCCCGTTACCGTTCATGGATCAAATGATAGAGAGGTTGGCTGGCCCAGCCTTTTATTGCTTTTTGATGGGTATTCGGGGTATAATCAGATTGTGGTAGCTCCGGAAGACCAAGAGAAGACTGCCTTCACTTGTCCATTTGGTGTGTTTGCTTATAGGAGAATGCCCTTTGGGTTGTGTAATGCGTCGGCGACCTTTCAAAGGTGTATGATCTCCCTCTTCTCTAACATGATAGAGAAGAACATTGAGGTATTTATGGACGTCTTTTATGTGTTTGGTAAGTCTTTTGATCAATACTTAATTCACCTAGATGTCGTTCTTAAAAGATGCACCGAAACTAACCTCATTTTGAATTGGGAAAAATATCATTTTATGGTAACTGAAAGGTATAGTTTTGGGGCATAAAATAAGTGATAAAGGCAAAGAGGTGAATCAAGCTAAGATAGAGGTTATAGAGAAACTTCCCCCACCTGTTCATGTTAAAGGAGTGAGGAGTTTCTTGGGGCATGCTGGTTTCCATCGGTGTTTCATAAAAGATTTTTCTAAAATTTCAAAGCCCCTTTGTAACCCCTTAGTCAAAGAAAATGATTTTAATTTTGATTCTGAATGTTTAAATGTTTTTTCTTTGATTAAAACCAAGTTGGTGACTGCACCAATAATCATTGCACCCGATTGGGATTTACCTTTTGAACTTATGTGTGATGCAAGTGATTATGATGTTGGTGCAGTCCTAGGCCAACAAAAGAACAAATTTTTTCATGCAATTTACTATGCAAGCAAGGTTTTAAATGAAAATCAAGTTAACTATTCTACCACTGAAAAGGAATTGATTGCAGTAATCTTTGCATTGGAAAAGTTTCGTTCTTATCTAATAGGCTCCAAAGTCATTGTTTTTAAAGATCATACAGCCCTGAAGTATCTCTTGACAAAAGGGGATTTAAAGCCTCGGCTGTTGAGGTGGATCCTCTTGTTGCAAGAGTTTGATCTTGAGATTCGTGACAAGAAGGGAGTTGAAAATGTGGTAGCTGATCAACTCTCAAGGTTGGAGGAACAGTGAGGTGATAAAGAAGGAGAAGGCCATCATGGCCGAGTTTCCGGATGAAAAGTTGTTTGCCATTTGAGAAAGGTCTTGGTTTGCTGACATGGCGAACTTCAAGGCCGGTAACATAGTTCATGATGACATGGATTATCCTCAAAGGAAAATGTTCTTCAAGGATGCAAACCACTATCTGTGGGATGATCCTTATCTGTTTAAGGTAAGCACTGACGGTTTGATTAGACGTTGTGTTGCAAGTGAGGAGGCTAATAGAATCATGTGGCACTGCCATAGATCAGCTTATGGGGGTCACCATAGTGGAGAAAAAACCGTTGGAAAGGTCTTGCAAAGTGGCTTCTAGTGGCCCACCCTATTCAAGGATTGCCAAGACTTTGTACAGCGGTGTGATAAATGCCAAAGGACAGGTAACATATCTAAGAGGAATGAGATGCCCCTAACAGGAATCATTGAAATTGAACCATTTTATTGTTGGGGCATTGATTTTATTGGACAATTCCCTTCCTCTTACTCTTTTCTCCACATACTGGTTTGTGTTGACTATGTTACAAAATGGGTTGAAGCGATACCTTGTGTTGCTAATGATGCCAAGACTATTGTCAATTTCCTTCACAAGAATATTTTCACTAGGTTCGGAACCCCTAGAGTCTTGATCAGTGATGGGGGCAAGCACTGTTGCAATAAACTTCTTGAAAATGTGTTGAAAAAGTATAACATAAGGCATAAAATTGCAACTCCCTATCACCCATAAACAAGTGGTTAAGTAGAGGTTTCAAACCGTCAGCTGAAACAAATTCTAGAAAAGACAGTTGCGTCAAGTAGGAAGGATTGGTCTAAAAAGTTATACGATGCATTATGGGCATATAGGACGGCCTTTAAGACTCATATAGGGATCTCACCCTATCAGTTAGTCTATGGGAAGGCCTGTCATCTTCCATTTGAGCTAGAACATAAAGCGTAATGGCCATTAAGGCCTTAAATTTTGATCAAGTAGCCACTGGTAAGAAAAGACTCTTGAAACTTAATGAACTTGAGGAGATGAGGCTTATAGCGAATGAAAATGCGCTCATCTACAAAGCCCGAACTAAAAGGTATCATGACAAAAACTTAGTATCTAGGGATAATAACTTTGGGCAACTAGTTTTATTGTATAATTCCAGGTTGAAGCTGTTTCCTGGAAAGCTCAAGTCAAAGCGGTCTAGGCCGTTCTTGGTCAAGAGTGTGTCACCTCATGGAGTTGTTGAGTTAATCACACCGGAGGGTGACTGAAGTTTCAAGGTGAATGGGCAGAGAGTTAAGCCATATATGGGTGGCGACCTACCAAAAGAAAGGGTATGACTTGTTCTGAAGGACCTCTTAAGGTTCGTGGTAGTCAAGCTAGTGATAGTAAAGAAGAGCTTTGTGGGAGGCAACCCACCATTTTATTGCACGTAGTATTTTTAATTTTTATTGCTTTAAAAAAAATCAAAAACACAAAAATATTTTAGCTGAAACAATCATAGGAACAAAAAAATTCAAGTCCAATAATAGGCAAAATCGTGACACGTTTCGGGTAAAACGTACCACGATTTTTGCCTCTCCTCTGATGCTCCACAAAATTTTTCTAAGTTAATAATGGGTGTCTTTCAACATTTCCAAATCGTGTCAAGGTACTAAAATCGTGACACCAATTGTGGCACCCAAAAAAATTTCTACGTTAAAATTGATGTCCTTTCGACATTGCCAAGTCGTGACACGTTGGCCAAAATGTGACACGATTTTTTGAAAAAAAAATTTGAAAATGGTGGATCGTGTCACATTTTTACCCAATCGTGACACGATTTTGGTGATTCTTCAAATTTTTTACCGTTACAAAACTCAATCGTGGCACATTTTTGGCCAAACGTGACACGATTCAGCCTATAAATAAACCCAACACGATTTTTATTCCATTCATTTCCAAAAGTAGCCAAACTCTGCCAAAATTTTCCCATAACCCTAACTTCGAACTTCTTGAACTTTTTCACAAAAATTCTTCATCTTTTCACCTTCTAATCACCAAACCAACACCATAAACCTTCATCATCATCCACAACCAATCCAAATTCATCAAAACCAACATTTACATCACAAACCCTAGCCTTCATCAACCTCTTCCCTAACCCTAAAAATGGTGGACACAAGAAACAAAGGAAAAGCCCAAACTTCCACCCAAAAAGCCGCCAAGAAAGCCAAACTCGCCCATAAACGTAAACAACCAGTTAAGCCTAACCCTAACACCGCACCACCACCATTCGTTAACCACCTATTTTATATTGATGATGCGAGAGACCGATTCAAGGACATCCGTCACTATAGGGTGATCCAAGAGAGAGGTTTCGATTTCCCGAAACTCATATCGAACCCTGAGTTCTTTCAAGTGATTACCGAGAGAGTGTGGGAGTCCCTTATTAGCATGATCTTCGAGCAGGCCAACAAGACTTTGGCACAGGGCCGTTCCTAACATTTTGTGGGTCTTAGGCCAAGGTTGGGAAAAGGGCCCCTTGGCACCAAGTCACTATGATACAATGTTTTGAAGTTTCAGTTTTGTTGACATCATAAACATCGCTTGTCAAATGCACCTCATTGTATATATTATTGATAATAAATAATAACACAAAAAAGTTGGGGGACAAACCAAACCGAGAGAACCTAAGTAAAACGACACGTAGGCATATCAAATGTATCTAAAAAAAATCAGTCCTAATAAAACTAGGATATATAGACCACCAACGGAATCTACATTTGTTAGAGCATTTTGAGATGCAAAATCATTTCAAATGTCATTAATTCCTCAAATATATTTTTCAAAGATGTAAATGTCATATTAACAACAATAAGAAAATATTTCTAAAAAAAAATAAATAAGAAAATAGTGGATTATTATGAATTCTTGATGAAATAATTTGTTGTAATAAACATTATTTTAATGTAAATGTATTATGAATTCTTGATCAAATAATAAAATGTGTTCAATTCTTGACAATTTGTATTATGTCTCTTTAAATTGTCACTTTAATTTATATCATTTTAATAATTTATGTCACTGTTTGGAAAAAAACTAGTTAATCAAAATTCAGATTATAAAATCTGAAATTCACAAAATGTACTTCAAATCATAAAATCCAAACATGATAAAATGGTCAATTTGGAAGGGGGCTTGAGAAGTGAGTGGGGTGAGAAAAGAAATAAAAAAAAAAGTTAAAGAATAGTTGGTGTTTAGGGCCTTTTGAATTTGGTTTTTAAAAAAAATGTGAAGAGTTGTTGGGCCTTTTTTTATACATTTTGCTATGTATATCCCCTTAAATTGAACCCTTGCTATATACACCCCCACAACAAACAAAAAAATTCTAGGCCCCCTACAGGGCTGGGCCCTAGGCCATTGCACCCCCGACCTATGCTTAGGGTCGGCCCTGCTTTGGCATTGGAGTTTTATGCAAATGCAAGGTTCATGGGGAAGAAGTATGTGTCGTATGTGAGGGGTAAGGAGATTGACTACAGCCCCAAGAGGATCAATGACTTGTTGGAGATTATTCCACCGGAGGAGTGTGATGTTCAGAGGAGGATGGCTGAGTGTAAGGATTGGAGTGATGACAAGAGGGATGAGCTTAAGGCTCAACTGTGTGTGGATGGTGCTAAGTGGCGAGGAGGGTCACATATGTTATTGAGGGCTGACTTCAAGCCGGTTCCAAATAATTGGGCATCTTTCGTGGTGCAAACCTTGGAGGGCACCACATGCACTTCGGAGATTCCATTACCGCGTCTTCATACTATTGCTGCTATTCTGGATGGGGCACCCATCAATGTTAGTGAGTTGCTCGGCAACAATATTTATATGTTTGCTTCTGGGTTGAAGAAAGATGTGCCTCACTTGAGCATGATCTGTTGGTTTTGTGAGGAAGCTGAGTGTGACCATTTTGCTAATGACCTGAGTGCACCAATGATGAAGCCTCTGAACGATACTTACATGGATACCTTTGTGAAAGACTATCACTGGAGAGGGGAGGCAGCAGCAGTAGACCAGCCTCAACCACAGCCACAGCCCCAGTATCAGCCACCTCCACCTCAAGGTCAGACTTTCACTGGAGAGGGGAGCAGTCAGCAGGATACCTATGCACCCATTCATCCCATGCAGCTGGACTACATGTTTGGCCATTGCAACTAGAAGAATGAGGTGTCAAATCAGTAGTATTGGAACCGTCCTAGGTTCGGTCAGGAGTTCACTAAGGCAGTCTGCCTCAACAGGAGAGTTATTACGGGGTCGTTTGACCATTTTGATGGGTCCGAGGAGGCTATGGACCAGTATTTTGATGTGACCAGAGGTCGTGCCCAGGCTAAAGAGCAACAGATTAGGGACGACTTTGTTGTTGGTGGTGCTAGGTCGAGCTATCACTTTGGGGATGACTCTTATGCGGAGGAGAACCCAAGCACCTGGATTCTTGAGGATTAGATAGACCTTTTGAAGGTGAGAAAAACACAAGAAGGGGGGGTTGAATTGTGTTGGCTTTTTCTTCTTTTTCTTCTACTGAAGTCACTAGTCAGAAGCAGTTAGAGTACAGCTTCTGAAGTGATGTTCAGATACTAAATGCAGCGAATAAAAACAGAGAGAAAGAAGAGAGACACAAAGCAATTATACAGGTTCCTTCCACAAACCGGAAGTAGTCCTGTTCCCTTTGCACTTCCAAGGAGACTTCACTAAAATGTAATATCTGATTACAAATGTTCACTACTAAAACTAGCAAGAGACTTCCTATGCTAACACAATCAAGAGACTTCTATGCTCAAGCATAACTGCAAGAGACTTCTAATCAAACAGAATACAAAGAAAAATGCTCGAAGTTTGAACACTTGATATACAATCAGTGGTGTTCACAATACAAATCAGATACAGACTCTTAAGACTCTAGAATTTCTAAGATATGAACTTTGATAAGAAATTCTAAGTGAACTTTTGATGCAGAACAATTTCAGCAGAGGTTTGGCGCTTTTAAAGTGTTGTTGAGTCTCTTTTAATTCTCCAAGTCTTCACTCCTTTATATAGACGTGTGAAAGAGACGTTTGTGAATTGCCAGCGCATAAAAAAAAAGTCGTTTGAAGCTTTGATCAATCATCAATGATCTTTTGCCTGATATGGTTGTTGTCCTATGAAGGATCAATTTCAAATCCATTCCAAGTCTGTAGGAACATCGTTGCGGGCAGAGTTGTTATTCTTGTCTTGTAGCAGAGACAAAAACTAAGTAGTGGAGGTAGTGGTTGTACACTTCGTACAATTGTATTTTGTCAACGCTCTTCAAATAACAAGCATCCAATGCCTTCAAATCCATTTGAATTAGTCGTTGCTTCACTCTTCTGGTCTTCTGCAATGCTTAGACGAGATTAAATCCATTGAACAACCTTTTAAGCTTTAAGTCTCTCATCTTCTGATGAACTTCAGCTTTTGGTGATCTTCAGCTTCTAATGAGATGCTTTTGATGAACTTCACCTTCTTATGACGTCATCACTTCAGGAGCACTTGACTTCAAGAGCAGTTCTCTTCAGACGCTTTAAGCTTCCTTTTTGTTGATTCCTTTGCTCTCTTTTGTTCTTCCAGAACCTAATAATGATCTCAAATTTTTGTCTATAGTCCTGTACACTTGAACAAATATTAGCATATCCAATTGATAATTTTTAATACCTTGTTATCATCAAAACTCTCAAGAGGTAGTGTTTAAACACATTTTGTTCCAACACCTTTGAGTGGGCTACTGATGGTCCACTTCACTTTATGTTTCTTTCTTTTGTTTCAGCACTTTTTGATGTACTTTATTTTTATGTTCGAACAATTTTTTATTTGCTTTCTTTTAAGCTTAATTCGGTTGTATTCCCCCTGTTTATGTAATTGTTCTTGAACTTGTTTATTATTGATGAATTTGCGTGTTTAATTGACTTTTTTCAGTTTAGTAACAAATGTTTGTTCAAGTGATGTTCCCAAAAGTTCATAAGGAGGAGTGACTTGTGTTCCAAAGGCGAAGTGTACGGCAGTGAAAGATAGGTAGTCAC
This sequence comes from Medicago lupulina, assembly GCA_958299785.1. Taxonomy (NCBI): domain Eukaryota; kingdom Viridiplantae; phylum Streptophyta; class Magnoliopsida; order Fabales; family Fabaceae; genus Medicago; species Medicago lupulina. Next base: position 21,591,953 of record OY283146.1, read on the forward strand.
AACTCCCAAAAATCTAAATTGTAAGGTTCATGGCCAAATTTTATTTTTCAATTTACTTATATAGAATGTTCCACGCATCTACATTTCTAGAACTTGCATTGTTTCTCTACTGTTGATTGGTCTTTGTCATATACACACTGAGGAAAAAGTGCTTGGTCATGTGAGCCTTTTGAAGCCTACCCTAATTTTTATTGATATTTATCTTGTTTTTAGCCAATTTAAGCCGGTAGGTTTATAACTTTTTGTTAGGTGAAAAACTACATTACAAGCCTAGAGACTTTTAGGATTTATCCCAAATTGTTATTTCTGAGTTAAGCATTGTAGAATGTTGCTAAAGATTAAGTTTGGGGTTGCTATTGGAATTTTCAACCAACTAAGTTTGGGGTGGGGGAACTAAAGAACAGAGAACTTTATCATGAAAAATACATACACTAAAAATGGTGTATAAAAAAAATAGAATGAAAAAAGGGACAAAACATTTAAAATCCGAGTAACTTAACAAGACCCCGCACGTAAGGATCATTGATGACATGTTGTCATTACGTAATTTTCTATGTAATTTTGTCACATTTTGGAGTTCACAAGGCAACTTAAGCAGCAAGAAAATCAGGAAAACTGAAGAAAATGCAAAGAGTAAAACGTGTCACGATTTGTCAAAAACGTGACACGATTCCACGAGGCAGAATGCATTGTTTCGACATTGAGGAAAACGTGCCACGATGTCTAAAACGTGACACGATTTGGTGAAACCCTAATTCAGTTTCTTGTTACACAAGGTGAAAACGTGTCACGATTTAGTCAAAACGTGACACGATTTTGGACAAATTTTTGTGCCTATTTAAGTTGAAGACTATTCTGAAAACAAGGGTTACGAGTTCTGGATAGAGAAAGTGCGATTTGCAGACCTAGAGACTGAAGAACGGGGCGGTTTTCTCCATTCTTTACCAGTTTATGTATGTTTTAATTCTTTCATTGATTATTCCATTTGTAAACTCAATTATGAGTAGCTAAATCTCTTAGACATTAGGTCTGAGATGATTCTATGTAACCCTAATTGATCCATGTTGCTGTGAAACTCTATTTATTGTGAATGACAATCTAGTATTTATTCAATTCAATTGTTTTTAATGCTTTTATATCTTGATCACATATAAACATAGTGAGAATGAATGACTACTGACCCTAGCTTTCAATTTAGACCTAATTGAATTGTTCTAATAAACATGGTTAGTCTAGAAATGGATAATCGTTTGTTAGTGATATTAGGTGTAACGCCCTAGTTTTATTTGATTATTTTTGGCTGATTTTTAATATGTTTTATGTATTTTAAAATAATTTATGTGATTATGTGGTGTGTTGTATTTTATTATATGGTTATTTTTATTATTTAATAGAAATAAGTAAGAAATAATAATTATTGAGGTTTTGGGGGTTAATGAGTTATTATTAGAATTTAAGGGAGTTAAAGAAAATAAGTGGGGGTTATGTTTTGGGAGAATAGGAAAGAAAGAGTCAGAAAAATATTGCACGTACAGTAGAAAGAAAACTCAAGTTTTGGGAACAAAGGGAGAGAAAACCAAGAACAAGAGGGAAGAGCCAAGAGGAGAGGATTTTTGCTGTAGATTTTTGTTCATCTTAATTCAGGTAAGGGTGAGGTTAAATTTCAGTCAATAATATATATGTGATTTCTGAAATTGAATTGAAAATTGTGCTCTTGACCTAGGGTTAGAAAATTGTGATAATTTGCAAAATGTTGATGATTATGTTGTTGATTGCATGTTTCTGTGTTGTTTTGAGTATTATGTTGCATATAGAACCTGTAAACATTGTAGAAAATCGTTTTGGTGATTGGGGGATCAAAATTGGGTTTTTGGATGAAAAAAGTTAGAAAATTCGTGAACTTTTGAACTGCCCAGATGAAGCTTCGCTTGAAGCGAGATGTTTTTCTCTTAAGCGAGCGACCCAGAATGTTGTCTAGATGAAGCTTCGCTTGAAGCGAGATGCAAGCGAACTCCAAGCGAGATACTCCCAGACTTACGTCTTTTAGGTCGCTTGAAGCGAACCACGAGCGAACTTTGAGCGAGCGAGAACCAACCATTCTGTGAAGATTTCGCTTGAAGCGAGATGGCCTTCGCTTGAAGCGAGATAGGCCCTGTAAGACCATTTTCTGAATTTTGCTTCGTGCATTAGGACTTTAATCTGAGCTTCCTAAATAGTTTCTTTGATATATTTAACCTTGTTTATGTGGTAAATATTGTAAATGAAAGTGAAGCTATGTGAATACATGTCTATATAAATAAATATGACTACATATGCTATGTTGATGATTTCCGGTGTTGTTGTCGTTGTGTCGTTGTTGTCCAAGTTGAGGAGTGTGTCATAAATGGGTTAGGCACAGTTGTCGTTGTCGTTATTGTTGTCGGTGTAGTTGAGTTGTATGTTGATATACACATTTGGAGTATGTTGCATAGTCTAAAAGCGGTGAGGACTTCGGTCCTGGAATGCTCGTCATTCAAAAGCGGTGAGGGCCTCGGTCCTAGGATGCATTGTCATTCAAAGCGGTGAGAGCTTATGCTCTGGAACGCCTTGACGTTCAAAAGCGGTGAGGACAATTGTCCTGGAATGTTTAGCATTCAAACGCGTTAGTATGGTACCACATGCATAGTACATGAGTCGTTGTTGTCTTTGTCGGTGGACATTATCGTTGTCGTTGTTGTCGGTGTCGGTGGTTGTTGCATATGTCGGTGGGCATTGTATATGTCTTTGTTGTCGTTGTCGGTGGACATTACTGTTGTTGTTGTTGGATGATATTTAAATGCTGGCTAAACTGTTGAATTTGTTATATATATATATATATATATATATATATATATATATATATATATATATATATATATATATATATATATATGATGATGCCATTACAAAGTTGATTTAATTGATGAATTTTATATATATATATATATATATATATATATATTATTGTTGTTTGTGAATCTCACCCCTTCTGCTTGAAAATGTTGCCTCTTTACGTGGATAACTTGCAGGTGATCAAGTTTAGTAGGAGTTTAGCTGTTGTGAGAAGACTCCTCACATTGTGTCGTAGGGCTCTGATACGTAACGGGATGGGGATATAACATGTTGAATTATTGTCATTCCTTTATGTATCAATGTTGACCTTTATGTTGTTTTACTATTGAAGGAGAATTTGTTAAGGCCTTTGTGCCAAGATATTATTGGATTACGTTGATGTTGACGATGTTGAATTAATAAAAGAATTTTCCGCTGCAGTTTTTATGAGATTAATTGTTGTTGAAATAAATAGTATATTTTCTATTTATGAATTTATGAAAAGCAGTGTAATACTCCGTTTGTGAGTTACTCTGAATTATTTATATATTAATATTATGTATTTGGGTGAACGGGGTGTTACATTAGGTTAACGTGCTTAAACCTTCGAAGATTATTAGACCACCTAAGGAAGTAGGGGTTGTAGTTTAAGAAGAGGGTCTTAACTCAATGGATTGATTAGGGCTAATTTGTTAACTATCGTGAAACTAGAAAATCATTCATTATAATAGGGTGCAGTATACCAATTAAGGGAACATAGATGATTTGAAAGACCTGATCTCATCTCTCTCATATTTTCTTAATCAATCTTTATTTAATGTCAATTGATTCCATAAAATCAAACCTAATCAACTGCCTAGTGGCAAAACAAAATAAACTTTTATACATCATATTTAATAACGGTATTGAATTATTGAGATTAACACAGACCTTGTGGGAACAATATTTTTACTACTTCGATAGTTTTTGGTACATTTTCTAAACGTCTATCAATCACCGTGCGATCAGCAGGTGCAGTTAGCCATCGGAGGGAAAGGCCTAATTAGGTACCCAGTGGCTAAAAACCATTGGGTCAGGTGGTTCCATACCTATTTGGGAAACACCCAACGACCTCATTACTTTTATAGTCACCAAAAGATAAATAAACGTGACATTTAGATTACGTATTATCAAACAACAAATATACAGAGGGGATTCGAAGAATCCTAACCACTGCTTACTTTTCTGCAACCAAAAACAGGTAAATTCGCTCTGTTTGCAAACTGATAAAAATTGCATCTTACTTTTATACCATCAAAACTTACAAAAATAAGTAACAAGAATTGTTCGGACGAAAGGACAATCCCTGTAGATACGATACTCTAATTATCACTTTATTACTTGATGAAAACGACTGGTACACTTGTCATCTTGCAATTACGCTACTCCGTACATCAAATTTTTGGCGCCGTTGTCGGGGATTGTTTATATTTTCGACTGAACAGTTTGAATTACTTATTTTTATTGATTCTTTAGTTTTTTGTCATATATAAAAAAAAAGGTATAGTAAATATTATAACTATAACTATAATTATCATTAATTACATTTACTTCTAGAATAGTGCTACTTAGGTATTTTTGTTTGTGATTGTTTCAGGGAACAAATAATGGACAATTCTTCAACAAACCAGTTCAATCATTAGAATGAAATCTACCCCAAGAAGTATTAGATGTCTGACTCCGACTTATTGGAATACGAACAAGCCCGATACAATTTAATGACTAAAGTGGTGTCTATGGCATATGCTGCATTCAATGAAAGTATCAAGGATTTAATAGATGCTATTAAGAGAAGATGTAATAAAGACTTTGAGGATATGAAAGGTTTAAATAAAAAGATTGGTAAACTTTGCATCAACATCGTAGAATCTTTTGAGTAGAGCAACACTTTACTAAGTGTTAAGTCAAGCGGACTTAATGAAAGCGAGCCATCAATCTCTCAAACTGCACACTCAGTCCCTTTACCTCATATTCATCTTTCTACTTGGATAGTAGGACATGAGCAGGATAAAAAGGAAAATACCCCGAAAAAATCCTCCCTTGAAACTGTAATACAAGAGATTGTTGGATACATTTGCAATGTGACCACTTGTCGGAACTTCATCTTAAGAAGGAAGAATCGCTAGGAGTGCAAACAACACTTCAAGCCCAGTTCAAAGAGAAGCAGAATACCCCAATATTCGAGCATATTGTCTACAAAGATTCCATTTTAAGAATGATTAGACGGTAAATTCTTGATGAAAGTGAGAACCCTTGCAGACTCCCTAACATTATCCAGTTGTCGTATTCCCAGAAGTTGAAAAGAAAAGACCTGACTACATTTGCCAGAAGTTGTAAGGCAATATTTCAAGGACGATTACCTCTAAAGAAGAAGGACCCTGGAAGTTTCAATTCTATTGGGAAGTTGTCCGTGAAAGAAGCTCGGTGTGGTCTAGGTGAAGACATAAACTTAACTCCAACATGGTTGATAGGAAAGCTCAAGAGTATTCTGGCACAACCATCAACTGTCAATCTAACAATTGCAGAAGGATCAATAAAAAATACAGAGGGAGTGGTGAACGACGTAGTAGTGTAAGAAGAAGAACCTACAGCAAACTTTGTAATACCAAAGACTCAAAACAAGACTCACTTGCTGCAAGAGTCTCAGTGTCACTTGAGGAGGACGAGCACATATTCTAGAAAAGCAAAGATTGGAGCAAGGAACAGTTAATTCTTCTTACAAAATTCATGGAGTTCCTTCCTAACAAGATAAAGAAGAAGGATGATGTGTTCTTTCTTTCATTTAAGCCACCCTAACATAATCGAGGCGTCGAGCTAATAGACGTTAAATGAAGCGCTGCATGGGAGGCAACCCATGGGAACCGTCGGGCTCAAGACGTAAAAGAAGCTCTGAATGGGAGGCAACCCATCATTTTATTTTCTGCATTTTATTTTCTGATAAGATGAGGTTATCCGACTAACCAACTTCATTTCTTTTTCTGTTACCAACCCTCAAGTATTATCTAATAAAAATTTATTTCTTTTGCATTACATTTACAACCTTTCCTTTTATGCTTAAATTTGTTTTAGTCTTAGGTCTTCATTCAAAGCAGAGGCTAGTTTATCCATACATTCAAAGAGAAAAGTTTCCTTCGTCTACTACAGGAGGTAAATTTCTAGGGCTTGCTAGTGAAGGTACTTATAGAATCACCTACTCTTTTCTGAATAGCATAACCGGTGAGATTCAGAGCCAAATATTTCCATATCCATTATATGTTGTTAGATACTTAAATACTTCCAATTTGTATTATAAGAGTTCCATATGAGTGCTATTTTTGCTTGAGTTTGAAGTCGTTCTTTACAGACGATCAGTTAGGTTATATTACACACGGGGCAATTTTTCTTTGGTACCTAGAGTCTTTCAAGCCACCCTATTATATTCCTATTATCCTTTGTGAAACCATTTTGAGCCTCCAGACAAAAAATTCTTTTCTTTATTAGTGACAAATCATGTCACAGTCCTGCACTTACAAGAACTCTATTTGATTTCACTTGGAGTTAGATAGGAATATTTTTATGGATGCACATGCCTTGAAACTAAGTCTGGGGTTGCTCTTTGGAATTAGCAACATCTTAAGTTTTGGGTGGGGTAACAGTATAACATATTTGTCAGAAAAAGAAAAATATGAAAAAATGTAGATGACCATGGATCCACACAACAACAAAAAAAATCAAGAGCCAAAAATGTTCTCTTCAAAACAAAAAAAAAGAAATAAAAAGAGAAATAGTTTTACTGTTTTACCCATCTTGTTTGAATCAAGGAAGGAAGGATGACAATGCATTAATGTTTTATTAGGAATCCCTAGGTTAGTGAACTACACCCTCCGTTTTTAAATATAAGCAAAATTTACTTTTTAGGTTCATTCATTTAATGAGGTATGTGGTTCATAATATGGACCACAAACATCATTAAATGAATGAACCTAAAAAATAAATTTTGTTTATATTTAGAAATAGAGGGAGTAACTCCAAGTTCTTTTATTAGCCTACTTTCCAAAATTATATCCACCCTTAACCTAAGCCGAGTTATAACCCTCGAAGTCATCCTAGTGTGTGAATAACTATAACTTGACTGTCTGTTCATAATTGTTTCAAATTTATAGCAAGGTACATTCATGTGACGCCTGAGGTGGACAAATGTTGTGACCAGCCTTACTAGCTTTAGGAGATACATATGTGTATCATAGAAAAGAGTACGACTGATAATATAGGTTACTTTCACCAAGTCAGACCCGCTTGAATGTATAGTGGTAAGTTTAGTTGTTGCTCTGCTATAAATGTGATGAATGATTCCTAAGCACAACTCCCGGAAAGGTATGTTTTTCCTGAAAAAAAATTCAAAGAATAAATTATGTTTTGCTTTCGTTATTTGAGGACAAGCAACAGTCTAAGTTTGGAGTTGTGATGACAAGTCATCTTACATTATTCTTAGCATGTTTTTCAGCTTATTTTAGTAGGAAATAGCAGCAAAAAGGAGGAATATTAGAACGATTGCCTATGATTTTGGGACTTTTGTAATGTTTTCTATATTTGAGTCTGTAATTCTAGTTTTCCCGAAACATATCAATTTTAGGGGGGGGTTTTGAAGTAATTCACGAAGAAATCATGCAAATCGAAAAATCAAGAACATTTGAAGAATTGTGAAGATTCAAGAAACAAGAATGAAGATCCAATATGCCTCAGAAGACTTACAAATGGGATGAATTCTGTTCCCAAAGTACCGAGGGAAGTTATTTGAAGACGAAGACCTAAAAACGACGGAAAATCTGAGATTGGACTCGAAAGGAAGACACCATGCGCCTAGGGCATTTGAAATGTGCCTAGGGCATGGAAAATTCATTTCATGCGGCTAGGGCATTTCTTATGCGTCTAGGGCATGCATGGGGTTGCACACTATGCGCCCCGTGCACGCAAAATGTTGGGGCGCAACTGTCTTTTTCTGCTTCTGTTTTGGGTAAAGCCCGCACTTTTAGCCCAAACTCAGGTATAAACTCTCACTATAAATAACAGCCTTCCTCAAGCGTCATTTTAACAGAAAAATTGTCTCAAAATGAATGTTAGTTGCACTTTCTTAATTTGAGTGTAAAATCATTAAACAACACTCATTTTAAAACGGCTCAAGTATTTTTCTTTTTTTGTCAAATAGCCTAGTGGCTAGAATTCATCTTTTTCAATGTGAATAAGTGAGGTTTTCGAGGTTCGAACCCCGACTCCTACATATAACAATGCATGTCCCTGCTAACTCGGTTATATTCACGGGGACAATAACCAAAGTATTTAAAGATAAACAAATGTTTCGGAGATGTTTGTATATTAAGATTTAGGAAATGTTAATTAGTGTCCTGGGACACTCGTTAAAGATTTTAAACAGTAACTTTTTGAAAGAGAAAATGTGCATTAGAAATTGAACCATTTGACTTTTTAAAAAATAATTTATTAATTTATAAAGTCTAAATAGTGCAGCACACTCGTTAACTAGACCCGAAATATTTTTCCATTACAAATTCGGTCCAATTCTATCCATAATAATATAAAACAGCCACGTGTAAGGGAGGATCATGATCTGCGATGCTTCTGCAATTATATCTTTTGTTGTGTAACGAGGTAAAGTAAGCAAGTACTCATCGACTTACACTGAGGCAAAGAAAGAGGATCCTTTCTCCACCAATCAAAAGGTTTGGACCGTAAAACTGTACTCCAAAAGTACCCCACACAAACCAAAATTCCCATTTTTGTAAATCTTTGCTACCCTTAAGGGCAATCTTATTGACCAAACCTCATCTATGAAGGGACCCACTTATTGTAATGATGTTAGCCAATTAAAAAACCTTCTTAAAAAATGACATTTTTTTCACATCCTTTACCTCAAATGCCTCGAAGTCTGATAGAAAAACTGACATTATTAAATTAGTCCTAATCGAACCTTAACAACTAGGTTAGAGAAAGATATGATTTGTCAAGTTTGTTGTGCCTATTATTGTTGGAGTCACATACACACATTCACTAAACAAATCTTATACTCACACCATTTGGCCCCATGCATTTATTCCACTTTTACATAACCGTTCACGTTGATGCAATAGAAAACAATCGAAGCCTTCCAAAAAAAATATAAATAAATAAAAAGAAAACTAAAAAAATGAAATTTTAAAGTAAAAATAACATTTTTAATGTTTTTGAAAAGTTGATAGCACAAGTTTCAATACAATACTTATTATTTTTATTCCTTAACCAGTACCTTAAAGACATCGATTAACATTTTCCTTAAATAAATAATACTAATTTAGTTAAATAGTATGATTTTGGTTCTTGTAAACATGTTAACTTCTTTAAAAAAACACGTTAACTTTTTGTTTTATTTTCTATAAAAAAATTCTTCTATTTTTAGTCTTTCAAAAAAATTTCAATTTCACTTTTGATTCCTCCTCTATAATAAACTCATATGTAGAATTCATATTTTTAAATAAGAAATTATAGAAAAATTTAAAAAAATTAACAAAACATGAATTTTTATATTTTTTACAGTTAAAAATTCATATTTAATTTATTTGTTGTTAAAAAGTTCTAATTTTTTTAGGAAATATTTACAATATTCTACACAATTTCATTAAGAAAAATACAAAAATTAACTTAAAAATAGGGAGAAAAATAGTGATTAAAAAATTTATAAAAACTAAAAGTTGAAGGGAAATTTTAGAGAAACTAAAATGAAACGTGGATATATTTATAATGACCAAAAACATATTTAACTATTTAAGTTTTACCTCTATAATAAATTCAATTACAATATATAAAAAAAGCTTCATATATAAATCAATCATATTAGTTACTCCCTCCTTCCGTGTGTATAAGCATCTATTTGACTAAAAATTTATCTTTAAATATAATTTTTTTTTCAAATTACTAGACATATTTTTTTCCTAAACATACCTCTAATTAATACTATTAACTTGTTTTAAAATATGGAACCTCAAATTTAATACAAGTACAAACAAAAAACATACATTTAATTGATACTATTTACTTCTTTTAAAATATAGAAACTCAAATTTAATACACGTATAAACAAACAAAAATATTAACACATAAAATAGACACATTAATCAAACTATATATATTTTTCTTTAACAACGTATAAAAACAAATGGGATCCATATATAGAGACGCATGGAAGTAATGTTACTTTTATGACCCTCATGTACTCTTCTCGTCAACCACCTACTATCATTTTGATAATTAATATGGTGGCTGATTAGATTTAAAAAATCTGTTTTCTTTAAAGGAGATAAAGAAATCTGTTTGAGAGTAGAAGATTTTTATCTTGTGTTTTCAAATGGATTATGTAGTTGAGATTAATCACAACTAATTAAGGTGGTTCGAATTAACATGGAATTATTTTTTTACGTTTATTTAATATTTTGCTCTTGGTTAATGATATATTAGATTCTATTTAAATAATTTATGCCGCTTCAACATCTTTTGGTCAACGTAATTTAAAAAAAAAAAGTTTATTCTTAGTATCTCATACAAGTTTTATAATTATAAGTGATATTAGGCTCAACGGAGCCATTTTACAAATAATATATCATTGATTTATTGGTGCTGTGCTTTTTTTCTTAGCAGAAACTAGTTATACTTCATATATATAATATGATTAATAAAAAAATATCAAACATATATATATATATATATATATATATATATATATATATATATATTCCATCATCAGATTTTTTTTGTGGTGGCCGAGATTTGAACCTCAAACCTTACATATGTTATGCGTTGTCCCTACCAACTGAACTAAGCTCACAAGGACATTCCATCATCAGATTAAGGTATATAGTATAATTAACAATTTAGGTAAAAATTTATACAGAATAATTAATGTATGCTATATATACACTTTTTGAGATCTGATAAAATTAATTATAAGAATACATGACTTATTACTCTCTTTGCTGCTTATTATAAGAAGAAAAAACTAAAAAATATCAAAACCAAGACGATAATTAATTGTTATAACTTTTTTAATGTTTTTACAAATATACTCTCATAGAAATTATGAAATATTTAATAAATCCATTAATATAAAAAGGATAATGCTAAGCAGTGTCCTGGACACTCGTTAAGAAATACTACAAAAGAGAAAAATTTAATTCCAAAGAGAAATCATTTAATGCATTGATTACACAACTTTGAATGCAAATATTACTACCTCCGTCCCTAATTATATGACCCTTTTGAAAAAATTACGGGAATTAAGAAAATTAAAAATGATAATAAATATGTTTGCAATTACTATTGTTTTTACAAATTTGTCCTTTAAGAGAGATGATTAGTGTATGTTTTCAATGTAGTATTTAATGTTGATTGAAGAAAAAGATATAAAATAAATAGGGGTATGTTGATAAAGAATTAATTAATGTACTTGAAAATTACAAAGGGGTCTTATAAAAAGAGACAAAAAAATTTCTTAAAAGGATCTTATAATTAGGGACGGAGGTAGTACCTTTTTTGGGTAACTTTTTAAGCATTTAATGCTAATATTACTATTTTCGACTTCTTAACTAGTGTCCCGGGACACCGGTTAGCATAAACCATATAAAAAAGACAAATATTGATTGAGGGATAAAAAAGTCTTTTAAGCAATAAATATACCCTAAAATTGTAACTTTTCTTATATATAGAACAAAGATTTTTTTTAAAAAAAATTATTATAATAAGAATCTAGGGTGTATTAAATATTCTTTGACCAATATTTAATTTTGTCAAACTAATGATAATAGTATAGTATATATAACATTTTACCTAAAAAAAAAGTATATATAACAAAATAATTATTTTTTGACTAAATTCAACTATATATATATATATATATATATATATATATATATATATAAAGTTTAATTTCTATCCATTGTATGTGTAAAAAGTTTTAAATTGTCAATAAAGTAAAAGTTTATTTTTTTAACAAGCCAAAATAATATATATTACCAAAAATATGGATGAATCGCCCCGCTCAAAGCGTGCTGAAAGTGAAACACGCACAGAGTAAAAGTTAAATTTGTCTCATGATTAGACGATTATGATTAATTAATATTATTCTAGTATAGACTTTTGGGCGAGCACAAGCCATATATTACATACCTCTCGGCTATATAAGCTTCATATCACTACCCATCTTCATTCTAAACTTCTCAATCTCACACACCTCAAATATTATATATATTGAATTGAGTGTACACCCTCAGTCCCCCACCATCGGGCATCATCTCTGACGAAGATTCCAAATAAAAACTTCCATCAAGAAAACATTTTCTTCCGTCGATCTCAAATCATTGTAAGATACTCTATCTTTTTCTGATAAATTTGATTTACGAATATAACAAATATGTTGTTTAAATTTTTGACACTGACAGTGTATATGAATTATAGCTGAGCTCTTTGGCGGACCATTTTCATGAGTGGTCCATTGTGGACCAATACTTAAAATTATAAGAAATTTCAATGACTGTCAACGATACTTTTGAGAAAAAAATCAATTTCCCTTCTCCTATTTACTTATAAGATAGTAATTTAATTGAGATCGGTTCAATATGAACTACATAGTTATTTTTCGTTGTTTTAGTCAAACCGATTTTAATCTTAAAAATGTAAAGAACCATTAACATCTATCATAAGAGACGACATATATCGTTGTTAGAGTTTTAAATAATTTTTAAGTATTGATCCACTATGGACCACTTATGAAGACAGGCATGGGTAGGAGGGATGGTCGTCCAAGACACTGTTTTTTACAAACACCAAAATTATTATTTTTACCATGTAGTTAGTATTATATACATATATTTCTTTTTATCTTGTTTTTTATTAAATCTGTTAAAAATATATTTTTAGATAACTTTGATTATAATTAAATATTTTTCAACAAAAATGCATAAAAGACATTCAAATAATAAAAATATAATCAGCTTTATTGATTTATCCAGCATAAAAAAATCTTAAGAACGACCATGTATGAAATGACACATATTAGAATTCTTCCTCAAATCCTTCCGTGAGCTTAGCTCAAATGGTAGGAATATTACATAATTTATGTAGGAGCAAAAGTTCGAACCCCTGACACCAACCACTAGACTACCTGACAAAAAAAGAATTCTTCCTCAAATTAGATCATAATAATTATTGTTTGATACTACATTATATTACTTTAAATTAAGTTAATTAATAATAATTGTTAATCTTATCTTATAAAAAAACATATAATAATTGAAATGAAGAGCTAAAAGCAATGAAAGTGGAGAGAATCTAGAAATGTTCATTTGTCTTTGTTTTTTATAATAATGAAAAAAACACAACGAAAAAGATGAAAATAATTTATTGATATAAATGGTAAAGAAAGGAAGAGAGAGGAGTGATAGAAAAGCAGAGAATAAAAAGAGACCGGATGTTGACAAATTTCATGTCACTGTTCTTAGGAGGTCGTTTGTTAATGTTTGTGTGAAGATTTCTTATCTTGGATCTCTCTCTCTCTTTCTCTCTCTAAATATTTTTTCTCTTTTTTAAGAGAGAGAGAAATATATACATACATATAGCGATATAGATATAGAGAGAGAAAGAGAAGAGTGGCTGGCCCAGTAGATCGAAAATCTTCTTCTATATTTCTTGAACCTGATGACGATCTAAGCTTCTTCAATGGTCTTTCAACAACACCCACTTTGTTATGTTTTTTTCTTCTTATAATTATAAATATTAATTAATTATAATTATTATTTTGTTTTTCAGTGTTAGTTACCTTTTTTAGCTTTAAATAGTTGGAATCTAAAAGACCCTGAATTCCTTTTTGCTTCTCATGGTGTTGTTGTTTGTACTATCTATTTTCAATTCAATGGCAGAATCCATGTGAGAGATTCTTAAGGTGGAACTGTTAAGAGGATGTAGCTTTCAGGTAAATTTTCTTATTAATTCTATAATCTCTTCTTTTTTTAATTATATTGTATGATTAATTTTTTTAATCTTGTTGAATTTTTTTTTTTTTTTTTTGTATTTTATATCTGGTTTTATTGTGAGTACGAGGTTAATTCTTTGGTTCATGTTGTTTTGAGGAGATTATTCCAAATGAACTCCTTGACTTAACTGTTTTTGTTTTTTTTTTATTTATTATTAATTATTAATTAATTAATACTTTTATTTACTTTAAAAAAATTGACTTTGAATTTTATTGATGGAGTGTTCTGGTGTTGAATTTTAGTATTTGAAATGATTCTTCTGGTTGAAAAACATTTGTTTTGGTTTAGATAATTGTTGTAATAGATCTGTTTTTCGATTAAATTTTGTCTTATCATTGGTTCTTTTCAGTAGTTGTTTCATTCAGAATTCAGTGCTTTTAGATTGTTGTTGATTTTATGGTGTGTGTTTGGTTTGTAACTGTTCCACTATTCAAAAGATATTTTTCATTTCATTGATATGTGTACATTTGAAATGATTTTTTAAAATTGCAAAGTTTGTCGCCTTCGGATGTGATTTAACAGATGCGCTTCTAACTGCCATGGATTTATAAGTTACTTCCATATAAATGTGCGTCACAACTGTACCCGTTGACGACAAAATATTCAAATATCTTCGTAGCATTTATCCGGTGTTATCAAATAACGGCTATATTGGCGTTATAGCCTAGCGCGATTTTAGCAAACATGTGATTCAGCATATATCATTGTGGATTAGCAGAATTTGAACAAACTGTTATTATCTGCGGTCTACAATGGACACTAAAGTGCAGAAAAACTAATCAATCTGAACTCGTTTGTTGAAGTCTATACAGTTTTTCAACGTTGGCTGCTTATTGTAATTTGTGTTTGTGGAATTCAATGCGGATCAACATTAGTAAATGTTAATTTGTGCTACGGTACCTGATTCGTTGTAACTGTGATCAATTATCAGGAATGGGAACCAAGATTCAGAGTCTCCCAGGATATTACTCAATGATGAGAGATCTTAATGAAGAATCCAGCAGTTGTGGCTGGCCGCTATTTTATGGCGATAAAACACCGACAAATGGAAAGTATTATGATAGTTATCTTCCAAGTGCCACCACAGATGCATGTTCTGTGCATGACAAGGATGTTGTGAAGCGGATGATGCTCGAACATGAGGCTATATTTAAGAATCAGGTATGTCGCTTCTAATTTTTAACTTTCATTTAAAATGGTATGACCCCTTACCGGACCCTGCGTATGCGGGAGCTTTAGTGCACCGGGCTGCCCTTTTTTAAATTATAGAAATAGCTTACATAAACGCTTATATGATAACCGCTTATGCTTTAAGCACCTATGAAGCTGTTTATTCAAACCGGGCAAAGTTTACTTAGTTTTAAATACAGTTATAATTGGTGAACTTATCGATATATTTTTATTGTCAAACAGGTTTATGAACTTCACCGTTTATACAGAATACAAAGGGATTTGATGAATGATTTCAAAAGGAAAGAGTTACTCAGAAACCAGATGCCTGTTGAGGCATCGTTTTGTTCAGGTCCCTT
This sequence comes from Medicago lupulina, assembly GCA_958299785.1. NCBI lineage: Eukaryota > Viridiplantae > Streptophyta > Magnoliopsida > Fabales > Fabaceae > Medicago > Medicago lupulina. The sequence goes on from OY283146.1 coordinate 21,607,419, forward strand.
GACATCTCAAGTAACAACTGAAGATGGAAGAAAGTGGCATGTTTCTGGCTTTCCTGCGGGAAATTTGGCTTATGCTAAGACAACTGTTTCAGGTGCTGCGGGTGTTCATTCTCCTTTAGGTTCTGTTCAAGGAATAAGCAACCTAGCTGGTCCCTTTCCATCGCCAGATGGATGTAGTTTAAAAGATGTTGGAATGCTCGAGTCCACCAGACCATCAAAAGTGAGAAGAAAAATGTTTGACCTTTCGCTCCCTGCTGATGAAAACGTTGATTCTGACGAAAGTGATGAAAAGCTCAGCGATGAAAAGACGAGTGGTTCAACATTATTTCTTCCTGATAGAAGTTGTAAAAATGGAAAGGAGGATGATAGAGGGAAGACTTGTTGCCAGGACACTTCAAGATCTGAGCAGTCTTTAAGAAGAAACGGTTTCGCTGACTTAAATGAACCTGTTCAAGTGGATGAAACATATGATTCTCCTTTTGTTCATGTTCCGAGTAATTCAGTTGCCGCAACTGAATGCTCCGATCTCACTGCCAGTGCCAGACAAAAGTTACAGTTTTTTGGTTCGTCCAGAGAACATTTACTAAACTCGCGTCAGGGAACTGACAGTTGGGCTAGAAACAATGGATATTTGGAGAATAATGGGAATGGAAAGGGGGGAATTCCCTCGGTGGCTGAGGCAGGTTAGGCTTCTTATTGAGTTGCTTCAATTTTTTTTTCTTCATAAGCTGTTTTAGACTTAGGCATGTTCAATTTCACCACTCACTGCTGAATATGTTTCTAAAAGAAATTATAGAAAAATTGATGTTGACATCTGATTGCATTTTATGCCACGAGACTAACTTTCCATTTGTTGACAGGGCATGCTAAAAACAACCTACAGCCTGTGCCGCAAGTCCTCAAACAGGAGAAATTGCTCTTATCTTCACAAACAATGCAGCACTCGTACAACAAAGCACATGAACCTGCATCTGATTATGTAGATGGTCGAAACAAGGCTGATGCGTGGACGGAAAAGACAGCTATTGAAAGAAACCATGAATACTCCGTTAATAAACATCCCGAGTCCGTCTTACCTTTACATAGAGCTGGTCTTTTTCCAGCTGCTCCTTCCTATGATTTATCGAGGTCTTGGTCTCACTCTGCTGCTTCTTGGGGAATGGCGAGTTGCAGCCTAAGCCAGAAGTTGATGTCAGTTCAGACACCTTCATGTCTAAATTTGTCCGGTTCAATCAATAGGAATTTTCAGTCACAACAGAGTAATGGGAAATTGGAGCAGTGTTGGCCTCTAAATATCAATTCCAAGCCTAATCCAGGTATTCAGTGTGATCTACCATCACGGAATGGATTTTATCCAGGGTCTTCATCTGGTGCCAAGGAACCATCGATGAATATGTCTTCCATTAGCTATGACTATCCAAATCATAATAATGAAAAGACATCTGGAAAAGACATTGACTTAAATGTGATTCTTTCGAATGGTTCATACAATAACAACTTAGTTCCTCAGTCAAATGTTGGGATAATGGATGGAGACGCGTTGTCATGGCTTAGAGCAAAAACCGCTCGTATGAATGAAGCACAAAATACCGATAGAAGCTCCATTACTGCAGAAGAGACAAGTTTTCTTCACACTGCTTCCTTGTCCATGAGAGGTGAAACTGGAAAAGGGCCTGGTGGGAATTTTATGCATGGTGTAACTTCTGTTTCGTGCTCTAATAATATCGACCAGAGGAGGATTGAGGTAAGTAAAAGCTCTAATACTAAGAAAATTCTTGGTGTTCCAATATTTGATATGCCTCATATCTCTCCCAAGAAGGAGTTGTCTTCAATCACTTCTCCCTCTGTGTCGATTCGTGCTCCATCTGAAGCAGAAGTGGTGGAAAATAAGCACAAAAACCGGATGCTTGATATCAACTTGCCTTGTGATGCTAATGATCTCGAGTTTGACAAAGAAGGTTTCATTGAAACCGTTGTTGGTAAAACAAGATCTACAGCAGAAACAGATTCTAGAAATCAAATTGATCTTAACTTAAGCATGACCGAGGATGAAGGATCATTCACAACTATTCCAAGTGCCAATACAAAAATGAAGGATGAGATAGACCTGGAAGCCCCTGCAGTTCCCGAGTCAGAGGAGGATCTCGTTCCAGAAGAAAACAAGCTTGATACTTTTCTAGTGCCACCCCAAATTCTACAAGATGCTGTTGAACAGTCACATGATGAACTTATGAGAAATGCAGCTGAAGCAATTGTTGTCCTTTCATCTATTTCCCGTGATCAAGTGCATACTATGATCGATACTCCATCTGAAAGTTCAATGGAGGATCCACTAGGTTGGTTTGTGGATGTAGTTTCCTCGTGTAAAGATAATCTTGAAAGCAAGTGTGATAATTCGAAGGGAAAAGACGGCGAGGATGATGAAGGATTGGATTATTTTGAGTCCATGACATTGAAACTCGAGGAGATGAAAGAAGAAGACTATATGCCGAAGCCTCTTGTTCCGGAAAACTTCAAAGTGGAAGAAACAGCAAGTACTTTACCTACTCGGACACGAAAGGGGCCTGCAAGGAGAGGGAGGCAGAAGAAAGACTTTCAGAGGGACATCCTTCCAGGTCTTGTACCTTTATCAAGGAATGAAGTAACAGAAGATATTCAGACATTTGGAGGGATTATGAAAGCAACAGGTCATTCATGGCAGTCAGGATTAACTAGAAGAAGCTCGACTAGGAGCGGTAGTGGGAGGGGAAGGGGGAGGCCGAGGCGGCCAACGCAGGTTACCCCTTCTTCCTCGCCACCTTTTGTCACCAATGAAAGCAGCACTCCGTTGACGCAGCAACTCAATAACATTGAAGTGGCGTTGGAGGATAGGAGCCTAACAGGTTGGGGTAAAACAACTCGAAGGCCTCGAAGACAAAGGGGTCCACCGGCTGGTAATCCTCCGTTGATCCCAATAACATAATCATCATAAGAGGCTTAAAAATTTTAGATGAGAATTTATAGAGGTAAGCATTGGCAGTTTCCATATTTGATGGAGCACATGATGTTCTCAAGCATTGGCGATTTCTCTTGTAAATTTCTTCAACCATTATTCCAGTATAAACTTGATTGTTGTCAGTATTTGGATGATACCAACTTGTATTATTCTTCAATAATGTTGAATAATTTCTTCTGATTATATCTTTATGGAACCTTTGATATATTATATAGCCGTGATCTCTTCTATTTGGTCATTTCTCAGTTTGTTGGTTTTTTACTATTGATTTACTGGTTACAGTTGATAGTACTGATGATACTGTGCTGCATAGTATTAGATTTGATCCTTTTGTTATGGATTTATGTATGTTAATAGTTTTATCAATTTAAGCTCATTCTAGTGTAAATAATTATTTTCTAGATTATATTTGTTAACTATCAAGGAACAACATTAAGTGCATATAACTTTTTTCCCATTATATTGCATTCCCTAAATTATTCCAATGTGGAGTATGTGGTAGTGCAATGCACTTCTCCCTCTGTCAGTTCCAGAAAAAAGCTCTCTGTAGTGTGACACATGAACCATTTGTTGCCTATGTTGTACTTCGGTTGTAGGAAAAACTCGAGGTACTATACTATAAAAAAAAAATAGGGAAAATTTTCTATATCTTTAAGGAAGAGAGAATATGTTTTTACTTGAATATTTGCTTATTTCTTCTTTTTTGTTAAAATACAAACGTAGCTGAGTTGATTAATCTTTAGAGTCGGATAAGAATAGAAAATGTGTTAATGGTGTTGTATATTTTTAGAATTGGATTTGAATTCAACAAAGCTTGAACAAATTAATCTTTGCAGTTGCAGACGTTGAATATTCAAATTACACAAAAATAATTGGATTTGAATTCGAGATTATTGATTAAACTAAAATATCATGCAAGGGTTGTTAGGTCCAAAGTCCTTGTTTTAAGATGACCATAATCATTATGTTTGGATTCATTGAATTTGTATGTTTAATTATGGACCAATGATCATTTGAGATTGATCAATTCATACTAAAAAGTAGGTCTAATTATAAACAACATAAGAGCAACATCATAGAATTAAAAATTATGTGTAAAACTTGTGCAAGTAATGTTATTCGTACAATAATATGAAGAATCAATAAACCAAAATAATTGAAGACAAGCATGTTTGTCTACATATACAACTGTCCTTATTAGGAAGACTAAAGATGTTCCTCCTTTGTTCTTTTACTTTTCTGCTTTCTCTTTTAACTCACTATAATGAAAGGGAAGTGTTGTGGTCTTGATACATTCATGTTCTGACTGCATACCAGATTGATTCACATGGTCAATGCAAGGAAGGAAAAGTAAAGAAGACAAGATTCCAAAAAATATTATTTGCAGAATGTGTACGTTACTCCAATGTGCTTATTTTTATTTGATTTATTATATTTATTTTTTCTTAATTTTAATTTGATTGAACAAAGAAAAAAAAGAGTATTTCAAATAAAAATTAGTTAGATAAGAGTAATAGTTTTTTTTTTTTGAGCTAAGAGAGTAATAGTTATATGAGTTACTATAGCAACTTTTTTTTATGGACTATAATAACTTTTCTCATCCTTTGAAAAACAACTTTTCTTATATACAATGATTATGACCATTTAAGTATATAAAATATGACTAAGACTATGGCTATTATATACAATTAATCATTTATTTATTTTAGTAAGTGACTGATTAAGTGGTGTCATTTTATAGGAGATTTATTGATGTCACAAATGCCTTAGAAGGTAGATAATGACATTTTTTGTATTCTTAGGCTGGTGTTAAGATTTACTAATATATAAAGAAACGGCCTAATTATTTTAAAAGGACATTATTTTTATTATTATATGAAAAGGGGCTTATAGTTTTGGTAAAAAGGTAATATTATTATTTTATTTATGTATAAAGGACGTGAAAAGGATTTTGTTTATATCAAAATGGCAGTTCCGAAGAAAAGATGCTCCAAGGAGAAAAGTGACACAACTTGTTACTTTATTACCATTAGGAGAGAACTGAGTTGTTGGCAGTTTGCAATTGAGAGATTGAGATTAATAATTGCAATTGAGAGATTGAGATTAATAATTTAGTTAGAGAGTAAATTACACTCTCCAACTCATAAAAATAAATTTGAATTGTATTATTTTAATATTTTATTTTAGGGTCCGTTTGGTTCAAGAATTAGAAGGGGAGAGGAGGGGAGGGGAGAAATTTTAACGGAGGGGAGGGGGAGATATTTTAATTAAAAATGTGTTTGGTTTGCAAAGGGAGGAGATGGATTTTAACATTATTTTACTGTTTTACCCTTAAGTTTAATTAAATAAGGATAATAAAGTAACGAAACACTAACGATATAATCGATAACAACACGATGTAGACGATGAAATAATGAATTAATAATAGGGTTGTTATAAGTAATAATAAAAGTTGTTACAAGATAATAATAATAATAATAATAATAATAATAATAATAATAATAATAATAATAATAATAATAATAATAATAATAATAATAATAATATTAATAATAATAATAAATTGTTTCAAAGATAATATAACGTAATAATAATAAATGTTGTTAAGGATAATATTAAGATTTTAAATTAATATAAGAATAATTTTGGCAGTGCAATAAAATTTGCTCATCTCCCCTCCCTTTCTAAAAATTGAACCAAATACTTTAAATTAAAAATCTCCCCTCCCCTCCAAAACTCTCGAACCAAATGGACCCTTAAAATTTGCACTCATGTCATTGAGAATTTTTTTTCCTTTTTTCGACAAAAATAAAATAATATTTGTTCATTCAAATTGATAAAGTATACCATTCAACATCGCTAAAAACATAAAGGATAAATTTACGAATAAACTCATAACATCTAAGTTAATAATATATAATGACAAAATGACTACAAATAATATGATAAAATTAAAGTGACTAGAATACCCATATTTCAGGATCTGCAACATTGATGTTCAAATCATTGATTGAATAGTCATTTTTTTAATAGAAACCAAACAAACACCGCAACAAGACAAGAAATCGAACAACGTCATACAAGACGACGAACAACACATGGGCACACTCATTTAAACGACAAAATCGCAAAAAAAAACTAAAAAAAAGTGAAGATGGGTGATTTCGGTGTAGTTTGACCATATATATATATATATATGGGATGTTTCAAATAAGAAGTAACTTTAAAATGAGAAGTAAGAAGGTTAAATTTCAACCATTAGATTTAATAAATGGTTTAGATTAAATTTTAACTTAAAATAATTCACTTGACTTTCTCTCCCATTAACCCACTTTTTTTCCCATTCAGGTGAAGAAGTTCAACTACTTCCCTCTTCTCTTTTTTATTTTTTAACAACCAATTTTATTAAAGACCCAATTATTAAATCTAATGGTTGATATTTAACCTTTTTACTTCTCATTTTAAAGTTACTTCTTATTTGAAACATCCCCTATATATATATATATATATATATATATATATATGGCATATCAAGTGAGAGGAGTTGCTATAGTGAGAGATGAGAGGATGAAATAATAGCCCTTGGATCAAAATAAATGGTTGTGATTAAATTTCCTTTTAATGAGTCTTAACTGGTGAGGTTTAGTATGGGAAAGGTTAGTTTTTCCCACCATGGGAAAGTAAGTTTTTGATCATTAGATTAAATGGGGAACACAATTTTATCATGGTCTCCCAATACTAAATTTTTTGTCAGTCACTGTAGTCAAAGAAATAACTACCGTTAGATTTATCAGATGTTTTATGTAATGTCACGTGTCATCTTTTCTATTTTTATTTTTCATATGATGACAATACTTTTCCTCTTCTCCGGCAAGCAAGGCTCATTAACATCTATACTTCCACCACCGTCGGTTCCTCTCCTCCCTGCATCTGCTCTCTCTTTTTATTTTTATTTTTTTCCGGCAAAGAACAAAGGGATTTATGCTTTCTGGTATTTGTAAACCTTAGATCTGCTAAGTTCTACTCTTCGTCACCACCGACTGCTCCTTCGTCGTCGGATCTCCTCCTACTGTGATATACCATACAAACAACCTATTTTATGTGCTTTTGCTTGCAATTTATTTTCTTCAAAATTGTCAGTTAACATCATATCTAATTTCTTAACTGTATTTTGTGGGTAGTTTCTGGGTTCACCCATTCTTAGCATGACTTGTCCAGAAACTAATTGCATTCATTTGAGGTGAGAAAGAGTTTGAAGGTTTTCAACTTATGGAATGGTTGATATGTTGTTGGGTTCTTGTGTCATAGACAATTGAACTAAAGAAAGAATAAGAAGACTGGCATTTTTGTGTCTTCACAGCCTCACAGGAGGAGAATTGACATAGTAGAGAAGATTGAGTTGTTCAATTACTATCAATATTAACTAGAGTTCATAAGAATCAAAATATGAGTAAAAAAGTTATTAATGTTGTTTGCGTTTTTTCAAACATAAAAATCAGACATAGACATATTAACAAGATTTGACTCAGTAGACTAAATCAGCAGGAAAACAGTGCGGTGTGGTGGGTGAGTGCATCATGAGTGGAGAATGAATGAGGGAAAATGCTGATGGATGATATAATGTGGGCAGACCATCATAAAATCTGTGTTCCTCTCTCTCTCTCTATCTCTCTCTCTCTCTCTCTCTCTCTCTCTCTCTCTCTCCTGTTGAAACCTTTTTCTTCCATCTTCCTCTTTGCATCTGTAACACCCCGTTTCCCCAACTTAAAAATTTCTTAAAAACATTTATCAGAGTATGCAAACACAACAACGGGATATCACATAAAAACTTAATCCGAAACAGTTAAATAACAATTTAACCAACATACTTCAAAATATTGCAGCGGAAAAGAATACTTATAATTTATAAAATCTTTGGCACGCAGGCCCCATAAATTATCTCAAAAGAGTTAGTTGCATAAAATCAGAAATAACATATTATTCGCGTAAAGGAATGAATTGTGCATAAGACGACCCCATCCCGTTACGTATCAGAGCGACCTAGACAACACTGTGAGGTAAGGCCACTCACGAACCTCCTGAACACTAAGCACGATCACCTGCACTTGCCCACAAGGCGGCAATTCCAGCAGAAGGGGTGAGATTTCATAACAAAATAATATTAATCAACATAATTTAGAATAACAATTAACATCAAAACATCACTAGCATTCTTGCATAATTTAATAACAATTAGCACGTAAACACATAATCAACTTCACGTAATCATATATTCAATCTTTATCAACGACATGACATCATAAATATGACCATGCGACAATGCTCTTAGACTCCTTATATGCATGTGGTACCAAACTTCATCATAAGTATTAATATACTTTTAAAACGTGCGGAGGACAAAGCTCCTAATAAACGTGCGGAGGACAAAGCTCCTATCATGGTGAGGACTAAGCTCAATGTATGCTATGCATGGACTCAATTCAAAACAACATTTATCCTTAATCATCTTATCAACATGCATCCAAGAAATTGGAGCTAAACAACAACTTATCATCGCATATATAATATATATACACATATCATAACGGCTCAGTTTAATAACATCAATAGTATAATATAGACATCAAAGCAGAATGATATCATCACAACAATTACTAATCAAGCAACATAGGCTTTAACATTTTAGCATAAGGTTTAATACTTAAATTCTTGCTCGCTCAACAATCCATACTTAGAACAGCTCTGCACAGGACTCTCAACATTACCACTGGGCCTAAATAACACTCAGGGATCATCTCCAAATCAATCACACGGAACAGATCACACTAACCCTCACAACTCCCAATCTGGTAGTGTTCGCGAGGCGAGGAAAAGCGCTCGCTATGGCGAGCTGCCAGAAGCAACTCGCGAGGCGGGGAAAAGCACTCGCCGTGGCGAGCGATGAAGCTCATCACTCGCGAGGCGAGGATCACTGCTCGCCGTGGCGAGCGATGAATCTCACCGCGGCCAGAACTGCTATTTTCTCAAAATCTCACAAATTCTCATGGTTCTAAGCCTTCTACTGATTCCAGAATTCATCCTAAACATATTCTAAGGTCTAGGAACACTTCCTACACGAATTAAACCTAAACTAACCGTTAGATCATCAATTTCTAAGGTTTTGACCTAGTTTTCTCATTCTCTCAATTCAATCCTAATTCTTGTTAATTGTTCATCAGAACTATGCTAACCAATATTACAGAGTTATTAGTCCCACCCTTACCTGGAGTTGATGAAATCGCAGGTCTCTCTTTCTCTTCTCCCTTCACGTGCGTGCGTGCGTTTCTTTCTTTCTGTTTCCAAAGTCTGAAAGCGTTACTGACTTCCTAACCCTAGTTGCCTTATTTATACTGCCAACAAATCTTATCTTATTTACTCTTTCTCCCACATAACTCTCTAAAATCCAAAACTAACCCACAACTAAATATTTTATTTTCTTATCAAATCTTATTTTATTCAATAATAAAATAAGCCTCTTAATCTTATCCTTAGCATTATATCTTACCACAAAAGTCATCCCAAGCATATCAAAACACATCAAACATATCAAAACATATCAAAACACTTATATATTATATAAATATAATATAATCACCTAAACTCGATTTAAATAAATACTAAAACGAACGTGGGCGTTACAACATCACTCTTTTTTGCCTGCTGAAAAACCATCATTGATTCAATGATGCAGACGATTCTCCGACTCTGACCTCTATCTTACAACCAATTAATTCGTTGCCCCTCATCTACATCTCTGTGACATTTTTTATTGTTGAATCTGAGCTCTGCAATTCATTATATCCCTGTTCTGATTTCATGGTCTTTTCTAAAAAATAATTGAAATTTATTGTAACAAAACCCCCAAAATCATAGATTTTTCTAGAAACAAAATGGGTTTTTTTTCTACAGATCAAATGACCTTTTGTCGATTATAAGTACTTCACCCTTTTTTATGATTCATGTTTAATTACTTTAAAGCTAGAAGATGAACAGAAAAAAAATTATGTTATTCCAACTTCTTTTTGGTGTGATTACAATAGTGCAATTCGTTTATTAATTAAAAAATAGTTTTGATGCAATGAAATTTCCTTGCACAACATCTAGAAAAGAATCCGTAATAGCGATAGAGAGACGAAAGGACAAGAGAAGAAGCAGACAAAAGGGGAATGAAAAAGATTATACGCTGCAATTTTTAAAATGAAGTAACACAATAAAGATTAATCTAATGGTCGTAAGTTATCTCTTTCGCCTGTCATTTAAGATGAGTGTTTTCGGTGTAGTTTGACCTCATATATATATATATATATATATATATATAATAACGTGGTATGAAGTTGAGATGGAGGACCCAAATTCTCCTCTTTCCCCGTAACCGTTTTTCCGGTGATCTGTGGAAGAATGTGCACCTCAAAAAAAATGAGAAGAAAAGAATTGTGGTGAAGTGCATGAAAGATTGTCCATATCATATGAAATTCACGAAGGTTCCTCCTCAAACTCATTTTGTTTTGTCTAGTTTTAATTCAACTCATACTTGGTATCGCACTACTAAAGTTAGATTATTAATCACAAAGGTGTTGGCAAAAAAACTAGTTTGATTGTTAAGGGTCTGAAATATGAGTGTAAGGATAGGTGGTCTGTGATGTTGAGTTCTTTCCAGGTCTATAGGGAAAAATTGAGTGCTTTAGAAGTGATTCATGGGGCTAGTGATGAACAATATGCTCATCTAAGAAACTATGCAGAGGAGTTGCTCAGAAGCAATCCCGGGAGTAGTGTTAAGATTCAATGCAAGCCTGGAGTTGGGGGGTTTATATTTGAGAGAATGCATGTCTGTTTCAATGCTTGCAAGAGGGCCTTTGTGAGGAGCTGTAGGTTATTGATAGGACTTGATGGATGTTTTCTAAAAGGGAGGTATGGTGGACATTTGTTATCAGCTGTTGGTAAAGATGATAACGATCAAATGATCCCCATAGCATTTGTTGTTGTGGAAGTTGAAACAAAAGAATCATGGGATTGGTTTATGGATCTGCTGTTATCAGATTTGAATGGAATTTAATTCAAAAGATGGTCTTTCATATCAGACCAACAAAAGGTAATCTAACTTCCATTCAATCATTTTCACTTCATTTATTTTTACTCCTGTTTATTTTTACTTCCATTAATGAATTTTAATTTGTAATTGCTTTTTCAAGGGACTGGTGAATACCATAGCTGCTATTGGTGAGCATGTTGAGCACAGACTAGAGCCAATACTATGTCTGAGTTTAATAAGGCTATGGACAAACTGAAAAGTTTAGGTGTTGCAACTTGGGAGGAAATGAGGCAGTATGCACCAGATATGTGACCTAGGGCAGGATATAGTACTCACACATGTTGTGACTTGCAAGTCAATAACATGTGTGAGACATTTAACTCTGCAATCATTGATTTAAGGGGGTTACTAAAAAGATTGCACTTTCTTCTCTTGAAATACTTTCCACATCAATGGAACCTCCTTCTTGGGTTTTCATCAGTCCAAGTTGTTACTAGAGGGGAGTCAACGCCACTGTAACAAACCAACTTCGATTTGACCAAACATGATGACCCACTCACGGTTGAAGATGATGAATATGGTCCACCCATTTGTTGTTTTGCAAATCCAGAAAAACGAATCGAAGGAGAAGAAAGGAAATTTAACAAATTCAGTTGATGTATATGGAGGAAGAATGGAACAAGATGAATCGAAAAAAGAAAGGAAGAAGAACAATGAAGTAAGAGTGGAGATTGAGGTAAGAATTAGGGGTTTCAAACCCTAATTTATTACGGTTGGAGTGAACTCTCACGCGTCAATCCTTACCTTTTTTTTTTAATTCAAGTAATTACATGCGTGACTTTTTAATTTTAAAAAAACCTAGTATATACACACACGTGGTCTGTTAGCGCGTTTAACGAAGTGGCAAATTAATGTTGACTTGATCAAAAGTGTGAAAATTGCAAAGAGGCTAATTCTTACGTTCAAATTTTTCATTTTTTTCTTCATATGGAGCTAAAATTGCAATTTTTTCAAACTTAGGGGAGGGGGGAAGTGCACTTTAGCCTATTATTTTCTAACATTCGCTTTTTTATGAGGTTGGATCCTCTTCTTCTTTCATTCTTTACTTCTTCATTTTGTGTCTTTCTCTCTCTAAATTATAGAGAGGAACAAAAGAGAGAAATATATTAAACAAATAAGATTAAGAGTGAGAATATCAAAAGAGAATAAAACAAAAATTTGAGAATGAGAGAATAAGGAGAATGAGAGAAGGAGAAGATCCAAGTACATTTTTGATTGACTGAAAAACATTTAGATCATACCACTTTGTAAATGAACACCACATTAAGTGGTTGGGTCCACACATTTCATTAAATAAAAAAATGGGTGTTAAAATGATGAAAAATCAAAAATGATATTTGTAAAATTAGTTTGTGATAACTTTTTTTTATTTTTTTTGGACAGAACAACTCTTTCTTTCATATTCATAGTACGTTCTTATTCTATTTCTTTCATTTTCTTTCTCTATTGTTTTTGACTAATAAAAAGAGAGAAAAATGAAGTTGTCGCAAAAGTTGTCTCAAAATGTTAATTACTACTTAACAATTTTGTTAATTACAATTGAGGAAATTGTTTTTCAAAGATGTAAAAATCATTTTAACACATTTAATTACAATTGAGAAAGAATGATTATACTTATGGAATTGATTCTAATTTGATAGCTTTGATTTGTACCTTTTGAATTTAAATGTGAATTACATCAAAATTTATATAAATTATTTTGGGTTAAATATGTTTTTGGTCCCTTTCAAAAAACGAACTTTTCGTTTTAGTCTCTTTAAAATTTTTCTTCAACTTTTAGTTCTTATAAAAGTTTCAATCACTACTTTTGGTCCATATTTTTAAGTAATTTTTTTTACTTTTTAATGAAATTGTTCAGAAAATTATAGAATATTGTAAAAATAACTCCAAAAAGAATAAATAGATATTTTTAACAAAACATGAATTAAATATGAATTTTTTGCCACCAAAACTATAAAAATTTATATTTAATTCATGTTTTGGTAAAAAAGATTCTAAGTTTTTTTGGGAGAAATTTTTATAATATTATATATTTTTCTGCAAAATTTTATTGAAAAATATGAATTCTACGTATGAGTTTACTACTTTAAATGAGTGATCAAAAATGAAGATGAAATATTTTTGAAGAACTAAAAGTTAAATTTTTTTTTTAAATAATTGAAACAAAAAATTAATATATTTATAAAGACTAAAACCATATTTAACCGAATAATTTTAAACTCAACTCATTTAACTCATCTTTAAGTATTTTTCATTCTAATCGTAGGTAGTGGTAGTTGTAGTAACGATAATAAACCATGTCTCTCCTTAAAAAGTGTATAGTCTAATAAAGGAGACACGTATGTACTAACCTCATCTTTCCTCAAAGCGCACACACCTAACATAAGATAACTTGATTTGATACCCCATTTCTGTCCTCTCTGTCTCTGCTATGTTGCTGCTTTGTCCTTTTCCATCAGTTATCTTTCCTTTCCTCTGTCACGTCAAATCTAGCTTCCTCTTTGACCAATTCCTTTATTTCATTTTAATAAATCAATTCATTCATTTTTCCTATTTATCACCGTTTACATATTTTGTAACTCATAATTATTCACTGTAAAGTACTGTTTTAGATATTATCATTTTTTTTTACTTTATTTTTCAGATGCTTTCTTGATTATTGTGGTTACTTAACTTTTATTTTAACTCTTTCAAAAAAAAAAACTTTTATTTTAACTAAAAGAATATATCTTTTAACCAATAAAAATCTAATGACACACCGAAAAAAAGAATGATCCAATAATAATTACACTACTAAGAAAAATCTAATGATAATTAAAAAAATTGATATTAGATATGTTTGGTAAATAGGCAAATTAATCATTCAATTATGCGCTTCGATCAAAATAAATACGTGAATTTACAAATATAAATACCTTCCTCTCTTCCCTTTTAATGGTTACATTTGTAGAAAAGTTTTATTCCGATTCAATTGTCGTTTTTAAATTTAATGCAACATTAATTATTGAGAGCATTATCCTTAATTATTGTTTACACATAAGTAGGTGATTAGACCATTAGGTGAGGAAGCCTTCAAATCGAGTGAGTTGATTCTTTCTCGAGACCACTAATTCAGAATGTGAATCTTCAAAGCCTTATAACTGAGTTAAAATATAATGAGACTCGTCAATGATGTAATAATTAGGTTCCATGTTCTTACCACGACAAACCACTTTGAAGACATGATCACTAGTGGAGCTGCGCACCAAAACTCTATTAATGGATAATGCCAAGAAGAGGAGGCTAAAGCCGAACGTGGGGCGCCAAGATCCCACTAGCTAGGGAGTTAACACACACAACCCGCGAAATTAGCCGAGCAAAGGCTTAACGCTATAGGCCATGTTGTTTAGCTAATAGACTTAGTTTATACACACACATTGTCATTGACACATCCAATCAATGTATCAAACAAATATATATATATATATATATATATATATATATATATATTGCATTTTATCCTTTTATCTTTATTTAATGCATTTCTTAGTGGAGCTTAAAAACATCGAAAATAACCGTACTTAACGCTCTACTAAAGAAGTTGGGGAACCCAAATCTGAGGAACATAGTTCCTTCTTCAGCGTCAATTGCTTGAAGCAAAAGAAATCATAGTTGAGGAAACTCAACTTCCATCAACAATTCAGTCTAGTGGGACGATTCGACCTTTACCACCGAAAATTCAGTTCCTAAGGTCAGGACTACATTTGGTTAATGCACCTTGTAACACCTCTTTTACATGTCTTGATTCTAAAATTCAAACATAATTTAAATGACAAAAATAAGTGCATTTAAAATGTTATGAATGATGTGTTTTACACGTCCTGATTCTAGAATATGAACTTGTAAAACAATGTGGTCTATAACACACCAGTCTATAATACACAAACTTGAATAAAATGGTGTGTTTGGTTCATTTTATTCACAACACATAAACATTACCTAGTCAAAATGAACACTAACCTAGTTGCAATTCACAACAAGAGAAAATCTAATTTGTTTAGGATAGAACCATCTGAACCAAATGAATGGTCTTCTCAACTATTTTCATACAAGAAGGGTGACTAGTGTTGAGTATCGTCTTTCGTCAATTGGTTTAGATGGACATGTTAAGTTCACCAAGATGAAACTTCAAAACAACTACGATGTGAGAACAGTGTTCTCTATATTTGGTCGGTATAATGGATTGATGACAAAAAATAATATAGATTTAAAGTCATGAAATAACATCACTTTGGCAATAGAATTGGATATTTACATTAGTTTTAGTCTATAACTCATTCAAAAAGTCATGAAATATTCGAAGACAGGAAGAAGCCTTGAAGCCATAGAAATTTACCCGAACCGAAAAACTCTGTAATCGTGCTATGCTTTTTACAAGTTTATCATTGATACAGATTGGGGCATAGTCATTAAAAATGTTCTAGTGAGATGAAATGGAGCATGGAGCACAAAAACCAAGGTGTGAGCTACTGAATTCAGTGAATTTCTTTAAATTGATTTTTCAGAGAATAGATCAATAATGCGTGTTAAAATGTTTCTAAAAGAATACAAATGTTTCATCATCTATGATTTCTCCACAGAACATTGGTATAATTCTAAAGTAGGACTGATTTATTCCCAATGTGATTGCTTGCTTCTCTGTGCAAGTTATATACACAAAAATCATCAAAACACACACCACCTCTAGTAGTAGTATTGTTATACATAAAGCGTTCTACATCAGACCCTTGTTCCTGTGCCAAGCTTTGAAAATTTTCCAAAAACATGCAAATTTCTTTCATTTGCCATTCAGAAGTATCTCCAGATCCAAATCTATAGATTTTCCTATCTATCTCAACTGTACTGTAGCCAGGTACCTTTTTCAGGCCCATTCCTTCCATCTTTGATCTCACCTTTCTTGATTCATACCAGTTTCCTCCTTCAGCATATATGTTAGATAACAAAGTATAGTACCCTGTATCATCTGTACTTATTCCTCCGAGTTCTTCAGCGATGTACTCAATCATGTCCATCCTCCCGTGTATTCGACAACCGTTAAGTAAAGCTCCCCATATGCTAGCCGCCACTGGCGTGCGTATCGATTTAATTATTTCATAGGCTCCGTTGATATCACCGGCACGACTTAGAAGGTCAACTATGGAGGCAAAATGTTCTACATTAGGAACTATGCCATAATAATCCCTCATAGTGTTAAAATAAAACTTCCCTTCTTTCACTGATCCGGCATGCCTGCAGGCAGATAAGATATTCATGAAGGTTACTTCATTCGGTTTGATATTTGAGAGAACCATCTTATGGAAGAGTGAGGTGGCAGCATTTATTTGACCATGTATGCCATGAGCAGCAATCATGGTACTCCATGACACCACACTTTTCTCAACTATGCTATCGAAAACTTTTCGGGCTGTTTGAAGGTCTCCACACTTTGCATACATGTCTACCAAAGCTGTATCGATATATAGATCATTCTGATTACCAGTTACGATGATCTTATGGTGAATCCATTTTCCCTTGTCAAGATAACCCAAATTGGAGCAAGCTTGAATTGCACTTAAAAAGGTTACTTCGTTAATCGTGAGGCAATTTTTGAACATCTCATCAAATAGGCTGAGTGCTTCTACTGAAATTCCATTCTGAGAAAACCCACAAATCATACAGTTCCATGCCACAATGCTTTTGTGCTTGATCTTGTTAAAAATTGTGTATGCCGAATCCACAAAGCCACATTTTGAATACATATCCATCAAAGAATTCTGAACAAATTCATCAAAGAAACCTCTTTTCATGACATGACCATGTATCTGCTGTCCAAATTGTATTGAACCAGAACTTGTACTTGCTGAAATTGAACTTGCTAAGCTAAATGAGTCCGGCATTAGCCCCTTTTCCACCATACGCGCAAACAGTGACATGGCTCCTTCGTTTAAACCCTCTCGAGCATAAAATGATATGAGTGTATTCCACGATACAATGTTTTCGTTTCCTGTTAAATGAAGAAGCTTTTCACAACTACTCATTTTCCAGCACGCTGCATAGAAATCTATCAGTGCAGGCCCAAGATCAAGACCAGTAACACCCATTGCATTCCTTAAAACAAAGCAATGAACCGATTTCCCCTCTTTTAACCAACCTAATCTAGCACATGAATTCAGAATACTAATCATCGTCACGTCATTCGGTTCCACCTCCGAATCTTGCATCTTAATAAAAACATCCAACGCCTCTTCAAAACACTCATTTTGATTATACGCCGAAATCATAGAAGTCCAACACGAAGTACTCCGATCATCAATACATTCAAACAACCTTTTCGCTCTACACAAGTAACCACACTGACTATACATAACAATAAGCGAATTAGTCAAACTCCCATCACCAACCATCCCTTCTCTCATCACATACCCATGAACCGATTTCGCCAACCTCAAACAACCAATTTTCCCACAAGCCTCCGCTACACTTAACAACATAACCGAATCCGGTCTAATCCCTTCACAAATCATCGAACGAAACATCTCTAACCCTTCTCTATAAATCCCATTCTCAACATAACACGATATAATCGAACTCCATAAAACTAAATCTCTCACACACATTCCATCGAACACTTTCTTCGCATCCCTTACAAAACAAAACTCCCCATACATTCCAACCAACGAAGTCCCAATAACGCGATCCTCACAAAACCCAGATTTTAAAATCCTTCCATGTAACTTCCTTCCAACAACTAACTCACCAACACCAGTAACAGCTCTAATAACAGAAGGATACAAAAAAGCACAATTTTTCGTCAATTTTGAACCCATATGAATGTGATGATTGTAAATTGAAAGAACTTCACGAAAAAGATGATTCCAGAGATGGCATTTGATGAGGACGCTAAACATGAAGGAATCAGGTGAAGGGTGTGTGTAAAAAACGAGTCTTGATGATTGAAGAGAACCCATTTGGGAATATGATTCAAGAAGCTTTGTGGAAGCAAGTGGGTCGTTGTGGAGTGAAGTTACGACGAGGTGGGCGTGGAGTTGTGTGAGATGGCGTAGGGTTGAACATGTTCTGAACAATGGCATGTAAAGTGTCATTGTTGTTTTGTTCTTTGTGTTGTTGTCGTGTTGTTAACTAGATCGTGAACCCAGCATAAATCAGCGCAATTAAACAGAGCGTATATAATAGGAACGGAACAAAATGGAAGGAGATAAAGAAGGTAATATAGTTGAAACCTGAAACATCACTGCACAATCCATAACATGTTAAACAGAGCAATATCATGAACATTTTGAAAGACTTCTTTGTAAACAACATTAGATGTTTGATATATATCGCTGTCATCATCGGTTATCAATATTTTTAGCCCCTTCTAGGAAGTAACCCTTGATAGCAACATATAATTGGCTGTGAGAAAAGACTGATTGTGGAAGATACACGTCTACATGATTAAGGATTGTCCCTGACTTTTGTTAATGGTCATAGCAAATGAAACATCCAAAGGAAATTGACGTCGTTGAAATCTGAATGGAATTCTTTTATCAGATGGTGTTAATCATAACCTTGGGATAAAAACCTTGTCACCAATATTGCTTCCTGATATAACTTTTGCTTCAAGTACATATTTTCCCGTTCTAGTGATTATCAATCGCGTTCCATTACATAAACCCAAGTTTTGGTCCACATTTCTGAGCAACATAACTGGAACCCCGACTTTCAATTTTAAAATATGATTGGGAAGTCCAAACACATTTATTGTGTTTAAAAATTCAGGAGTATGAACATTGCCTGGACCGCCAACAGATGAATTAGCACTACACGGAGAATCGCAGCTTAGATAAGTCCTTGCATCACCAGGCATCAAAGATAACACATACTCATTAACCAACTCAACAATGGCATTTGTGGGAGCCAATATTGCTCGATCTTTAAAGTAAGACGTATCATGGATGTTACGGAAGAGATCTGGATACGTAATGTTAACAATCGCTGCGAGTGGATCGCCGTTGCTCGGAATGAGTAAATCACAGGGCACATCAAGTAATATATCCACATCATTGCTTTCCCCAACACTTCCATCACCGATCGCCAAAATCCATTCACCAAATGCCTTCATTACTTCAGCATCAGATCTGGAACTTCCAGATAGAAGGCGCATATTCTTAGTCAATGTGTGGACTTCACAATAATCCCAAAGGTAGGAGGAATTTATAGTGCATGAAGATGTTTCATGTACATCTAAAGGGATGCAAAACCTTGAATGTGCAGTTCTACCGCCAGGAATAAGTAAAGTTGCTATACCACTCGAAGCAACTGTTATAACAATTTCACCCTTTGATCTTATTGCGGCTGCCATAGATCTCCATAAATAAGTCTTACTGGTTCCTCCGTATCCGTATAGAAAGAAGATGCCTGGCTTTTGTTCTTCCACCCTTTTCATAATGTCATTGTATATGCTCCTCCGTTCATCGGTCATTGTTGCCATTAATTTGCGATGCTCGTCAGCTAAACTATCTTTATTGTAGTTGAGTTCGTCATGGATCAATCTGTTGCTTATCTCTGGCACCAAACACCTGTCCGGTTGTGGCATATCTGGGTAATCACCAAGACATTTACTGTGACCTTGAAGGAAAATCTCAATCTCAGCTAAAGTGTATGTTTTTAATTGCTCCTCAGTGAGCACCAAATCTGCACGGTAAATAACAGATTAATATCATTTAATAGCAAACACATAGATGGCAAATAAATTAAAACGAAACTGTGAAAATACCTTCAAATTGCAGAAGCATCCTTTGCTTTTGTAACATGTCATCGCTTAAATGTTCCCATGTTTTATCCCAAACAACAGATGGCCTAGTTATTTGTTTTGCCACTAACATAGCAACAAAGAGATAACGCAGAAAGGTTCCAGAACCCCAATGGCTCGCCTCTATAATCCCATCAATGAACTCTTTATCATCTTCGAGAAGTCCCAAAGCGAAGTACGCTTCTTTGAAAGAGTCCTTCTTAACGCCATCAATTATCTTTATTTCGTCAAATGACGTTGGACCTTTGACATAGTTCAACAATATCCTCAAGTAGAAAATCTCACCAGATCCAGGAGGAACAAAATGAATTCTAGCGACTGCAAAACCTCGCTTGCGTGGTGTCCATATATGTTTTTTGACTTTCCAAACAAATTTGGCAGGAAATTCACTGTATGTTAGGTTTTTACCTTGAGGAAAAGCCTTGTTTGCTTCAAACCATGCTAGGAATTTGGTTTTGTGAATGATTGGATTGTTAACCAGTTCTTCAAGGTCATCATCATCACCATATACCACACTTTGTTCATCCTCTAGATGGAAACTCAATCGTTGAACGGATGGTTCTCGATAATTTATATCGAATGAAAATATTCGCCAAGCAGCTTCTGTAACGCCCTATTTTTTTTATTTTATTTTATTTTATCGAGTTTAGTGTCTTTTTTATATATTTTATTTGAATAATTGCGGTGTGTGGGTTTTTGTGTTATGTGTTAGTAATATTAGTAGTTTATAAAAATATTACTAGTGAAAGAATAAAATTAAAATAGAATAATGAGGCAGTAAGGGCGGTTTTGGAATGAGGAGAATTTATTTAGGTTAAAGAATATAAGAGGTAGGGAATAGAAATTCAGAACACGTGGAAAAAGTTTTTGGGAGAAAAAGAGAAAAGTGAGAAGTCAGAGAAGAGGAAGCTTGTAGGTTTCAGAATTCAACCAATCTAAGGTAAGGGTGGGACTAACCTTCTTTAATCATAAGCATATAATTTCTGAAAAGGGTTTAATCATGTTGTTTGTTGAATTTCATTGGTGTTATAAAAGTTAGGTTAAATTCAATCAAAATTGTTGAAAGTGTATGCAATCCCAAGAATTAATGTAAGAAAGTGATTGTAACGCCCATTTTTGATTATTTAGTTATTTAATTTATTTGAGAAGTTGTTATATATTTATTAATATATTATGTGATGTTAAGTGAAGATTTAAGATGTTTTTTATGTGACGTGGCGACTTATTTTATTGTTTAATAAAATAAGATTTGAAAATAAAATAAAATATTTAGTTGTGGGTTAGTTTTGGATTTTAGAGAGTTAGGTGGGAGAAAGAGTAAATAAGATAAGATTTGTTGGGAGTATATAAAGGGAAATTAGGTCAAGAGAGTCAGTACGCGTACAGAGTTTTGGAAAAAGGTGCAAACGGACGTGAAGTGAGAAGAGAGCTAGGTCTGCGATTTTTTTCTGCAATTCTCAGGTAAGGGTGAGCCTAGCTTATGATTATATTATTCTGTAATTCATCTAATCAAGATTAAGCAATCATAGGGCTGTTTTGAGAGAATTGAATTTAGGTTAAAAGTGAAGAAAAACCATGAATTAAGCTATGAAACTGTAGAACAGAAGTGTAGGATGAGTGCAGAACGTAGATTAACCATAATGATGATGTTTCTGAGAGTTTAGATGATTTAGATGTTGAATTTGGGACTTTTTGGGTGAATTTTCGTAGAACCCGTAGCAGTCTGCTCATCGCTCGCCTGAGGCGAGCTATGCAACTCGCCGTGGCGAGTAGACCTAGTTTACTCGCGAGGCGAGCAACCCAGCTCGCCATAGCGAGCAGTACCCTAGAGCTCGCGAGGCGAGCACTCCAACTCGCCACAGCGAGCAGGACCTTAGTACTCGCGAGGCGAGCTATCCCACTCGCCATAGCGAGTTAAGTCAGAACCCAGAACTGTGCACTGTTTGCGAACTGTTTCGCATAGAACCTCGAGAGATGACCTTTGGGTAGTTTCTGGGACTTTTAATAATGTCTATTATAATCTGTAATGATGAAACATGATGATTGAGAGTGTTTATGATGATTTTATGAAGCTTATGTGTGATAATATGAATTGAATAAGTGATGAATGCTTGAATTACATGCGATGTTTGCCATATTAATGTTATACTTTATGAAGTACTTGCTGCCATGTTGCTGTCTATGTGTGTATAGTTGCTGCATGTGTCAGTCCTTTGATGAATAAGATGTTTTGCGACGTTTAAGATGTTAACTTGTTTAAGTTAAAGTGTTGAGTCTCATGCATACTCATTCTATGATGGGGGCTCATGCCCTGGAGTTTTTACTCACCAGCGACGAGGGCTTATGCCCTGGAGCTTTGCTCACCAGCGACGAAGGCTTATGCCTTGGAGTATATTTATGCTCATAGCGACGAGGGCTCATGCCCTGGATTGGTACCACATGCATATAAGACGTAGGGTTGCATAGTCAAGTGTTGATGTCGAGTCGAGTCGTCTAAGATGTTTAATAAGATGTATATGATGACGATTATGATGATGCTAAATGATGTGTTGTTTATGATGATGTTCTAAATGCTAGATGTTTACCTGTGATGAGTTGAATTATGTTGGTTGTTTGAATTGTGATTATTTGATTACATGTTTAATATAATTATTTGTGAATCTCACCCCTTCTGCTGGAATTGCCGCCTCGTGGGCAAGTGCAGGTAACCAAGATTAGGTGCAGACGTGTGAGGATTTCTGCAGTCGAGTCTAGGTGCTCTGATACGTAACGGGATGGGGAAACTTTGCTTATATTTTCTCTGTTCCTTGCGTATTATGCTTTTGATATGATTATGTTATTTTTGAAGATTTATTGAGACGTTGTTGAGGCCTGTGTGCCAAAGACTTTTGTTTATGAGATGATTTATGATTTTCCGCTGCGATAATTGAGAAATAATATACGAATATTATATGAAGATTTTAATGACTATTTATTCATTAACATGAGATGTTTTAGAAATGTGATGCCCTGTTTATGTGCTTACTCTGATGCATGCTATTCTTTTTAAAGAAATTTTTATGTTGGGAAAAACGGGGTGTTACAGTGATGTCTAGAATGTAGAATAACAATAAGTAATGTTTCCTATCAATTTTGGGGTTTGAGTTGTCAAAATTGGGGTTTTGGAGTGAGAACAGAGGTCTGTTCGTAGACCTGTCTGTCGTCGCTCGCCACAAAGAGTGCTCAAACTCGCCTAGTGAGTAAAAGTCATCGCTCGCCCAGCGAGTGATCTTAGTCGCGTGGCGAGTAGTTCCCAACTCGCCACATCGAGTGTTTTTCCTCGCCTAGCGAGCTGTTCAGTAGAAAAATGGATGTTCGTATAAATGATGTTTTGGGTCAGGTTTATATGAATTTGAGTGCCTATTCATGTTTAGAAATGGTTAGACAACTTTTATAATCAAATTTGGGGATTAGGAAGTTAAAAATTGGGATTTTTAGGTGAAAAATATCTAGTTCCCGAAGCTACCTGTTTTAGCTCGCCTTCGGCGAGTGATCTTGCTCGCCTAGCGAGTGGTCCATATGTGAGCTCACCACAACGAGTAGTTGTGCTCGCCTCGCGAGTTGTTCAGTAGCAGACTGCTTGTTTTGCGTTCTTGTGTCTTTTTCACACGTTTCTGTTTTGAGTCGGACTTTGTCATAAACATGAAAATTGTTGATAACTGATTTATCTTTCCAGTGGTTTTGAGTTGATGTGCAAATCTTTTGTGGTTGATTTAATATGATTTTATGATGTTGTTGCATTTAAGTTGTGTCATTGCATAAGCATTGTCAAGCGAAGGGGGCTGTAGCCTGTCAAGTCGAATATGACTTTAGCGAAGTGAGCTGTAGCTCTGTTGTTTCTTAAGCGAAGGGGGTTGTAGCCTGTCAAGTCGAATATGACTTTAGCGAAGGTAGTTGTAGCTCTGTTGGTACCACATGCATAATTATGCTGCATTTGTTGAGTAGTTGTTGTTGCATTGTTGAGTCGTTGTTGTTGCATTGTCGATGTTGTTGTTGATGCATTATTGAATGAAGTTAAATGATGATTGTTGTTTTAATTATGTGAAGTATTCTTAATGTTGAATTATTGTTGTTTTGTATTGATTAATTCTTTACATGAATTGATGCTTATTATTATTGAATGTGAAATCTCACTCCTTCTGTTTGAATGTTGCCTCTACGTGGGTAACGTGCAGATAACCAGGAGTAACCGCTGATGTGAGTTGATTCCTCGTGTCGTCATAGGAGTCATGCTCTGATACGTAACGGGATGGGGATATTTATATGTTTTGTTTTCCTTGTTACGTGTTTCTTTTTAAGTTGATGTTGAACCACTTTTGGATTTGGAATTTCATTATGTTGTTGATGTTGAGGCCTTAGTGCCAAGTATGTATTAAAACGTTGAACATTTTCCGCTGCGACATTATTTTAAATTATTGAAGGAAGTTGTTTAAATAAATAGTGGATTTTAACTCTATTTATATTTAATGATATTTTGAAGAACGAATGTGACATCCTGTTTGTGATGAACTCTGATTTATTGTATGTTATTTATATGTTGGGAAAACGGGGTGTTACAATTGATAATCAAGGAGTGTTGCGGTTTCGGAATAGGATTTGCATTCCTGATGATGCAGAAATGAAAAAGATGATTCTCGAAGAAAGTCACAGAAGTAATTTGAGTATTCATCCGGGAGCTACAAAGATGTATCATGATTTGAAGAAATTGTTTTGGTGGTCCGGGTTGAAGTGAGATGTGGCACAATTTGTGTATGCTTGTCTAATTTGTCAGAAGTCGAAAGTCGAACATCAGACATCTGCTGGGTTGTTGACACCGTTAGATATTCCAGAGTGGAAGTAGGATAATATATCCATGGATTTTGTGACGAGTTTGCCGAATACTCCAAAAGGACATGGTGCGATTTGGGTTATTGTGGATAGACTGACGAAGTCGGCTCATTTTATTCCGATTAACATCAGTTTTCCTGTATCTCAGTTGGCGGAGATTTATATCCGTGAGATTGTGAAGCTACATGATGTTCCATCAAGTATTGTATCAGATAGGGATCTAAGATTTACTTCTAGATTTTGGAAGAGTCTGCAGGAGGCGTTGGGTTCTTAGCTGAGGTTGAGTTCGGCGTATCATCCAGAGACAGATGGACAGTCGGAGAGGACAATTCAGTCGTTGGAGGACTTGTTGAGAGTTTGCGTACTTGAGCAAGGGGGAACTTGGGATAGTCATCTTCCATTGATCGAGTTCACTTACAATAACAATTACCATTCTAGCATTGGAATGGCACCGTTCGAAGCATTGTATGGTCGAAAATGCAGAACTCCGTTATGTTGGTATGAGTCCGGTGAGAGTGTGGTGCTAGGACCAGAGATTGTCCAACAGACTACCGAGAAGGTCAAGTTGATTAGAGAAAAGTTGAAGGCTCGCAGAGTAGACAAAAGAGTTACCATGATAAGCGTAGGAAGGATCTTGAGTTTCAAGAAGGAGACCATGTGTTTTTGATGGTCACTCCTATGACCGGTGTTGGACGGGCGCTAAAATCAAAGAAATTGACTTTGAGGTTCATTGGGCCGTATCAGATTTCAGAGAGAGTTGGGACGGTAGCGTATAGAGTGGGTTTACCACTACATCTTTCGAACTTACACGATGTGTTTCATGTGTCGCAACTGCAGAAGTATGTTGCGGATCCATCTCATGTGATTCCAAGAGATGATGTGCAAGTGAGAGACAACCTTACAATCGAGACCTTACCAGTGAGGATTGAAGGTCGTGAAGTGAAGAAGCTGAGAGGCAAGGAGATACCTCTTGTAAAAGTCGTTTGGGGAGGAGCAGCTGGTGAAAGTTTGACGTGGGAGCTGGAGAGCAAGATGCTAGAGTCGTAACCAGAGTTGTTTGCATGAGGTACATTTTCGAGGACGAAAATATTCTAAGTGGGGGAGAGTTGTAACGCCCTATTTTTTTATTATTTATTTATTTTATTGAGTTTAGTGTCTTTTTATATATTTTATTTGAATAATTGCGGTGTGTGGGTTTTTGTGTTATGTGTTAGTAATATTAGTAGTTTATAAAAATATTACTAGTGAAAGAATAGAATTAAAATAGAATAATGAGGCAGTAAGGGCAGTTTTGGAATGAAGAGAATTTATTTAGGTTAAAGAATATAAGAGGTAGGGAACAGAAAGTCAAAACACGTGAAAACAGTTTTTGGGAGAAAAAGAGAAAATTGAGAAGTCAGAGAAGAGGAAGCTTGTAGGTTTCAGAATTCAACCAATCTAAGGTAAGGGTGGGACTAACCTTCTTTAATCATAAGCATATAATTTCTAAAAGGGTTTAATCATGTTGTTGTTTGTTGAATATCGTTGGTGTTATAAAAGTTAGGTTAAATTCAATCAAAATTGTTGAAAGTGTATGCCATCCCATGAACTAATGTAAGAAAGTGATGTCTAGGTTGTAGAATAACAGTAAGTAATGTTTCCAATCAATTTTGGGGATTTGGGTTATTAAAATTGGGTTTTGGAGTGAGAACAGAGGTCTGTTCGTAGACCTGTCTGTCGTCACTCGCCACGACGAGTGCTCAAACTCGCCTAGCGAGTAGAAGTCATCGCTCGCCGAACGAGTGATCTTAGTCACCTGGCGAGTAGTTCCCAACTCGCCACAGCGAGTGTTTTTCCTCACCTAGCCAGCTGTTCAGTAGAAAAATGGATGTTCGTATAAATGATGTTTTGGGTCAGGTTTATATGAATTTGGGTGCCTCTTCATGTTTAGAAATGGTTAGACAACTTTTAGAATCAAATTTGGGCATTGGGAAGTTAAAAATTGGGATTTTTGGGTGAAAAATGTCTAGTTCCCGAAGCTACCTGTCTTAGCTCGCCTTCGGCGAGTGATCTTGCTCGCCTAGCGAGTGGTCCATATGTGAGCTCGCCACATCGAGTAGTTGTGCTCGCCTCGCGAGTTGTTTAGTAGCAGACTGCATGTTTTGCGTTCTTGTGTCTTTTTCACACGTTTCTGTTTTGAGTCGGACTTTGTCATAAACATGAAAATAATTGATAACTGATTTATCTTTCCAGTGATTTTGAGTTGATGTGCAAATCTTTTGCTGTTGTTTTAATATGATTTTATGATGTTGATGTTGTTGCATTTAAGTTGTGTCATTGCATAAACATTGTCAAGCGAAGGGGGTTGTAGCCTGTCAAGTCGAATATGACTTTAGCGAAGGGAGCTATAGCTCTGGTGTTTCTTAAGCGAAGGGGGCTGTAGCCTGTCAAGTTGAATATGACTTTAGCGAAGGGAGTTGTAGCTCTGTTGGTACCACATGCATAATTATGCTGCATTTGTTGAGTAGTTGTTGTTGCATTGTTAAGTCGTTATTGTTGCATTGTCGATGTTGCTGTTGATGCATTATTGAATGAAGTTAAATGATGATTGTTGTTTTAATTATGTGAAGTATTCTTAATGTTGAATTGTTGTTGTTTTGTATTGATTAATTCTTTACATGAATTGATGCTTATTATTATTGATTGTGAAATCTCACTTCTTCTGTTTGAATGTTGCCTCTACGTGGGTAACGTGCAGATAACCAGGAGTAACCGCTGATGTGAGTTGATTCCTCGTGTCGTCATAGGAGTCATGCTCTGATACGTAACGGGATGAGGATATTTATATGTTTTGTTTTCCTTGTTACATATTTCTTTTTAAGTTGATGTTGAACCACTTTTGGATTTGGAATTTCATTACGTTGTTGATGTTGAGGCCTTAGCGTCATGTATTGATTAAAACGTTGAACATTTTCCGCTGCGACATTATTTTAAATTATTGAAGGAAGTTGTTTAAATAAATAGTGAATTTTAACTCTATTTATATTTAATGATATTTTGAAGAACGAATGTGACATCCTGTTTGTGATGAACTCTGATTTATTGTATGTTATTTATATGTTGGGAAAACGGGGTGTTACAGCTTCACACGCAGACAAATATCGGCAATCAAAGTACATCTTTATCTCGTCCACACACGCAAAATCATCTCGACCATTCTTAGAAGTGTAAAATGCAACTGTGACACGATCATGCCCTTTGTTGACATATTTAAATAAATATTTAATAGACCGAGACTGATTGCACCACTCAACATTTATATGAGCATTATACTTCAGCAATTGATGTTTGTTGTATGGCACAACATATCGATTATCCACAAAGGCGTTGCCTTTTTCAATGAAGACACCATTGTCTCTCGTTCTATACACAAGGTAGCCATCAACATCAATAATCGTCTCTTCTGCAAACTTTTTTGGAAAGTGTTTTGTGCATTTTTTATTATTATTCATGCATGGAGAGTTAATGTTATGAGGTCCGCATGGTCCATGAATCGTAAGCAATGACACAATCTCAAATAACCGAGGGTCCGTTTTTTTATCAGGTATTTCAGCAGAAATTACCTTGTCAATGCTTTTGCCATGAGTGTATCTATATTCTGGATATAAAAAGACCAGTATATGAGCATGTGGCAGTCCGCGTTTCTGAAACTCAATGGTGTAGATCACTGAAAATACATCAGAAATAGGGTCAATGGCATAAACATAACCATTACTGCTTTAAAATTAATTGTTTAATTAAACATAAACCATAAATTAAACCAATAGATAAGGGCATTCTTTACCTGATTTAACTTTGCCAAATACATTTCCCTTTTTGATTTCTTTTATTAAGTCATTCAGTTTTATCTTGAACAACCGTGTCACCAAATCTGGTCGATCCTCCGGCTTTAGATGGTATGTCTTCAAGAAATCAACCAACTCAGGCCATTTATGGTTGCATGTGAATGTAATGAATAAGTCAGGGTATCCAGCCTATCCGCAAATAGCCATTGCATCCTAGTAATTCTGAATCATGTATCTTTCCCCCCCACCAAAATTAGCAGGCAACACGATTATCTTTCCACATCAACTTGGATCAGTCTCGCCTCTTAAGATCGCATCAGTTAATCCTTTGTACATTTCAGCACGAAGCTCCTTCTGATGTAGTCTAATATATTGCAATCGTGACGACTCGACAATGTTGAAAGTATCGACCAAAAATTGTTGCAATAATATTTTCACAAATAAAATGGTTGACTGATTTACACTTCTCAGCTGGATTCTGTAAGCAGTCCACTACTTTTGCGATATGAATTCTCTCTTTGTTGAATCTGGTTCATGCTCTTCATTGAAAGGGATATCTTTTCTAAAACCATCTTCTCCTATAGGAAAAAGTAGTGGATACTGCAATGGTAGATAGGCTGACTCATATACAGACACACGTTGCAACAATCCTGATTGTGTCTCGAAAACAATATCCCTTTCAAAATCGGCAACATCGAAATCACCCACAATTAACGCAACAACTTCAGAAGCCGACGGGAGATTGTACTCGCGTCCATCTCGACCTCTCTTGCCCAAAATACGTAGTTTCAGGTCTTAATGACCTGGTTGCAGAACTATTGTGTCGCAAATTATCATATAAGTCTGGATGTATGGATTGTACTGGTCAAGTACTTCTTTCAAGTCGCGAACGATGACCGACTTCAACACCAAGTCGTCGTCATCAATGCTATACAATCAAGAAGACCCTCATATTAATAAGTATGAGCAATTAATAAAGTCCTATATAACGGATAACACAACCA
The DNA here is from genome assembly GCA_958299785.1 of Medicago lupulina. Lineage (NCBI taxonomy): Eukaryota > Viridiplantae > Streptophyta > Magnoliopsida > Fabales > Fabaceae > Medicago > Medicago lupulina. The sequence goes on from OY283146.1 coordinate 21,637,066, forward strand.
TACTCAAATAACACTATTGCTGGAATACGCATTTTGTAGTTCATATATTCAGGTATATATCGAAAATGACATGGAAATTGCCATGCGTAAACAAAACTCCTTTACCTGACAGCAACCATTCTATTAGTAATCTCATTGTCGGTGTCGTAGATATACAGTTATGCAAATTTGGGTTGATTCCCGGGCAGCGGTAGCAAACTCCCAATATGATGATAATTTTCACCATTTATCACAAACATTGGAGGTGATCTGCCGTTGTTCATAGAATTGTAAATTTTGCCACCCATCGACGTAAATGCGAACATGCTATTGAAGGAACGAATATTCTCCAAGAAGAATTTCTGATTTCTGTCATGTTTATGGAACAAATCGTACAAACAGTCAGAAAGGCGAGGATAAGGAGGAAGGACCACCCTCCCTTTCAGGCAGCACATTGAGAATTGAGGAATTGCAGGCCTTGTATGCTTGAGAACCCGTTCTTCATACCACATCATAGCACCACATTTTTGACAGGAATACGTCGGTGCTCCAATGTTAAGGTACTCAAAATCGTCGATACCTGGCAGTCAACAATAACCATGATATCCAACCAGAATTATGTGTGAATGGCTGTAATTGTATAACAAATACTATACCTGACCCAGAAGAATCGCCTGGCTCGTCCATCATTTTGTCCGTGTCGGCTATTTGAAAATAAACGCTTGTTTTAATTACCTAACAACTTAAAGTAGATAAAACAGGAGAGATATGCATGGAAATAACACGGATACTAACATGAATCTGCAGGGATATCAGAATCCTCAGCATTTGTCTGACAGAGCATACTGTCTGATTCGTTCAATTGGGAAGTTTGATGACCAGAACCTACAAAGACATGCAGAAAACCGTCATTAGGATTGCATCAGAACGGAACATCATTATTGTTAAAGGAAATACAATTGGATAATTAACACGACATAAATCGCCAAATATTAAATAAGATACAAATTGAAATTGAGAAAAGTGTTTTTTAATCTACCCGAAGAGCATGGAATATCAGTCCAGTTCGAACCAATTCGCCCAACCATATCATCGCCATCACCTGAGATACAATAATGCAGGCAGATGGTGTTCAATATAAGTGGTTAAATACAACAACGTTGATTCGGTTCAAAGATTCAAGGCCAATGAGAATAGCGGGTAACCTATATTGATCGGCACATATGGATCTTTGTAATTAAAGTCACATACTAAACTATCGCGCTCCAGGCTGCAATCTACACATGACACATACACAGAAAAATAAACTAACAGTCAACCATGCACTGATTAAAACAATAGCGAGCTATTTCTGGATAAGAACCTATGTCTGACAGTGGCAGAACAATATCTCGGCTGAATGATTTCTGGTTGTCACTGATCGTGCGAGAAACTGTGCCATTTTGAAGTAGGTATTTTCCAGGTTGCAAGCGCCATTTAAGGCCAGGACCTTGAATGCCAAGTACTTGTCTATGTGGATCAACTGTCAAAAGGGGAAACACACTTACTTGGTAAATGGCAGATGAATATAAGATCTACATTTGTATGTATAAGTTAGTCTCCGTCGGACCTATGTTAACAATCACAAAAAACGACTTGTATATAGAGGTATAAGCGTGCAGAAAAGAATAGGCTAAAGAATACAGAAAAATATGCATACCATTTCCACCACCGAGAAGTTCGGGTTGGTTCTCATCTTGGATAGGTGAATGATCACGTCGACAATGCGTCAAATTAGTAGCGTGTTGTCCTATTTTGGCAGTCGACAACGATTGTTTTCTACGGTTCACCAAAGACAATGCAGGAGATTGAAAAACATGGAATTCCCAAACATGGTTGGACGTTTGAAACGAACAATGTACAATAAAGTATATAAGCATGCCGTTAGTAGCATCAGGCAAAGGAGCCCTTTCAACAACATGCAACGCCGTTTGATGGACCTGTGCACATTCATCATCAGGTATATGACGACGTTTCTTCCTAGAGACATCCATATGTAACATGAGGGCATGAATGACAGGAAAGGCAGATCCAGATAGTCACAAACTATGATAAGAAATGCAGTGAACACTTGTAAGTTGAAGTGAAAAAAATAAGGCAAGCTATAATAAGGAGGTAAAGTAAGATTTGAACAATCAGGAAGCGAAATATAGTGCATAAGGGACCCTGTTTATATAGAATGGTGGGAGGCAAACTCAACCATCAACTAACCACAGTCAACTGAGCTATTGAAGTGGTCTAACACAGGAAACATTAACCGTGGTTGAGGTACATGGTCCACCATCGACAGGACCCAATAAGCGTTGTGTAGAGAGTGCAGGCATATACATTATAAAATACATGCATTCACATGAAATTACTGAAATGCGAAATCGTTGGGTTAAGACCAATGGTTCGCCATTGTGGACACCGAAGCTGCCAAATTTTGGTGTGTTCTGTTTAGCGCGACGAAAATTATTTTGATGAGGATTATAAGGTGTTATAACTTCAAACTCATTTTCAATCTAACTGGTGTCAACATGACGGTACTTGCTATAAGCTACTCATACCGTACTGTTTTCTGCGATGGACCATGTCATTGTGAAAAAAGTACGGCAAAATCCAGCCGTTATATGTTGCAAGCGATTGATGATATCGTTAAATCGCACGTGCATAATTCAGCAACAACATTAGAATCTATTCTGGTTCAACAAAAGCGCACTAAAATATATTAATCTGTGCTAATATCTGCAATCATGCTCACCTTCTTAGTCCCCATTAACGCATAACATTGATTACTTAAATTAATATGCACAACGTTGGTGGTTTTGCGTGGTTAGTTGTTACAGTTGTTTTTAAAGGCACAACATCATTTTGATTTAGCAAGAACAATTGTTTTATTTGCGGCGAGGGTTTTTGACCATTTATCATGTCAATTACGGCGATCTAGAAAAATAGGCAGCATATATTCCACACAACTAACAATTTCATTTCATTCCGAGGATGCTTAGTCACAAACGGACAAACTAAAGGAAACACAAACAGAAGCATGATAACGCGACATCCGCTAAAGATAGCGTTTTGTAGTGGACATTACACACGAATTCATAAAACATAAGACGATACAATACGAACGAAACAGACTATAATTCAACATAGACGCAGCACACAACACATCCCCTGCTACCATAAAAGCGATCATTCAAGTTCGTCAACCATTAGGTAAGGAATTTTTGGATCCTTGGTTGCTGATCCTTCTCCAACGTCAAAGTGGCTGTCGTTGGGACCGTCAATGCTGTCAGCCGACCTCTTGTCGGATGATTTTCTTGTTGGAGTATTGTTGAGGTGCACCTCATCTTTCTGGTTGGAACTACCTCCTTCAGCTTCATTCTAATGTCAATGTAAATAAAATAGTATCAGAATAATATTTCCAACATCAAGTTGAATTAATGAAAGTTCTATATTGAACAATATAACATAAGCAATACTCCACGATATACGGACCTCAATAATGTTTGCAGCAAATTCATTGAACCCACCACCAGAATTTCCATCTGCCTGCTGACTACTCATTTGCTAATAATGCATTTGTAAGTGTCTGGAACCAAATATTGCCGAGATCATGAATAAGTAATACAAAATAATTGAGGTTATAGCAATAGACATACGTCAAGACCGTGCAATGTCAGCAACCTGTTGACGATATCATCGTCGTCGGTCAACTTTTTCACCGTATAGCTGCGATGAAGATTTCCATCGCCTACCTCGACCTTAAAAAGCATCATTTTGTCCACTAAAGCATCAAGCTCAGCTGGGTAGGCAGCTGCTTCATTCCGCTGCACGATGATGATAATAACATTATATATGAGACATTTTAAATGGACTGCAATTCCGCCATCCAATTAGAAAATAAGCATGAAATTACTCACATGTTGCATTCCCTCAATGAGATATTGAACATTTCTACCAAGAAACTGAGAAACCACACGATCAAACAAAGTGAATGTGGTTGATCCAGTATTGTCGATCACCTGGACGTGCACTTTGAACATGGGCGCAATTATACAAAACAATTTGTAAATGACAACATACACAAAGGAAAGACCATTCAATAAGGTAGCAACAATTGTTTGCTTGCCTAGGAACAACCATTCTTGGCATCTTGCACTTGTCACAATGCATGGATCCAGCCATAGTGGTCACCCTTGAATTACACTTAGTGCATGCTTGATAATACCATCCCAAATGACTCTCAAGCTCACATGTCCTCACCAATATAGATCCAACACATTTCTAAAATTGATTGATAGATGGGTTAGACACTTGGAAGAAATTACCAATGAATGCAAATATTATATTCTGGTAAGTATGATATACTAACTACCTCATTTGATTCAATAAGGTCCTCAATGGTCATCCGCTTCGTCTGTAGTAAATCTTCAGCCACAATAAGCAAGTTTGGAGCAGTCATATGACTCATGACTTGGCTAAGAGGTACATCAGCTTCATTCAACCTGTGATTTTTTAAGATAAGCGCGACATCGTTGACCAGAAAATCATGAAAGCAATATCATCGTACATGCAGCGTAGAAACGGGAGAAAAATACCTCATCTTAAACTCATCCACCTCTGGTAATTCAGCATTCAAGAACATTTTTGTGCCGTAGAAAGCATTAGACACTCCCATTACCCTTGACAAACATGCATAAAATAATAAGTATACTATCATCAACAATGAATGACATATAAACATATAAATGTAGCTTAAGAGTGTCCAAACCAAAAAATTTCTTCAATGTGCAAAGTTGGAGTATGATGATAGCAGGTTCTGCCGAGTTGTGCGTCTCGATAAATAGATGCATCCTTTCAGCATATTCATTCCATAATGTGCAATGCACCTAGAAGAAAGCAAAACCACGACAAATAATTACTGGATTGGCATCACTTCAAAGAACAAAATCCATGACTATTATTGTAAGGAATTCTTAATAGGTTGCGGGTAAACCAAAAAAACAAAATAACTCACTCTAAATCCTCAAGAGTGATGTCCAAGACCTTGCTCTTTTTACCATTTTTCTCTGTGTCCTTTAAGACATCCTTCTCCGCTACATGTCCCATGACATCTATAAATAACAAAATACGACGATCACACAAAGAGATTATATGAAAATGTAGAAGACAACAGGACATTCATCATAACACCTGTTTCAAATAATGGCAACAAAAACAGGTTGGATTGATATCTTACCAAGCATCTTATCTTCTCGAGGTGCAGCCAAAATGTCAACAAATGACACAAAGTTGAAATTATTGGTAGGAATGTCAGCAACAGTAACTTTGAAAACCTTTGTACCCCCATAATATTAAGCTTGTACTTATGGTCAGTTGTCTTATAAGTGCTGTCATTGGAACCAACCATGAAGTTTTCAAACACATAAACTGAACCTTCAATAACATCATCCTTGAAGAGTGGAATCAGATTCTTCTTAATGGTTGCATGGATCTTAGCACACTGCAGTAATACTTAAATGAAACACAAAGAAGAACACATGCAATAGAATACGATAAAATTGGAACGAAAGCATACGGCAGAATGAGGGGCGTAAATAGTAAGGAAAGAACATACCTTCTCATCCATCAAGACCATTTGGATACTGCCCTCATGTGCAGGGTTCAGTTTATCTGGTACACTCCATAGGTTAATCACCCTAGCCTTCAAGTTAAAAGCAGTCCTTCCACATACAATCTCAGAAATTCCAGTGAACTTTGTAGCTAAAACTACAAAAAATAGAGAGAGGGGAAAAAATTAACAAAATCTAATAAGTTGCAGAAGGACATCATATTGCAGCGCAAGACTTTAGAAATGAAGCACAAGATAATAAGTTGCAGATGGTTGATGGGACAATACGAGTTGCATATTTATAGGGCAATAGATGTGGAACTTGGTGCAGAAGGATGGCAAAATTTAATTTAATTCCTTAAAAGACCATTGCATTTACTTCTAAGACATGTGTCAACAATTTTAAAACCAAAAGATTTAAATGATGACATGGATCACATTCTTAAATTAATCATCACAGGATCCACCTTTAATTAGAAACTTAAAAAATACATGGAGGAATAATCATAGCTCAGGGCGGCAGATAACATCATCAAGGTTGAAAATGACATCAGCAACATCACATGTTTGATACAAATTCAGTCAACCCCAATGACTTGCTGACCATACCTTGCAATTTTGGCTAACCACATATAAAGGAAACATTCTACACGATAGCAACCGACCAAAAGACTAAGAACACCTAAGGCCATCATAACCATTGACCCGGTAAGACAGAAATGTTGACCGATTTCAAAACCCATATACCAAAACATTCAAACAAACAAATGTTTTCAAATTGTTCAAATGGTAAACTTATATAGCAGTGGAAAACATGATTACATTACACACCTCCTGTAGCATCATGGACTTAGATGGCAGGGTTGATGCAAAGAAAGCATATCAAGTCCAAGGAGAATGGCATTCAAACACGTCTGGACATTTGACGCAGTATAGGGCAACGCCTTCCTAAAACTATGGGTATAAGCAATGATAACATAAAGTGGTCGGCCAAATAAGATGTAACTATGGTAATGTGAGCACATGGCACATAAGATGCAATCAATCCTAACCTTCGGTTTTAGCTGCTTTACCGTCCATGAAATGTTTACTGTTAGGTCATCGTAGAATTGAAGCATATAGTAAGTTGTGAAATGGAGGCAGTTGGCATAACTACGCTCAGATACAATAGCCACTCGACACAGAGCATGAATTTCACTTACAACAAGACTAAGTCGATATCAATTATTTTCGTAGTAGTTGTGGCACACATTAATGAGGAACCAAAGAAGATAACCCGGATCAAATGAACGCAACTACATGCCATAGCACTACATTCTTCTCTCCTTAACAGGTTACTATGTCCAGACCACACTCAATACCAAGATTGCATGGGTAAGAGGTGTTAAGTCAGCTACATTGAAGGGAAAGAATAACTTACGTGATCATAGATTAGATTTCGGAAACTAATACAGTCACACTATACGTTCATAAGCGTGTGAGGATTATGGACCATGGTTACGAAATTATTAAAAATCGGAATGCACGAATCAAAGTCCATAATCATAAGATGGTGCATAATCATAAAAGTTTTTTTTTAATGTTGAAAATCTAATCAGTGATATTAGGTTAAAATATATCCAAACTGTGATGCAATGTACACACATTCATCAACCGTACAAATGGATGTGCATCACGACACTCGTGCGGCCTTTTTTTCCAGTCGATGTTATTACGACTATAAAAGCAGACATAAGACCCATCAATATAAAAAACACTAACAGAGATAATAAGAGACATTTTGGGACAATAGACCGATTAGTAAGGTAAAACTCAATAACTGTGCTTCAACAATTCCAACGACGCATGAAAACAATCATCGACATGAATTGCAGTCTGCTGGTTTTTTTAAAGTAGTGAATGGCACACCATTCATGCGGTCATCCAAGATTAAAAAGCTGTATGAACTAATTCTAAACTACATGATCAACAGGAAGCATTTTCGGGTTAAGGGGACAATCGACAACATCCCTACAAAAAGTCGAACCGCAATACAATACCTGGACTATATAAGCTACTCAATATGAACACATAATCTAGTAGAAAATATCATGCAAGTAATCAAAACATATTGTCGATAACATCGTACGATTACATACGTCCAACCATAAACTACATACTAAAAGGGTGCAGATACGAAAAACAAAGCGCTGGCCAGGGAAACAAAATAGAAAATGAGCAATCCAAAAAAAGTGGTGGAGAAACGACAGACCAACACCACACCTACACAAACCACAATCGTGCACACCTTGTTGTCTACTTCATCTCACACTGCGATGGGCAGCACATCAGATAGTGGTAAACCTCGTACGTGTACCGTCATGAAATATTGTATTCTGGCCTGATCTGAGTCCTGTGAATGCATTGCAGAGGCACATATTGCAAGGTAACGACTGTGTTATCCTTTGCCTCAGTAACGATGAGCTTCACTGCATACCCTTCAACCAGCTTAATAGCATTGCAAATCTTGCTCCAATCACTCCCAAGCCGAAAGTACATTATATGCTCTCCCCCTCGCAAAGACAAATCACAATTCCAAGCAGTTCGCATGCAGTCGATGACAGTGAGTGTAGTTGGTTGTTTTGGCAGCACTCTCTCACAATAACCAAACCAAGGCAATGTCTATTTCACAAAGAAGAACAAAACAGAAAACCATTACTCAAGTATCTAATTGTTTGTAAACATTGAAGAACATGATTAAAAAATGCATACCAAGTAGCTAGAGCGAATATCAGATGAGGTTAGAATCTTCACCGTTGTGCGATAGAAATGCACCAAACACCTATCGCCAACATGAGTAATGTACCTTGGTATTGTAAGATCAGGGTTTCTCGGATAAATGATTTCAACCCCAACCTTATCTTTTATCCGCATGAGCAACAAATTTGGCCGCACATAAGTCAGAGTAATCCATGCACCATACCGAAGATCATACACATTATTCAAACTACCCCAGCCATTCCGAAGGTAAACTTTGTCGCAGTTTTTATGAACATCAACCACAATGGCGTTTCCATTTGGATCACGCAAGATAACCCTATCGTCAACATGCACGCCTAGTTCCTTTGCAAAACATGGAGGCAGCCTCGCCTTCTCCTATAAACCGCAAACAATTGAACGACATTAGTAAAAATGTCCACAATACAACCAAGGCAGAAATGATGAAATCCGAAAGGAAAAAAATAAAATCTTCCAGTGGCTTGTGAAAGGCGGTTCATTTATACAAAGTTAACATCGCACTTGTACTATTACACAACAACGGTGAGGATAGAACTTGTTAAATGAATAAATCCCAGATCAGAATACTTAATCTGATTCACCGAATTGAATACCAGAACACTGCAGGAATATTACATTAAAAATTACTCACAGTAGCAACATCAAATTTGACACGATATGTCTTCAGCCTATATAGGTCCCATCGAACCGATCCAATGTCACGACCAATATTTGTTTATACCATTAAATTCAGATCAACATGATAACGAAAGACATATACAACTACAAACACGGAGTTATAAAAAAAAAACCTTTAAAGTTCAACAGATGCGCATCAGCTTGCAAACACAATTTGGGATCATAATCGATAGGAAATCCGTCTTCAACGGCGGGCATTGGAACATACTTGAGATAAAGAACGTTGTTGTTCTTCTCACTGGTAACAGCCAGCTCCAATAAACGTCCTTCAGCAAAACACCGTACCTTGCAAATCATTCCTCAATCACCCCCATGATGCAGTAAACTGAATTGTTATGCATATCAAACTTAAGATCACACTTCCAGCAGAACCCAAAGTAGTCAACAACTAAGATTTCAATTTCCTTATTCGGCAATGTATTTTGGCAAAAGCCGATCCATGACACCATCTGAATTAGACATAACTAAAGACCATTATCTATAGATTGAACCAATGTGTCGATGTAAAACACACGTCAAAGACAACAACATATAAATAAATTAACAACAGACGAAGACAAACCAAAAAGCCAGAATTGACACCTGAAGATGTCAATGTAATCGATGAGGTCCAATAGAAGGATACACGGCTTCCATCACACACTCGACGAATCAACTTGGCTATAACCGGAGGGTTATGATCGGGGTATTCGATTTCCTCATAGAACCTGTTCTTCAAAGTCATTAGCAAAAGGTTGGAGCTTTCAAAAGTAAGGTCGACCCACACACCAATATCAAGGTTGTAAAATTGCTTAAGCCCAAGCCAACCATGCTTGAAGTAGACTTTTTTGCGCCTCCTTCCAAGTCGAACCTCGATCTCATTACCCTTTGGATCACGAAGCATGAGATAGTCTTCCATAAGCGGTCCATATTCCTGATCGAAGCAGATCAACAACTTTGCCACAGGCTGCATCATAACGTTCAATTAAGCGAATACGCAAATACAACGGGAAAAAAAACATCTCAATTGGTTCATTCGGTATAAATATGCATATGCAGCATAATGACCATGGGCCACGTATATTGCATCATAAATGACGGGGAAAATCATACCAGGATGGATCAGAAAGAAACTTACTTCATTTCACCTATTGCCTAGTGTAAGTAAATTGCTTATCTTAAAAGTGCAAGCCAAAATCAAAATCACAAATTCCTCAAACCGGACAGCAAACAAGATAGAACAACGAGCCAAAAAGCAACGGTTGGAAATATAATAAAAGACTTGTTGGCACGTTAGATGTATTGCGAACGTCAACCAAAGAACCGCAACGGTAATATTTAGAACAAATAAACACATGGATATAAGTACGCATAAATTAACATGGCTCGTGAGACTCAAGGTAGGGCATTATATCTAACATACTCCTATTTAAAATGGAGCACCAACACATAGATGATCTAACCACATAACATTGTAATGCAGAAAGGGCAAAGCATCCTGGAAAATGGAAAACATAGAAACAACAACATGCATGTCATCTTTACATGAAAAAGCCAAATAACACAACACTGTAGTTCCATGCAAAGGGTGCTTTAAAGCTTCATACATGCAAAAAAAACCATGCAAACGTTGAGGGTTTTCGTGGAGACAGACAAAAATAACAAAATACACGCATGCTCAGGACACTAAATGAACAAAGACCAATATAAGAGGACCACACCAATAAACCACGCACATACATCAACTTATAGCAACAAAAATCATGTTAAATACGTACAGTGATGATGTCAAAATCCAGCTGATATGTTCTCCTCATTATCAGTTCAACAGATGAGCCACCAGAACAACTTCCAAGATCTGTTTGGCCATATGAAAAAAGACTTCAACAACTTAACACCACAAACCTCACAACAAATTTTTTAAAAAAATAAAAATTACCAAACCTGCTAGAGTCAACATTCCTTCAGCAGCATCCATTGCATCCTCTGTCAAAGGAAAGCCCTCAAGGTTGGACATGGAAAACATGATAAAAGGTAGGAGAGTGAAAGAAGATTTTGTCTAAGTTTAATATTAGATTGTCTGTGCAAGCACTTTAGAGCTTGTTTGTTAATACTTATCCAATGCCCATTTATCTTATTTCATATAATAAGATGAAGAGCGTGTAAGAGGAAAGCCCTAGCTCTAAGTAAGTACTCTACTTAGACACTACATAGGGCACCTTGAGCAAGTAAAAAATAATTACAAACTGGCCAACCACAATGGCTGTGTTCAGAAACACGTTTTCATACACACTTCCAACACAACTAAGTTGCAAGCATGCCGTATGCAATTAGTTGCAATTATTAAGAAAAAATTTGTTTAATGGCTCAAGGAATACAAAGGGTTAGTGTGGAAAACAGCCTGCAGGTACCCCTGTTATCAGAAGCCAAGTGGCATAAGGGACGTTTCATATGAGAGAGGGTTGCAAAACTCAACGCCCTTCAATGGTACACACCCTAATTTTTTAATTACTTATAGCATTTCTTCCCATGTGATTAACCAAAATAAAAAACAGCTGAATTTAATTTTATAACTTAACAACATGGCAATTTACGAAAAGAACATGTCTGGGACACATTAATCCACATACACTATGTTATTAATCCAAGATCTTTTTCACTTTCACCAGCCACATTTTGTATCACAAAGGCCACTTATTTTTTGGCAAACAAAAAAAAGTATTGCATTTTCTGCATAATGCTCCCATCCAGTGGATTACGCATAATGCTCCCATCCATCCTGCCTAAAATTTTTGATAACCTCCCCACACCAGAAACTGCTCTAATACGATGGAAACCAACCAAAACTACTAAGCTTGCCACATAATAAGAAGACCTTGTTAATAAAGGGGGAAGAAGAACTACACTCAGTCTAATGGAAATTATTATTCAATTTTAATTCACTCTAATTATCAACTTTCTTTATTTTAATATATGGAAAAAAAACTACTAAAGATTTAAACCTTTTACCAGCATTGTAGAGTTAACATTTTTTTAATTAATTGGACTTGTTGTATATATCTGGAAAATAATACACCACTATACAGGAGAAAATCAACCATCTTGCAGTCATTAATCATAACCATTGCACGCAGTCCACCATATTTTTTTTTTTATATATATAATTGGCCAAAATATAAGCAATCATGACATTAACCATGACATCACTCCTCAACAGTTAAATGTTACATTGTTCAACGACCTTTGACTCACGTAACTTGAGTATAGCTCATGAGCAAACCACATAGAAACTATAATCATTATACTTATCACCCAAACACATCCAACCTTGAATTCAACAAACATAATGCTTTGAAAAATACACGCTATTACGAATTTAAAGATATCAACTCTTGGTTCAACAATTTCTACAATTAAAATTTGTCTCCCTTTTAAATTTCATTCACTAACAATTTACTTGACTTTGAATGGTGCAACCATTGAAACGTGGAAGAGTGTTGAAGCAAAGGCCAAAAAATGCAGGCAAGCTAATAGAAAATCACACAAATAAGTTCATTACATAAACACCATCAAGTAAACATCATACAAAGAGCAGAACATAAGTTCCAGTTGAAATACAAAGATCACCATTACATAAGTCTATTAGAGAGACACAGTCTAATACTATAACAGGATGCCAACAGAAAGGCAACAACAACACACTGAAAGATAAATAAGCCTAAAACATGAAAACATTAAAGTAGATCACACAAATGGCAACACAAAACACCACTAATTTGTCCAGAAGTACTGCTCGACGTGATAACTTGGACCATCTTTAGATGCATTTGCAGACGTAGGTATCCTTGTTCGAAGAACCAGCATGGGAGGCGCGCACATGTAAACAACAGTGTTGTTTGCAGCATGTGTTACACTCAATTTGATCTTCATCCCTTCAGCCAGTCTACGGGCACGACAAAGTGCTTGCCACTCACTAGAGAAAACACAGGCCATAACACCATCTTGGCAAAACTCCATAACCACCTTCCAAGTAGACCCAAGGTAGTCAATAAGTGTAAGTTCCGTCCTCTCAGCAGGAAATGCATATTGACAGAACCCTAGCCATCCCAATTTCTGGTTCAATAAAAAAGGAAAATACAGATGAAAAATGACTTAACAATATAAAGAAAACAAACACAAACGGAAATGCGAAATCTACTAACCAACATTCCAGAGCATATGTCAGAAGTTGACAACACTTTCACAATTGTATGACAAAAGTTGGTTGGAAGAAAAAGGGCAGCTTCACCATATCTCATAGCTGAATTGCGGTATGCACGTGCTCGTTCACCCTGCAAGAACAATCTCTGGGGTGGAGTGTGTTGAGGATAAGCCAGTTCCACACCATTCAAATTTCTAATCTCCATCAGAAATAGGTGTCGGTTTGCGTAGGTCAGTGTAACCCAACCACAAATGGAAATCCCATAATGACTCTTCAGAAACTCCTAGCCATCATGGAAGTAAACCTTGCCATTCTTCTTCATGACAGCCACCTCGATCTCATTCCCATTTGGATCACGTAACAACACGTATGGAGCAACCTGTAATCCAAACACCCTTGCAAAATATGCAGGAAGTCGCCCCTTTCGCTGCACAATACAAAACCACACTCAGATAAACAACCAAACACACTACCACACAGACAAACACACAAACAACACATAATTTAAATAACACTTACACTGAACATGTCATACTCCATGTGAATAGTTCTCATGTTAACCAAATCCTGTCTAACCTTCTCATCAATTTCTAGCCCAACATTACCTTGAACTGATAAAACAACGACACGAGCACAATCTTAATATTCATAAGGAAATCAACAAAATATAAGAGAAACAAAAGGTAATGTAAGATGCTATGATCAAACCCAAACCTTTGGTTGAGACTAATGTAGCTGCAGCCCTTCTATCCTTCGCATACATGACGAAATTCTCCAAAGAACCCATGATATTTTGGTTACAGATGACAATGGAGTGAATGTTTTGTGAACAAATGAGCTTGCAAGGTCTCTATTTAAAACATAACATATCAAGTAAAACACAACACGTGTACCAGTTATATATGCAACACTTCCCCTCCCTAAACCATTGCACACATGGCATGCGTCTAAACATGGAGACCAGCAACGGCCATGATCAAAACCTCTGACCCAAAGTTTAGCACCCAGTAAGGGCATTTCCGGTAAATTGTGCAGGACTGGATGATAGGGTTATGTTAGGGTTTGCTTGCAGATTGTAATGCATTTGTATTATTAAGATATAACTTAGCGGGAATTGAAAAAAAAATGAAATGAATTTGTTTGACATGCTTGAAAAGTTTCTTTTTGACCAAATGGTATCAATCAATAATATAGCTTTCAGCAAAATCAACAAATTTATTAGTCAAATGAATGTCACTCTATTGATTAAGCTAGAATTGTAGGGGAGAACCGGGATTATATCCTCAATAACACATTTTTGGAAAAGGGACAAAGAGCGTTAAGGTGCGACCTGAATACTTATGTAGAGATTAGTCTTATAGTCGATTCAAATGCAAAACTTATGAAGATATTATGTGGAGTTGGTGGAATGTCAAATACCCTAATTACAGTGGTTTCTTTCAAAAAAGCAAGCAACAAGATCCATCAATTTTTCTAAAGATTATCAAATATTTAGACAATGTCGGAAACTAAATATGTACACCATGTCATTGGCCGTTGCCAAATCAGAGACTATTTTGCATGATTTTTTGTTTTGTTACATGATGTATGTTACAACTTTCACTTTTACCTTCTATGTTTGGGAATTAATGAAGGGTGGTGATGTGACGGTTTCGAAAAATAAAAAAGAAGAGCAAAAAGAGAAATGAAAGAATAATACAACAACAACAACCAAGCCTTATCCCACTAAGTGGGGTCGGCTACATGGATCAAATTACGCCATAGTGTTGTGTTATATCATAAACCAAATTTGGCTCCAACTCATTAACCTCTAAGTCCTTTCTAATGGTTTCTCTAATAGTTTTCCTAGGTCTTCCTCTACCTCTTTTAACATGACTCTCCTCCATTTGATCTACTCTTCTTACAACGGCATCTACGGGCCTTCTCTCTACATGCCCAAACCATCTAAGCCTATTTTCTACCAAATTTTCTACTATAGGTGCTACCCCCACTCTCTCTCTCTAATGATGTCATTGTTGGAACAAAATGTGTTTAACAATAAATCCTAAGAGTTTTGATGATAACAAGGTATTAAAAATTGACAATTGGTATTGCTAACATTTGTTCAAGTGTACAGGACCATAGACCAAGTGTTATATCTTACAAAGGTTCTAGAAGAACAAATAAAGAGCAAAAGAAACATTATTTGAAGCATAAGGCGCTCCTGAAGGTTTGCGCTCCTAAAGAGTATGACGTCATCAGAAGCTGGTTCTTCAGAAGCTGTAGTATCTCACCAAAAGCAAATTGATTCAAGTTTTTATGGATTTAGTGTTGTATTTTGGAGCGAAAGTCTTGAAGAAGTGGTAGAAGATCATATGGAGGTCACACGTTCTCATTTAAAAGCATCTGGTTGCTAAAATACAAAGAGCGTTGACAAATGTACTATGTACGAACTGTACAACCACCTTCTCCACTACTCTGTTCTTTGTCTCAACTACCAAACAAGAATAACAGCTCTCATGTACAACCAAGCCTGCATCCTTGTTGCCTCTCAACCAGAATGGATTTGAAATTGATCCTTTATAGGACAATAACTTAATCAGGCAGAGAATCATTGGTGAAAGATCAAGCTTCAACAACGACTCTTTTTGGATGAATTGACACTTACAACGTTCATTTCACACCTCTATATAAAGGAGTGAAGACTTGAAGAACAACAAGACTCTACAACATTTTGAAAGCGCCAAAACTCTGTCAAATTGTTTAAGCATCCAAAGTTCACTTAGAATTTCAGTTTTCAAGTTCATATCTTTGAAATTCAAAAGTCTTAAGAGTCTGTATCTGAATTACATTGTGAACACCACTGATTGTATATCAAGTGTTCAACCTCAAACATTTTCCTTGTAACTTTGTTTGATAGAAGTCTCTTGCTTGTGTGCTTGAGCATTAGAAGTCTCTTGATTGTGTTCTTGAGCATTTGAAGTCTCTTGCTTGTGTGCTTGAGCATTTGTAATCAGATATTACATTTAGTGAACTCTCCTTGGAAGTGCAAGGGGGACAGGACTACTTCCGGTTTGTGGAAGGAACCTGTATAAATTGCTTGTGTCCTGCTTCTTCTCTTTTCTCTCTGTTTATCATTCCGCTGCATACGCTCCTGAACCTCATCTTCAGAAGCTGTCTCAATTGCTTTTGATCATTAGTGTTTTGAGTTTTTAAGAGAAAACGAAATTAAGTCTAACACAATTCAACCCCCCCTTGTGTTTTTCTCCCCTTCAATTGCTATCAGAGCTTTGGTTCTGTTGTCAACACCTAACAGTGTAACAGTCCAAGATCTGAGAAAAACATGTCTGCTGAATCATCTGTTTCTGGTTTTGGTTCTGCTGGTTCTGGTGGTAATCATCATGCTGTTTCCTATGACTATAGTGAAAAGAAAACTGACTCAGGGAAGGTTCCAAAGTTTAATGGAGATCCTGAAGAGTTTTCTTGGTGGAAAACCAACTTCTACAGTTATATCATGGGCTTAGATGAAGAACTATGGGATATTCTAGAAGATGGAGTTGGTGACTTAGTCCTTGATGAAGAAGGAGCTGCTGTTGATAGAAAAATTCATACTCCTGCTCAGAAGAAGATGTACAAGAAACATCATAAGATCAGAGGCTCTCTGGTTTCTGCTGTACCACGAGCAGAGTACATGAAAATGAGTGATAAATCAACTGCAAAAGCTATGTTTGCATCTTTATGTGCTAACTATGAAGGAAGCAAGAAAGTCAGAGAAGCTAAAGCACTGATGCTTGTTCATCAGTGTGAGTTGTTCAAGATGAAGGATGATGAAAGTATTGAGGAGATGTACTCAAGATTTCAAACCTTAGTCTCTGGACTTCAAATACTGAAGAAAAGCTATGTTGCTTCTGATCACGTGAGTAAGATTCTCAGAAGTCTGCCTGCCAGATGGAGACCAAAGGTGACTGCCATTGAGGAAGCTAAAGATTTAAACACTTTAAGTGTTGAAGATCTTGTTAGTTCTCTCAAAGTTCATGAGTTAAGTCTCAATGAACATGAGTCTACTAAAAAGAGTAAATTAATAGCTCTTCCATCCAAAGGCAAGTCATCAAAAGCTCTTAAAGTGGTTGAATCTGAAGAAGAAGATTCACCAACTGGAGATTCTGATGAAGAGGTTACTGAGATGATGGCTATGCTCTCAAACAGACTTCAGTATCTAGCCAAAAAGAACAAGAAGTTTGTGTCCAAAAGAGGTAGCTTCAGAAGCTCAAAGAAGGAAGATCAGAAGGGATGCTTCAATTGCAAGAAGCCTGGTCATTTCATTGCTGATTGCCCTGATCTTCAGAAGGAAAAGTCAAAGGAAAAGTCAAAGAAACCAACATTCAAGTCAAGCAAGTTCAAGAAACAGTTAAAGCAGAGTTTGATGGCCACATGGGATGATCTGGATAGTGAATCTGAGTCTGACAAAGAAGAATCTGATGAAGGTGCAAAGATAGCTGTTGGGTTAGTAGCTACAACAACTTCAGAAGCTGAAACTGAATCAGATTCAGAAGATGAAAATGAGGTATATTCCAAAATCCCTAGAGAAGAATTGATAGAGTCACTTAAAGAACTCCTCACTCATTTTGAACTGAGAACCAATGAGTTGAAAGTTTTGAAAGAAAAATATGTTGTTCTGACGAAGCAACAAGAATCAACTTTATTGGATCTAAAAGCTTCTGAAGAGGGACTTAGAGGCTTTGACTTCATATGTAAAACTTATGAAGACAAGCTCAAGTTCTTGTGTCAGAAGTTACAAGAAAAATGTGATGGAAAGTCTTTAAGTAACCATGAGATTGCTCTTGAAGATTTCATTATTTCTGGTATTGATAGAAGCAGAATTACTTCTATGATTTATAGCATTTACAAAAACAATGGCAAAGGGATTGGGTTTTCAGAAGCTAAATCTAATGAAACCAATCTTAAAGCATACTGTGAATGCATTAAGGAAGGATTGAAAACCTTCTTTGTTCCTGAAGGTGCCAAAATGGAAACTGTTGCTCAATCAGAACCTGAAGCTTCCAGTTCTAAAGCTAAGATTATTTCAAAGCCAAAGAACTCCAAGTCTAAGGTTGTGGTAAATTCTGAATCTAAGACTGCAAAGATTAAGATTCTGAAGAGATCAGAACCTGTTCCTCAGAATCTGATGGAATCAGAATCTGATATCCTAAAGTCTAAGGTTCAGAAGGGCAAAGCAGTTGTTGCTTCTGAAGTATCAAAACCAAAAGTTGAAAAATCTAAGGTAATGATTAATCAGAAGCTACCCAAAGCGCATCTTAAGGAACAGGAAATGGTGAGTAAATCTTCCAGCTCTAACCCCAAAGGACCCATAAAATAATGGGTACCTAAATCTGAAATTGTCAATACTGCAGGTTTGTCTAAAAGCAAGATCAAAGCAAAAGTCATGGTACCTGGACAGCGGTTGCTCAAGGCACATGACAGGAGAGAAGTCAATGTTCCTATCCCTCACAATGAAAGAAGGAGGAAATGTAAAGTTTGGAGGCAACCAGTATGGGAAGATTATTGGTACGAGGACTATTGGTAATTCCTCTACCTCTATTAATAATGTGTGGTTGGTAGATGGCCTTGAACATAACCTATTGAGCATCAATCAATTCTGTGACAATGGTTATGATGTATTATTTGAAAAAGCCAACTGCACAGTAATAAACAAGAATGATAAATCCATAGTGTTCAAAGGAAAGAGAGTGGAAAATGTTTACAAAATTAATTTCTCTGAACTGGCTGATCAGAAGGTAATTTGCCTTCTGTCAATGAATGATAAGAAATGGATGTGGCATAGAAGGTTGGGACATGCTAACTGGAGATTAATCTCTAAGCTTAGCAAGTTACAACTTGTCAAAGGCCTTCCTCACATTGAATATCATTCAGATGCACTCTGTGGTGCATGCCAGAAAGGAAAAATTGTTAAATCATCTTTTAAAGTTAAAGATATTGTTTCCACCTCAAGACCTTTAGAACTACTCCATATTGACTTATTTAGACCAGTTAGCACTGCATCCTTATATGGGAGTAAGTATGGATTAGTCATTGTTGATGATTATAGCAGATGGACGTGGGTGAAATTCCTGAAAAGCAAAGATCATGGATATGATGTATTCAGTAACTTCTGCACCCTTATTCAATCTGAAAAAGAAGCCAAAATTTTGAAAATTAAAAGTGATGATGGTGGTGAATTTGAAAATGAGCCATTTGAAGCTTTTTGTGAAAAACATGGAATCATCCATGAATTCTCTTCTCCTAGAACTCCACAACAAAATGGGGTTGTAGAGAGAAAGAATAGAACTTTACAAGAAATGGCCAGAACCATGATCCACGAAAACAATTTGGCAAAACACTTTTGGGCAGAAGCTGTGAATACAGCGTGTTATGTCCAAAATAGGATCTACATCAGACCTATCTTGGAGAAAACATCATATGAACTCTTCAAAGGAAGGAAACCTAATATCTCTTACTTTCATCAATTTGGATGTACTTGTTACATTCTGAACAACAAGCTCTACCTAAAGAAATTTGATGCCAAGGCCCAAAGAGGAATCTTTTTAGGTTACTCTGAAAGGTCAAAGGCATACAAAGTATATAATTCAGAGACACTCTGTGTTGAAGAATCTATGCACGTTAAATTTGATGACAAAGAGCTTGAAGATAAAACTTCAAAGCAAGATGAAGGTTCTACAGAGATACAGGTTTCTGAAGACACTTCAGAAGCTGATCAGTTAGTTGAATCTGAAGTCAGTCTAGAAGCTGCACCCACATCAGAAGCTCAAGATGAAGTTGCTTCTGATGAAGCACAAGATGGCTCACAACAAGCAGATTCATCCAACAACACTTTCAAATACAAGTCTTTTCATCCTGAGGATCAAATCATTGGAAGTAAAGAAAGAAGAGCTATGATAGGACTGATATCAATGATTGAGCCTACAACAGTTGATGAAGCACTTTCAGATGATGGATGGATCTTAGCAATGCAAGAAGAGCTAAATCAATTTCAACGAAATGATGTGTGGGATCTGGTACCCAAACCTTCTCAGAAGAACATTATTGGAACAAAATGGGTATTTAGGAACAAACTGAATGAGCAAGGTGAAGTAACCAGAAACAAAGCCAGACTTGTTGCACAGGGATACAATCAACAAGAAGGCATTGATTACACTGAAACATTTGCTCCAGTTGCAAGATTGGAAGCAATCAGGTTACTTCTATCCTATGCAGTTAATCATGGCATTATATTATATCAAATGGATGTTAAGAGTGCATTTCTTAATGGTATCATAGAAGAAGAAGTGTATGTGAAACAACCTCCTGGTTTTGAGGATCTGAAGCTTCCTGACCATGTTTACAAACTAAAGAAATCACTATATGGCTTGAAACAAGCTCCAAGAGCTTGGTATGATATACTAAGTAATTTCCTGATTAAAAATGATTTTAAACGAGGTCAAGTTGATACAACACTCTTCAGAAGGACTCTTGAGAAAGACATTCTTATTGTGCAAATATATGTTGATGATATAATATTTGGTTCTACTAATGCATCTCTTTGCAAGGAGTTTTCTAAGTTAATGCAGGATGAATTTGAAATGAGCATGATGGGAGAGCTGAAGTTCTTCCTGGGCATTCAAATTAATCAAAGCAAAGATGGAGTATATGTTCATCAAACAAAATATACAAAGGAGCTTCTGAAGAAGTTCAAGCTTGAAGACTGTAAGCTGATGAACACTCCAATGCATCCAACATGCACCTTAAGCAAAGAAGATGAAGGATCAAAAGTAGACCAGAAGCTATACAGAGGTATGATTGGTTCTCTGTTATACCTTACTGCATCTAGGCCAGATATTTTATTTAGTGTATGTCTGTGTGCAAGGTTTCAGTCAGATCCTAGATAATCTCATTTAACTACAGTTAAAAGAATCTTCAGGTATCTGAAAGGAACAACTAATCTGGGACTCCTTTATAGGAAATCCTCAGAATACAAGCTAATTGGATTCTGTGATGCTGATTATGCTGGTGACATGATTGAAAGAAAGTCAACCAGTGGTAATTGTCAATTTCTGGGTGATAATCTGATATCCTGGGCTAGCAAAAGACAAGCAACTATTGCTATGTCTACAGCAGAAGCAGAATACATTTCAGCTGCAAGTTGTTGCACACAACTACTCTGGATGAAACATCAGTTGGAAGACTTTCATATTAATGCTAACAGTATTCCCATCTTTTGTGATAATACTGCTGCTATTTGTTTGTCAAAGAATCCAATTCTACATTCAAGAGCCAAGCATATTGAGATCAAACACCATTTTATCAGAGATTATGTTCAAAAAGGAATTTTAGATATACAATTCATTGATACTGAAAATCAATGGGCTGATATATTTACTAAGCCTTTAACAGTTGAAAGATTTGAATTCATTAAGAAAAATTTGAATATGCATTATGTGTCTGATTAAAATTGCTTGCATTGGAATGGGAAGTTTAGGTTCTGAAGTCAGTTCAGAAGCCATTGTCCTTCAGAAGCTCTTAGTTGAGGTTCTGAGAAAAATGTGCTCCTGATGATGACATCAGAATTTCAAACTTCAGAAGCGGAATCTTTGTGCTTCTGAATAGTAGGAGTTAATGGAATTTCTGGAGTTGCTTTTGGTGACACCTGTCCCACTAACTTATACAGCTCATCTGAAATCTGATAACGTGGCCTAAATGTATTGGTATATAACAAAAAGGGCAATGATGATCTTTATGCTTTCGTAGTACTATCTCGCGCCCCAAACTGTCATTAATGCTGTGTTTGTTTGTCCCCTGTATACTCAAACGTTTTTACTAAAAACACTTAAACAAAACACACACAACTCACTTCACTACTTACACTTTCTATTTGTTGCTTTCGTATCCACTAAGAAAACGCTCTCAACCTAGAACCCTAAAACTTCATCATCTTCAACCAAATCAATGGCATCATCTAGTCCCGTTCCAGAATCTGGTAATTTGAATCAACAAGTAACTCAACAACAAGAACAACCAGAAAGGGCTGCATATTTACTCAGTGGACCTACTATGAAAATCCAAGAACATCAGTTAAAGATTCAAGTAGAGAATCCAGTCGATTTTATGTCGCTTATGTTTCATGGATGCGACACTAAAGAATTCTATGTTGCACAAGGTTGGCTACAGTATTTCAAGCTTCTGAATGGTCCAACATACAAAGCTCTTGTAAGGCACTTTTGGGTAAGAGCAAGTATCTACGACAAGAAAGCTGCTGAAGAAGAAGAAAGGAATCTGGTTCTTCTTTATCCAGAATTAGCTGGGAAGACAAGGGAAGAAATGCATCTGGAACCCTTCACCGGTACGAAAATAAGGTCAAGTGTGATGGGTGTCCCTATTCAAATCACCGAACAAATCATAGCTTCTGTTCTGGGTGTTAAAGCTGAAGGTATCTACTCCGAGATTGAGATTCCTAACCCTCATACCCGCTCCTGGAAAGACACTGTAAATATGACCCTGTTTAACTGCACAAAGGGTGGAAAGTACAGTGACTTGGATATGCAGAAGAAGATGCTTCTGAAGATTCAATTTGAGAATCTGCTACCAAAAGGTGGTGGTAGTGATCAACCCTCCCTAGCTCACAAAGTCTTCATTCACCACATTATTCAGGGTGAAAAGGTTAACTTGCCAAGGTACATCTTCAAGTACATGGTCAAGGAACTATGGAAGAGTCAGAATGAAGACAGATTCTGGGTTCCTTATGGAAGATTGTTGTCTGAAATCTTTCATCAAGGGGGAATCATTGAAGCTCTTAGTCAAACACGTTTCTACACTGATCAGATGCTAGAAACAGTGGTCGGCAAGGTGATAAATGGTAAGACCCTGAAGCATATGCAGCTGATAAAGAGATTCACTCCTCTCAGCTCAGACTTGAGTGAATCTATGGTAGTTTCAGATTTGATGGCAAACTTCCCACCAATATGCAAGAAGGATTAACTAGCAGTGCAGATGGCACTTCTCAGTGACCACTATGCAAATACTGGTGAGAGAATTGGGCTTAGCGAAGTCCCTGAAGACATGCCAGGAAGCAAGCTGCCTGTGGAGAAAGGCAGGAAAGCCAAAAGAAAAGAGCTTACTCAGGAGGAGTACTTAGAAGGTGAAAATCCTTCTAAGAAAGCTAAGAAGGAAAAAGCTCCTAAGAAACTTAAAGCTGGTGCTTCTGAAGTCCCTTCTATTCAAGAAGAAGTTCAGGACCTGAACCCAGAAGCAATTATTCAACAGAAGACCAGAAGTGGCAAACAAGTTGCTTCTGCATCCACAACAGTTCAGACTCTTCTGAAGAAGAAGAAGAGAACACCTAAGCCAAGGAAGCTAAGAGAGTCTGTCTATACTTTTGAAGAAATCGCAGCTGTGGAAGCAGAGGAAGAAAGGCCATATAAAAGCAATCTTGTAAGAGTCAGTCCAATGATTGTCATGACTCCTGAAATGGAAAAGGCATGTAAAGAGCATGGTGACAAGATAATGGCTGAGAAGAAGAGAAAAGCTGCTCTTTACAAGTTGCAAAGAGATGAGGAGCTCAAGGCAAGGGGACTAGAAAACTGTGATCAATTCTATCTTGAAAAGATTGCTGAAGTCCAAGAGATTTCAAAAAGGGTTGATGAAGAAGCTGTAAGATCAGCTGAAGTTGATGCTACTGAACTGGTTACCAGGGAGGTAAAGAAGAAGAAGAAAGCAGAGGCTGAAGCTCTTCAGAAGGTCCTGGAGTTAGCCAAAGATATTGAAGTTCCTGCTTCAGTGTTGCTCAAGGATGCTGCTGCTAAAGTAGCTGAGCAAGCATTGAAAAGCACTGTAGAACTTCAGATGGAGGTGACTGCAGAAGCTGAAAACCTGCTGTTGGCTCCTTGATTAGAAGCTATGTCAGGTATTTCCTCTACACAACCTTTAATACATATAGAATCTGACTCAACCTCTTCTCAATCCATATCCACATCATCCTCATCTACTGATATGGATGATATTCCTATAGGCATCCTTCACCAATCTAAAGACAAAGGTCAATCACCATCATCCAAACTCCATAAAAAGCCTTCTAAACCTGTTTCTCCTTTCAAACCAATGGAACCCCCTATTGGAGTTAGGATAGGTAATCTGCTTAAAATAAAAAGTAGTAAACTACCTCCTAACCATCCACTTCAACCACAAACCATTCAACCACTCAATATGATCCTTCCCGAAAAACCTGAAGATGATTCGGTTTTGAACAACCTTAGTAGTCATCTATCAGGCGAATTACCAAATGTTGATCTAAACCCACAAAAAGCCTCTGAAGTAACAACTTCTGAAGTTGCTTCAGAAAGCCCACAACAACAAGCACCTAGACCACAAATGACCCCATCCTCTCCTGAACACACTGTTCCTGAACACACTACATCTGAACAAAGTGTTCCTGAACATACTGTTCCTGAACACACTACATCTGAACAAAGTGTTCTTGAACACACTGTTCTTGAACAAACTACATCTGACCATACTCCTGCACCCACTCACTCTGAAAATGCTATGGAGATTGATGATATGATCACCTCTGAAGATCTCAATGAAGAGGCTGATCAACCCTCACCTATGGAGGTTGAACAGTCTGCTTCTGATCAATCATCTTCTAGCAATTCTCAATCCTTCACCTCAAATAACCTTCAAATTGAACCTGTTGCTGCTCCCAGACCTAGAAAACAACCTTCACTACCCACCAGATTCTTAGATTCTAATGAATTAAAAGGTGTGTGTGAAGACATAGCAGAGAAAATGATCAAGCTCATTTCATCCAGAAATGACTTGAGTCACAGGGAGGGCTATGACAAGCAGTGGAGGAGGCTTAAAGAAAGAGTTGAAAACGTGATGAATGCTCTGTCCTCTACGTGCATTGAAGCCCAGAAGCAAGCAAAGCAGAAGTTGCAAGACTGGCTAAATGGTATTAATGAAAATCTTGAGGAAGTAAAGATACTGGGAACTTGGGCAAGATCTTCTCTAAGTATAAGAGGAAGAGAAGCAACTGACTTTCTCCCTCAATACATTCACCCAAAGGACCTGGATTTGTCTTTTTTGACCAAGGTGAATCTGAAGTCAACAGCTCCTGATCTGGCTCTAGTTCAGAAGTGTAAGGTCTTGGAAAAGAAAAAGCAGAAGCTTGAGAAAGATTTATTGGAACAGAAGCTACTCCTATTGGAATACAAGGCTGAAACAAATGCTAAGTTGGAAGAAGCCAGAATCAGAGAGGAAGATCTGATCAGAAGGCATGAGCAATTCAAGGCTGAGATGGAGAAGAAACAAGATGAAACAAATGAGTTGCTCAGGAAGATTCTTGAAAACACCAGCAAACAACCCAACCCTTAGTTGCACACCTGTTATTGTTGTTGTTGTTGTGTTTTATTCATCTTCATTCTTATTTCACTTGTATGCTTCTGAATTCTACAATGTCTATGAACTTAAATGCTTCTGATCTATAAAAACTGCTTCTGAATGACTTGTTTAACGCATATATTTATTTATTTGTTTATGCTCTAAACCTTTTATACGCTATGTTTTTCTCATCTCTTCTTTTTGTTTATTTCTTTTTGTTAATGACAAAAGGGGGAGTATATGTGATAGTATTTAAAGGCTCTGAGCCCCAATTAATATCTTTTGAAATTTTGAAAAACTTCTTATCATTCTTACTTGAATTAAAAGGGTAATACAAGATCTGAATCTATGAAGGAGTATCAAAATTCAAATTTATTATTTGAACCTTTACTTCTTTCTTTTATTTACGTTTAAATTTATTATTGTGCGTTAAATGAATTTAATTAACAAGATAGAACTCAGGGGGAGCTTACAAACCTCACCTTAAAAGTACTATTAGACTCAGGGGGAGCTTACAAACCTCATACCCTATAAGTCAACTTGTTAATTAGATTAACAACAATTGATCAAGTTTTAAATACTATTGTTTGTCATCATCAAAAAGGGGGAGATTGTTGGAACAAAATGTGTTTAACAATAAATCCTAAGAGTTTTGATGATAACAAGGTATTAAAAATTGACAATTGGTATTGCTAACATTTGTTCAAGTGTACAAGACCATAGACCAAGTGTTATATCTTACAAAGGTTCTGGAAGAACAAATAAAGAGCAAAAGAAACATTATTTGAAGCATAAGGCGCTCTTGAAGGTTTGCGCTCCTGAAGACTTGCGCTCCTGAAGAGTATGACGTCATCAGAAGCTGAAGGTCCTTAGAAGCTGGTTCTTCAGAAGCTGCAGTATCTCACCAAAAGCAAATTGATTCAAGTTTTTATGGATTTAGTGTTGTATTTTGGAGCGAAAGTCTTGAAGAAGTGGTAGAAGATCACATGGAGGTCACACGTTCTCGTTTAAAAGCATCTGGTTGCTAAAATACAAAGAGCGTTGACAAATGTACTATGTACGAACTGTACAACCACCTTCTCCACTACTCTGTTCTTTGTCTCAACTACCAGACAAGAATAATAGCTCACATGTACAACCAAGCCTGCATCCTTGTTCCCTCTCAACCGGAATGGATTTGAAATTGATCCTTTATAGGACAATAACTTAATCAAGCAAAGAATCATTGGTGAAAGATCAAGCTTCAACAACGACTCTTTTTGGATGAATTGGCACTTACAACGTTCATTTCACACCTCTATATAAAGGAGTGAAGACTTGAAGAACAACAAGACTCTACAACATTTTGAAAGCGCCAAAACTCTGTTAAATTGTTTAAGCATCCAAAGTTCACTTAGAATTTCAGTTTTCAAGTTCATATCTTTGAAATTCAAAAGTCTTAAGAGTCTGTATCTGAATTACATTGTGAACACCACTGATTGTATATCAAGTGTTCAACCTCAAACATTTTCCTTGTAACTTTGTTTGATAGAAGTCTCTTGCTTGTGTGCTTGAGCATTAGAAGTCTCTTGATTGTGTTCTTGAGCATTTGAAGTCTCTTGCTTGTGTGCTTGAGCATTTGTAATCAGATATTACATTTAGTGAACTCTCCTTGGAAGTGCAAGGGGGACAGGACTACTTCCGGTTTGTGGAAGGAACCTGTATAAATTGCTTGTGTCCTGCTTCTTCTCTTTTCTCTCTGTTTATCATTCCGCTGCATACGCTCCTGAACCTCATCTTCAGAAGCTGTCTCAATTGCTTTTGATCATTAGTGTTATGAGTTTTTAAGAGAAAACGAAATTAAGTCTAACACAATTCAACCCCCCCTTCTTGTGTTTTTCTCCCCTTCAGTCATTCCTAATCCTATCATGTCTAGTCTTACCACTCATCCAGTGCAACATCCTCATCTTTGCTACACTTACTTGAGTCTCGTGTTGACTCTTAACCGCCCAACACTTCGTACCATACAACAACGTCGGTCTAAGTGCTGTCCGATAGAACTTTCCTTTCAACTTAAGTGGTACTTTCTTATCGCACAAAACACCTGAGGCTCTTCTCCATTTCAACCACCCAGCTTAAATACGATGGCTTACATCTGCTTCTATTTCTCCGTCATTTTGTACTATAGACCCAAGATATTTAAACCGTGTAACTTGGGGTATGGTATGATCTCCAACTTTCACCTCCAAGGTAGACATACTTCTCCTTTTACTGAAGTTACATTCCATATACTCTGTCTTGCTTCTACTCAAGAGGAAACCATACGCTTCTAAGGCTTGCCTCCAGGTCTCGAGCCTCCCGTCCAATTCCTCCCTCGACTCCCCAAGCAAGACTACATCATCTGCAAACAACATACATCTCGGTGCTAACTCTTGGATGTGTTCCGTCAGTACATCCAAAACTAAAGTAAAAAGATAAGGACTTAGAGTTGAACCTTGGTGCAATCCTATTGTTATGGGGAAATCTTCGGTAGCCCCATCCTGCGTCCTCACACTAGTGGAAGCTCCCTCATACATATCCTTGATAGCTCTAATATAGGCAATCCTAACCCCTTTCTTCTCCAGGGCTTTCCACAAAATCTCTCTAGGAAATCTATCATACGCCTTCTCCAACTCAATGAAAACTAAGTGTAAGTCTTTTTTATCCACCCGTTATCGTTCCATCACGCGTCGAAGTAAGTAGATCGCTTCCATAGTCGACCTCCCAGGCATAAAACCAAATTGGTTATCCGTAACTCGAGTCTCCTTTCTTATTCTTCGTTCAATCACTCTTTCCCATAACTTCATGGTATGACTCATTAGCTTAATTCCCCTATAATTGGCGCAACTTCGTATATCCCCCTTGTTCTTATAGATTGGAATTAAAGTGCTTCTTCTCCATTCGTCCGACATTTTCTTCGTCCTCATAATCTCATTAAAAAGTTTTGTGAGCCACACAATTCCTCTATCTCCAAGACTCTTCCACACTTCGATAGGTATGTTGTCCGACCCAACTGCCTTGACACTACTCATCCTTTTCAACGCTTCTCTAACCTCGTGCTCTTGAATCTAACGATAATAGTTATGGTTTCGGTCCTCCTCTCCGATGTCTAACCTGTTAGAGTCTGGTATGACCTCATAACCTTCATTACATAAGTTGTGGAAATACTTCTTCCATCTAACCTTAATATATCTTTCCTGAAACAAAACTCTACCCTCCTCATCCTTAATACACTTCACTTGAATGGAGGGTTTTCTTCTTCTTCATAATACAAGATCTTTTTAAGCTGGAAGAATTCAAAAAAGTATTGGAATTTGGATGATGATTATAGAAGGTTAAGATAAAATGTATTAACCATAAACATTACGACTTTATCATTGTCTACAAAATACACTCTCAAATAAGGTGAATGATTACGTAAAAAAAAAAAAAGTAAATATTTCTCTCTTCTCTCCTCCTCTTAACTCCTCTCCTCTCCCTTATGACTTTGTTTGTGAGTTGGGTTTTGGAGGGGAAGGAAAGGCTTATGAAGAGGTAAACCCTTGTTTGCAAGTTTTAAAAAAACAAGGGAAAGGTTTTGGGGGGTTTAGAAGGGTTTCATTTGTCCAATTTTAAAGTTCCCCCAAATTAGGGGATTAAGGGGGGTTAAACATACAAATTGACAATTTTGCCCTCATAATAATTCAAAATTCCAAATTTAGACATACTCAATTATTACGATCTCTCTTTCAAAAACAACTTTTTTCAAAACAACTTATTTATACAAAACAGCTTAATACAATCTCTTTTTCAAAAACAACTTATTCAAAACAACTTATTTATCCAAAATAGCTTATTACGACCTATTTTCAAAAAATAGCTTATTCAAATCAGCTTATTTATACAAACAGCTTATTACGATCTCGTTTTCAAAAACAACTTATTCAAAACAGCTTATTTATGCAAAACAACTTATTACGACCTATTTTTTAAAAACAACTTATTTATGCAAAACAACTTATTATGACCTCTTTTCAAAAAACAACTTATTCAAAATAGCTTATTTATACAAAACAACTTATTACGACCTCTTTTTAAAATACGGCTTATTCAAAACAACTTATCTATACAAAACACTTTATTACGGTCTCTTTGTCAAAAACAGCTTATTCAAAACAACTTATTACGACCTCTTTTTTCAAAAACAGCTTATTCAAAACAACTTATTTATGCAAAACAACTTATTACGACCTCTTTTCAAAAAACATATTATCTATACAAAAAACTTATTATGTCCTCTTTTCAAAAAACAACTTATTTATGCAAAACAACTTATTACGTCCTCTTTTTCAAAAACAACTTATTCATAACAGCTTATTTATGCAAAACAACTTATTACGACATCTTTTTTAAAAAACAACTTATTCAAAACAGCTTATTAATACAAAACAACTTATTACGACCTATTTTTCAAAAATAGCTTATTCAAAACAGCTTATTTATGCAAAACAACTTATTACGACCTCTTTTCAAAAAACAGATTATTTATACAAAACAACTTATTACGACCTCTTTTCAAAAAGTGGCTTATTCAAAACAACTTATTTATACAAAACACTTTATTACAGTCTCTTTTTCAAAAACAGCTTATTCAAAACAAATTATTTATGCAAACCAACTTATTATGACCTCTTTTTGAAAAACAACTTATTCAAAACAACTTATTTATGCAAAACAACTTATTACGACCTCTTTTCAAAAAACAGCTTATTTATACAAAACAACTTATTACGACCTCTTTTCAAAAAACAACTTATTTATGCAAAACAACTTATTACGACCTCTTTTTCAAAAACAACTTATTCAAAACAGCTTATTTACGGAAAACAACTTATTACGACCTCTTTTCAAAAACTAGCTTATTCAAAACATCTAATTAATAGAAAACAACTTATTATGCCCTCTTTTCAAAAAACAACTTATTAATAGAAAACAGCTTATTACGATCTCGTTTTCAAAAACAACTTATTCAAAACAGCTTATTTATTCAAAACAGCTTATTACAATCTCTTTTTCAAAAACAGCTTATTTGAAAAATAGATTGAAATAAGCTGTTTTGTATAAATAAACTATTTTGAATAAGTTGTTTTTTGAAAAGAGGGCGTAATAAGTTGTTTTGTATTAATAAGCTGTTTTGAATAAGTTGTTTTTGCATAAATAAGCTGTTTTGAATAAGTTGTTTTTGAAAAAGAGATCGTATTAAGCTGTTTTGGATAAATAAGTTGTTTTTGAAAAGAGATCGTAATAAGTTGTTTTGGATAAATATGTTGTTTTGCATATATAAGTTGTTTTTTGAAAAGAGGTCGTAATATGTTGTTTTATATAAATAAGTTGTTTTGAATAAGCTGTTTTTTAAAAAGAGATCATTATAAACTGATTTGTATTAATAAGCTGTTTTTTAAAAAGATATTGTAATTTTTTTTTAAATAAGCTATTTTGATTAAGTTGTTTTTTAAAAAGAGATCGTAATAATTCGTTTTTCATGAGATAAGCTGTTTTGAATAAGCTGTTTTTTTAAAAGAGACCGTAATAAGTTGTTATGTATAAATAAGTTATTTTTAATAAGCTGTTTTTTAAAAAGAGATCGTAATAAATTTTTATTTATAAATAAGTTGTTTTGAATAAGCTGTTTTTTAAAAAGAGACCGTAATAAGTTTTTTTTTATTTTTAATTTTATAAATAAGCTGCTTTTTAAAAATAGATCGTAATAATTTGTTTTCTATGAGATAAATTGTTTTGAATAAATTTTAAGATAAATTACGAAATATAACATAATGTATTGATTTTAAGAGAAAAAAGGGTAAAATAGTAAAATTATAACATAACCCTCCATCTCCTTTCCTTGTTGGTTTCTTTTACTCCCAAACAAGGGAAATGTTTTCCCTCCTTTCTCCCTTCCCTCCCTTTCCTGCCTTTCCTTTCCTCCCCCTCAAAACTCGCAAACAAAGCCTATGTGTCGAACACACTTCAACACATAATTTTGAAGCTTCTTAAAAAAAAACAAATAATTTTTAAGTCCAATTATATTTGGTACATTGGTGTCCAGCTACTCTGATCGGAGATCATTCAGCAGATCTACATGCAGAGTTCAAATTTGCCCCCCATTGAGCAGCTTCTTCAGGTGCAATATTGACACTAGTTTCTCTAAAGATCACAATTAAATTAGAATTGCCATGTGCATAAGAGAATAGAGATTTTGTTGGCACTTTTTATTTTGTGCGTTAAAAAGGAATCCATTTTCATCTCACAACTTTTGAAGGAGAAGAAATCAGCCTCATGAAAGCAACCCAAAGGAAAGTAGCTGACCCTATGTGCTATTATTAAGGTCTGCATCGATATTCTACCTCCGTCACCAAACTTTGGTGTCAGTTTTGTTAAAAGACAAGCGAACAACGTTGGTTATGAGTCATAAGTGACAATTAATGTTTTTGTAATCAAGTATGATGTTAAAATGAACGGCTGTTTGTCACCTTAATGTTTTTGTAATCAAGTATGATGTTAAAAGACCAAAACTGATGGTTTTTGACTTACAGAGACCAAACCCGGAAAAAATCATACAAAGTAACTAAAGATAAAAATATATACTTTTATAGACTCTTTGATATTGAAATACACCATACGAAGGTTATACATGATTATTTTCTTGTAGAGTAAAATATGCTCAATTATAAACACGTCCTCACCCATTTTAGGATGGAAATAGGAGGTAACATTTTCTCATTAACTTTGTACAGATATATGATGAAGGCAGGGTTCAGCAATCAGTACCTTCACTACTGATAAATCATACAATACGAAAGAAAATTTATACAACAGAATGTAATGTGAATAACCTTATAGACAGGTAGCCACTAGCATCATTGTATGAGTAACACAAGGAATGCTTTCAGGTCAATAAGTTCTCTATTTTCCCCATAGCGGTTCAACCGATTCTTTCAATATATCATCTCAAGATTTTCAATTCAATCAAACAGAAGCTCTGTGACTGTAAGAGATTTGCATAGTCTCAAATTAGTACTTTAAGCTTTCCCTCCATCTTCGTCACTTGGTGGGTCAAATGGTATTTCATGGCGCGGTTTATTGTACTTCTCCCGCAGTTGCTTAATAGGGATGAAATCTCCAGCAGAATCCATTCCATAGAACAGAAAAGACATGTAGGGGTGATCGAATCTTCCCTGAAAACAGTTATAAAGCACCAATTAAATAACAGAAATAACAGCATAATGCATTTCTTTTCAAGTATAGATACACTTACTTTGTCTGGTTTGTCAGGTACTAAAAGATTCTCCTCTGCAACTGCAAAAGAGAAGGAGAAAAATTAAATCTGCCTGTTTAAATTTAGAAATAAACCAAGAACAACACAGAAACTCATACCACATAAACCAACGCCAACGAAGTAATAATATTAATTGTAAATGTAACTGGTGTAAGTGAAATGTAGAAATATACAGAAAAACAGTTGTAGGTAAGTGACAAGATGTCTGTGCGCGTGAAAGATTAGATGAGTAGCACCATCAAATATAATGCGAGACTGTTTGGGAGAGCTTACGAAAATAACTTATGACACTTCATAATCCGTTTTCGGCTTTTTCCATTACCTCTCTAGAATAACTCATTGAAACAACTTATAGTTTATAAGAAAACAGTTCGACTTTATTTTATTTTTTGTTATAAAAATAGTTTATACATAAGCAATTATATGATGAACACTTATTGAAATTGTTCATCCAAACAGGGCCTAGTAATCCAGCTTTACCATATGCCACCAGTAGATCTGGTTCAGCACGCACATCAACAAGAACCTAGACATTGAAAAAGGGAAACCATTCAAAGGTCTGAACAATTCTTAATCAAAGTCATTCCAGCTATTAATACAATAAGAAAAATAGACAAGGCAATATATATCAAAAACAAAATACATTTACAATCCATATTCTTTTTGCATACAAGATTGAAAATAATGTTTCATCCAAATGAAGCTTTGTATTATTTGATGATCTATTCTGTAGGTTGAAGTACTACCAGTAATAATAAGAATTGACGAGTACAAGAAGAATCAACTGCTTATAAAGTTAAAATTAGGGAAATGCTATTGAGTGTCCTAAGGGTACTCTTTAAGCACCTTAAATAGTATTTGACTTTTTAAATGTATATTTTCTTAATTTGGAATCCTTAAAGAATGCCCTTAGGGAACTCGTTAGCAAGACCCTTAAAATTATTAGGTAATAAAATACGACCATATAGAAACAGAATAATTCACAGAATTCCGAAGCTAATCAAACCTGATAAAACGGTTGAGCGGTACCACGAGACAACTTCTTAACTTGTGCATTTTCCATCCATGAACTTGATTCACTGCATACTGGATCCATTCCTACGATTATAGCTCTATAGCCTGCACGGTACATCGTAGAATCAAAATATAAGGAGGAAAGGAAAACATATTTTCCACATTTATGAGATATCCAGCTTTATCAATATGTTGCCAATTAATTTAATAATAATTTGTTGTATTGATAGGAGATATTTAAATTACTTACCAAACATTTTATGCTTTACTTTCTGCCCCAAGCGGAAGACATATTGTGCATTTTCATGTGCCAAAGCTTTGGCTGATGCAGCAAGAGACTCTGCTTCAAGTTTGGAAATTTCATCACGTAATTTAGCAGCCAAAGCATAATCTTCATTCTGGATAGCACTTTGAAGATCTGAACTGCAAGCGAAATTGGATTACTTGCTATCAGTGCACAAGCTGACCAACAGATTATACGGAGGAAAGACAAAAATTCGGCCAGCTAGAGTGAGTTTGTTTTCACATTGTCGTTATTGTTACCAACCCCTCAAACATCATTTCAACTCACAGCTATTTTCACATTTGGACGCTCTGGAATTCATGGCAATGCATAATCAAACACACGCACTTAATCACTTAGAACAAGTTAGCCTAGAATAATGATGAAGAAATCTCACCGAAGACGTATAACACTTAGAGCTTTATCTTGAGCTTCACTTTTTGACGACATTCCCCTTTTTGATTGTTTTTGCTTAATTACCTCTTCTTCAACCTTTCATAAACAATATTGATCAAGTAAGTTTCTTGCCATTCAATGCTCCAATACCAGAAAAATTAGATGATCTGAAAACATATAAACGAAGGGACATCCACCGACCAATACACTTGCCATCGATTCAAGTAATCGAGAGGCTAGGGTCATACAAGGGTAAAAAAACAGATATAAGAAAGAAAGAAAGAAAAACCATTGACAAAACTTGAAAAGTATATGTGCGTGTTTGGGTAAAGGGTGGGGATATGAAAAGTAATTTTCCTCTGAGAAAACATGATTTTCATTTAGTTTATTATTTCATATAAAATTGATCTTGCTTCCAAACTTCGATTTGACTAGAATGATTTTATATTAGGTCAAAAGTTTTACACCGAATTCTACATCATACTTGAATTTCAAGTAAAAACCAACGCTGTCAATCGTAAATTGCGGAAAATAGAGGTTTATTCAAATCTATAGCGGCACTATTTGACAACATTTTGTACTAAATAGCATATTCCAAACAACAGCAATCTGTTCAAATTTCGCTATGTTGTAGTATATAGACACTGTAACAACACTCGTAAAAACGTTTTGAGTAAAAATCACTCCACATTCAATCTAATTCAATTTTAATCAAATCAATTTTACAAAATCAAGTTCAATCAAAACACCCTGTGCTAACACACACACACACACACACACACACACACATTTCTACTTCAAGTAGGCCTGGTAAACACAATCCACATGGCTTGGTATAGAATACGATAACAGTATTAGTGGCTAACTAATCTAACCTCAGTAAGTTTGTTTCGCAGCTGCTTTGCAATGTCATACTCTTCCATGTTTAAAGCACACTGACATTCAGAAATTACAAACAAATGAAGCATTAAGAAATCTTCCATAGTAGATATGACAGATGCACTACACCACTTAACTATTTATCATGGTTTTAAATTGCGATCTGCAACCGCAATTGCAGCCATAATATAAAAGATTTTGAGTTCTCCACATCAGCATCGCAACCACAATTTCAACCACACAGCCGTATTTTCTTGCAATATAAAGGTTTGTAGCGCAACCACAATTTAAAGCCATGTCATATATAAAAGACTAAAAGAGTAAAAGCAGCTACACCTGCACTCTTGTCGCTAAATCCAGCTGAAAAAAGAACATCAAGATATCTTCATTAGCACTTTCACTCTGCTCCACACTTGCATCCAACTCTTGCTCTCCACCTCTAAACATCCATCCCGCTTCAACTTTAAAACTACTTCTTTGCCTCAACACAAAAGGGTACCCAATAAACAACAAACTCTTCACACACTTGTTCCAAATTAGGTGTTTTCCAGTGGCAGACGTAATATATGATCGTTTAAATGGCTCAAAGGATGAACCATAAATTCTGTTCTTTCCACAGGTTGCTAGTGTGCTCAATGACACACCTTGCACCATTTTTTGTGAATCCAAAGAATGATGTTTGTTTCAGTTTCTCAACCTAAAAAGGGTTAAAAAGGAAACACAAATTTACCCTTTTCGGAAGAGAATGTTCCTGCATTATTAGCAACACATGAATTAAAATTATGAAGCTTCAATAGTATTATCTGCAAACTCCCCCTCATAAAATCAAAGATTTAACAGGTACGTAACGCCTACATACGGGTGTAAATAATTTTTACGCTGTCAATTAATTATAATCGTCAAATTATTAAAAAAAATGAACTTTAATTATAACCATCTTAGAAATCACAAATATTAAATGCACCCATGTTGTATCAAAATTAAACTCAAAATTCAATTTGAACCTACAAATTCAATTTTTATTGACAAATTAAACTCTAACTGAACTAATTTTATCTGGGTATAATATGAAATTAAAGAATTACAAATGAAAGCAGAAAATAACATGTGGACATGCAAGTTTGATATTGAGAAAATCAAAATAGGCTTCAAATGCAACAACTATTGAAGAAAATATATACAGTGAAAGAAGGAAAAAATTACCACAAAAAGGTTGGTAACAGAAAAAGTAGAAGCAGGAGCAGAAGATTTCCAAAAGCGTCGATGGCTTCCCAGTCACAGAGCAGAAGCAACGAAATCAAGTGCCAAAATATATCTGTATATTATATACTTCAGTTTTTTATTTTATTTTAATATCATAAAAATACGATTGGTTAAGGTTTAGTGAGAATAAAACGAAGGAGGCCCACCTGACCAAAAAAAAAAAAAAAACGAAGGAGGCCCAAAACGAAGATAATTTCATTAAATAAAAAAAACAAGAGAACTGCTCTTTACTCAAACGGTTTTGCTCATTTTTAAAATAAATGACTAAAATACTCCTGCGTAACTTAACTCACGACATATGAGTTAAATCACGCACCCTATGTATGCAACGTGACTTGTGAAAAAGAAAAAAAATCTCACAGGAGTTAAGTCCCGCTGACTCTAAGAACAAAAAACAACACTCTAAGAATAAAAAGCAACCAGTGCCTTCACCAAAAATTGATATCATGTTATGGACCCATTATTTTCCTTTCTCTAGGATTAACTTTTCTACCCTTTCACCAAAATTGAAAAAACATTGGTGGGACTTGGACCCACAAATTAGTTTGATTTTTATATACCTTCTTTTCGAGTGCAGATTCTTTCCATTTCCACTAGAAATGGAGATCTCAATTTCTTTCTACATGCATTAGACACGTGACTTTAAAACAATTGAATGGTTGAGATTCAATTATTAATTTTGTTATAAAATTACTAAAATGATTTAGTTTCTTCAACCTTCCATCCCTGTTTTCTCGCCGATTTTCAGTTTTGGTGCAGTCACCGACCTGCTCTTCCGTCGACGGCGACTCTGTTCAGCATCTGCCTCCATATCTGTTACCTCGTCGTATGACGGTCTAGTCATCGAAACAGCGATTCTTTATGAAACAAGGGAAAGGAGAACAAAGTAGTGGCCTCACACACACCCTCTGTTGCGGTGATATAGAACATCTATTTCCTTTCAAAAAAATTGATAAACAATGAATTATTTTATACTAAATCAAATCTAAGCCATTGAAACCATTAGATTTTTCTTCAATTGCTTGCCATGCTGTCATGGGTAAAACGACGTGACACCGCTTTGATCGAAGGATGCGTGATCAGTGACGAAAGGCACGACGAAGTGGGGCGGTGGTGTTCTGGGGAAATAAGCTGCTTTTTAAGATGGGTTGTGCATTTGTTCTGAATATGTGAAAGAGAACTGGTTTTTTTGTTTCGTTTATTAAAAAAAAATAATAAAATGATGCACAAAATAAATCTGAACCATTAAAGTCTGTTTGGTCACGTGTCAGATTTTGATAAATAGAAATTGAGATGGCCATTTTCTCTCCAAATGGAGAGGATCTGCACTCCTTTCCTGTAACAAACACTAGTTTGGTGTTGAAAATAATTAATTTAACCTCAAAGAAAAATTGGTGCTCGACAAAATGCATGACCTGTCCCACATGGATAACTGCAGTTTTATGCACATCTTGGTTTAACGAGATTTATTGTAGCAGGTTTATGAAAATTGGTGTAGGCTTCTGTCAGCGGGACTTAACTCCCGTGGGAAATTGTTTTTTTTCCTCACACGTGACTTAAGTCAATGTGACTTAACTCACGCAGCGCGTGTTAACTCACGTTGTGATTTACACTAGCGTGAGTTAACATTCGTAGGGGTATTTTTGTCATTTCACTTGAGAATGAGCGAAATAGTTTGAGTAAAGATAGTGGTATAAAGATAGACTAGACTAATAAGTGAACTGAGGTTAGCTCAGTTGATATAAAGTTGTACTATATTTGATATAGTGACAACACATCATTGTATGCATGTGTAAAATAATTGCACATTTATATAATATACTAATTAAATTGATGGATGCATGTGTAAAATAATCGTACACCGACATAATATATTAATTAAACTCATTTTGAAATTAGTTTTATGATATGAGAGGTTGATAGTATGGTCCTCTTCCACTTATAAGGGATTTTTACTATAATCACTAAAGATTATAAATGCTCAAACACACAAGTAAGAGACTTTAAATGCTTAATCACACAAGAAAGAGATTTTTAACGCTCACAAAAGCAAGAGACTTCTACAATCTAACGTAACTAAATAAAAGGTTTGTCGCGTCATTTTTCGGAGATCAAGGTTATTTGATTAGCTTTTGACTCACTAAATATTTCACGACTTTGAAAAAAATATTTGAATTAGAAGGGATCCAGGGGTCGGTTACATAAGGGAAAGGTGTTAACACCCTTTATGTTCGTAATACTCTACGAGAACCTTTCGACTTTATTTTTTGTGCTATAAATTACTTGCTTTTAAGGAAAAGAAAAATAGTGAACAAGGAGAAAAAAGAAGCCTATTTATCTACATTTTTATTGATTCGGAAGGATTATGTCCTTTGCCTACGTACCCGTGAGGGATCAGAACCTCGTAGTTCGGGGTAGAAATTTCCGTTTGATTTGTTTTGTATTTTTTATTTGTTTTTGAGAAAGGTTTTAAAGTAAAAGGCCAAGTGGCAAAAAGAATTTGTTTGAATATTTTATATTAAAGGAAAATGAACTCAAAGTAGATTTAAAGTTGATTTGAAATTTGATTAAGAAAGAAAAATAAAAAAAGGAATCACTTGATTTTGGATCAAGGTTTATTATGAAAATATTTTTGTGATTTTTGATTATTTGCATGTTTTTGTTGTTTTTGAATAATTATTAAACTAAAATTAAAACTAACGGAGCGAGAAAAGTAAAACGTAGCTAACTCATGGTGGCGTTGGACCACCACGAGACCCTTTAACCTAAACTAGAAGCATAAAAATAAGACATACACACACTCACGCACACATGCACCTAAAACGATTACATTAAACCTATTAATACATTCTAAAGTCTGCGGAAAATAAATAACGGAAAAATAAACAATTTACATAAACCTAGTTTACATTTTAAAGTGCGAGAAAAAATAAATAACGTAAAGTAAATATGCTAATGGAAATAAGAAATGCGAACACTAAGAATAAAATGAAATGCAGCGAAATAATAATGCAGTAAAAAAAGCATGAGGAAATAAACAAAAGGAAGCAGAATATGCATGCAGGGGGTGTAAACAGTAAATAAAGGGGTGCAGGAAGCAGAATAAAACTGAATTGGGCCTCAGGGAGTAAGTTGGGCGTTGGGCTTAGAGTGTTTAATCGGGGCCACCTGATCAAGATCAAGCGGCCCTGTTTTAATCACAGGAGAAGTGTAACGCCCCATTTTTATTTAATTATTTTTAGTTGATGTTTGAGTATTTTTATATGATTTTATATGACTATATTTGACATATATGATTTAGATATGATTTTATGTGAAATATATGACTTGGTATGAATTGTATGATATTTGGTGTGATGATAATTTATTATATGATTCATGGTGTTGTGTTTTATTTAAATAAATGTTGTTTGATTATTTTATTTATTTAATAAAAAGGTAGAAAATAGTATTATTTGGTTTAAAGGAAATTAAGTATAATTATGAGGAATAAGTGGGAGTTAAGGAAATAAGAGGGGGTTATAGTTTACAATAAAAAGAAAAGGAGAGTCAGAAAGAGTTTTACGTACAATTGAAAAAAAAAAGAGAGAAAGTGAGTTTTTGAGAGAAGAAGAGGAGAAAACCTAGAACCAAGAGAAGAGGCTAGAAGAAGAGAGAAGAACGCAGCTTAATTCAGGAATCATAATCTAAGGTAAGGGTGGGATTCCTTCAATAATATGTATATATAATTTTGATTGTTGATGAAATTGTGTTCTAGGTTTAGGGTTTAGAAAGTTTATGATAATTGATATGATGTGATGAATTGTGTTGTTTAATACATGTTTCTGTGTTGTTTTGATTGTTATGTTGTATATAGAACCTGTAAACATTGTTCTCTATCAAATTTGGGATTTGGGTAGATGAAATTTGGGTTTTTGAGTGAAAAATAGAGTTTTCCCGAGAGCTACCTTTGACAGCATACCCTATTTCATGTTGTTGCGTCTTTTGCATCAGTTTCTGTTTCAAACTAGCTTTCGGTGTAAACACGAAAGTTGTAGGTATGAATGTTATCTTTCTAATGCCGTTGGTCTGACATCAAAATGATTTATAGAACTTGAGCTATGGTCAAATTACTGAACGTAGGTCACAGTGAATTTTTATGAATTTCAGCACAACTTTGTCCGAATTTGAAATGAAAACTGGTATTGATTGGTACATAATTGGTCTTAGGTGTAAACATGAAAGTTGTAGATAATTGAGTTAGCTTTCTAATGGCACTGGTTTGACTCGAAAATGTTTTGTAAATCTCGAGTTATGATAAAAATAGTCCAAGTAGGTCTTCAGAAAACTTTAAGCAAACTTAGCATAACTTATTCCAAGTTAGTCCAAAACCTATGGTTAGTTCCCAAACTTCAAACTTAAGTATGAGAGGTTAAATTGAAGTGTTTTATGAGTATTTAACTTATGGCTTGTTTAATCAAATTTGATTTCCTTTTGAAAAATGTTTTCTTGATTTATTTAACCTTGTTTATGAAGTGAATATTATAAATGAAAGTGAAGCTATGTGAACGCATGTATATATAAATAAATATGATTATATATGCTATGTTGTTGATTTCCGTTGTTGATGCCGTTGAGTCGTGTTGTCTAAGTTGGGGAGTGTGTCATAAATATATTAGGCACAGTTGTTGTTGTCGTTGTCATTGTTGTTGTTGTTGTTGGGTTGTATGCTGATATACACCATGAGTCTTCCATCACAGATGTCGTTGCTGTTGTTGTTGTTGTTGGGTTGTATGCTGATATACACCACGAGTCTTTCATACTCATGCATCGTTGGGGGCTCATGCCCTGGAATGTTAATCATTCAAATGTTGAGGGCTTATGCCCTGGAACGCTTTATCGTTCAACTGTTGAGGGCTCATGCCCTGGGATGCTTTAACCATCCAATCGTTGAGGGCTCATGCCCTGGAATGCTTTGTCATTCAAATGGTACCACATGCATATTGCATTAGTTGTTGTCGTCAGTGCATTGTCAGAGTCGTTGTTGGTGAGTCGTTGGAGTCGTAGAGGTTGTTGGTTGAGTTGTTGGTGTTGTAGTCAATGATGTTGATGTATTCGTGATGGTGTAATTGTGACTTGTTGATGTATTTATGACGTGTTGAAGTATCTGTGATGTTATGATGTACTTGTGAATGTTTGAGATGTTTTCGTTATATGTGATGATTTGTTGATGTTGTTGATATTGTTGTTGTTGATTGTTTATTGTTGTTGTATCTTGCTAAATGTCGTTGATGTTGATAACGTTGTTGTTGCTATATATATATAT
This sequence comes from Medicago lupulina, assembly GCA_958299785.1. NCBI lineage: Eukaryota > Viridiplantae > Streptophyta > Magnoliopsida > Fabales > Fabaceae > Medicago > Medicago lupulina. Next base: position 21,679,200 of record OY283146.1, read on the forward strand.
ATATATATATATATATATATATATATATATATATATATATATATGTATACATACATATATGAACTTGTTGATACTTGTGGTATAATTTGTTGTTGTTTCATCGATTTGATGAATTATATATTATTATTATTGAATGTGTTTCTCACCCCTTCTGTTGGAATTGCCGCCTTGTGGGCAAGTGCAGGTAAAGGAGACTTGTAGGATGTCGGCTCAAGTGTCCTAGGGCTCTGATACGTAACGGGATGGGAAACGTTGTCTTGATTCTTTCATTCCTTTATGTATCGAATTTTTAAATAATGTTGTTGAACCTTAATTATGTTGGATATCATTTTATTGTTGAGGCCTTTGTGCCAAGGATTTGTTGAAGTTGAATGATGATGGTTTTTAAATAATATTTCTGCTGCAGAATTTATAAGAATGATTATGTTGGTATTTTAAATAGTTTTATATTCTATTTAATAATTTTGAAAAGCAATGTGACATGCCCGTTTGTTGACTACTCTGATCAAATATATTATTATTACGTTGTTTTGGGAAACGGGGTGTTACAAGAAGCTTCAGGAGCTGTTTGATTAGGATCAGGAAGTATAGAGGCACGCGGGTGCAAGATAAGTCATGCACCCTTGCGCGGGTGATTGGGACGACATGTATTTATGTGTTATAGGCTTCAGAAGAAGCTATTTCTCCCATCGGTTTCTCCCTCTCTAAAGTTTCTAGAGAGATAAGCTCTTTCATCTCTCCTCTCATGTTCTTCTTCTCTGATTGGAGGTGTGGTGGTCAGAAGGAAATCCGACGCAGTGGCCGGCGAGTTATCGCGGCGGCGCCACTGCATCAGAGCTAAAACCCCCTTTTTTTTTGATTTTTTTTTTACTCCTTAAAACCGTTTCACTATCCTCAACACGATTCTTAGCCTAAGTTTTCAATAACACGCACACAGAGACCTAGATCTAAAGGAGAAGAAAGTACTACCTCTTTGAAGTTTCTGTTCGTGACTCCGGCTCCAAAAGCTTTATGTTAGTGTATCTTTGGTTCGATTTTGTTGATTTCGATTCTGGCGATTGATGGACTCCATGTGGTTGAATCGGTTGGGCATGGTGTCGGTTTGGTTGTATGAGCCGTCTTTGGTTTTAGGGTTTGAGTGGTTTGGTTTGCATGAATCGGTTTGGATTGGGAGGTTTGAGGACTGGTTTGTTGGTTTGGGAGATTTGGGCCGATTGGTTTTTGAGGGTTGGCTCACTGTTGTTGTGTTCGTAATCTGTTTGTATTGGATTGAAACTGAAAAAAAAATGAGGCTTCTTTGTATCACTGTTATGTTGTCGATTCGATTTGCAACTTTTGTTGTTTTTTTCTTTGCAAGTTTGTGGTGAAATTTCGGTCCCCTCAATGTGTGTGCTGGGTTTGTGTTTTATAGTGACAGGTTTAGGGTTAAGGTTTGTTGATGAGGAGCAAGTATTCTAAACATATTATGATGAGGTTTGAATTGTGATGAGAACGCAAAACGCGTGGTGAACAAGTTCTGGACTAGATTCGGATTTGATATGTGACAGGCTGTTACCCTTTTTGGACTTATCGGATCAGTTTTGGACAATTAATAACAATAATAAATAAAAGATAAAATGAAAGTGATTAAGCTAAAAAAAATAAAAAATAAAAATAAAAATGACTAATTAAAATTAGGATTAAAATAAAAATAAAATTTGAGAAATTAAATAAAAGATGGAAATTAAAAAGATAAGTAAAATAAAGAGAGAAGAGGGTCCGAATCAGAACAAAAAAATGAGGTATTTTAAAATACCTCTCTGTCGAAATTTCGTTCGAAAAGTCGGAGATTATTCCAGGCTAAATGACGTGTGTCAGTGGTGCCTTAGGTCAAAAATTGGGGTATGACAAGAATTGTTTTGGCTTTACACTTGATATACAATCAGAGGTATAAACAAATACAATTCATAATGGACTCTAAAGCTTACGAATTTCTAAATATAAACTGTGTAAGAAATTCTAAGTTTAAATAATCGTACACCGACATAATATATTAATTAAACTCATTTTGAAATTAGTTTTATGATATGAGAGGTTGATAGTTTTGCATCGGATGACATTGTAAAATTATACTGAAGGTGAGAAAAACACAAGAGGGAGGTTGAATTGTGTCGGCTTTTTCTAACTTCTTCTAAGTGTTTGCAATGGTCAGAGTCTGAGTCAGGTTCAGAATCTGAGGAGTACTCGAAAACTATTTGCAGCGGAGTAAGGTAAACACAGATGAGAGAGAGAGAGAGAGAGAGAGAGAGAGAGAGAGAGAGAGAGAGAGAGATGGAGGGGGGAGGGGGGGGGGGAAGAGACACAAAATAATTTATACCAGTTCTTCTCAGAAACCGAGAGTAGTTTGGTCCCCTTGCACTTATAAGGGATTTTCACTATAATCACTAAAGATTATAAGTGCTCAAACACACAAGTAAGAGACTTTAAATGCTTAATCACACAAAAAAGAGATTTCTAATGCTCACAAAAGCAAGAGACTTCTACAATCTAACTTAACTAAATAAAAAGTTGTTTGGGCTTTACACTTTATATACGATCAGAGGTGTAAACAAATACAATTCATAATGGACTCTTAAGCTTGAGAATTTCTAAGATATAAACTGTGTAAGAAATTCTAAGTTTAAATAATCGTACACCAACATAATATATTAATTAAACTAATTTTGAAATTAGTTTTATAATAAATGTATAAAATAATTGTACACTCACAGAGTATACTAATTAAATTCATTTTGAAATTAGTTTTCTGATATGAGAGGTTGATAGTTTTGCATTGGATGGCATTGTAAAATTATACTGAAGGTGAGAACAACACAAGAGGTAGGTTGAATTGTGTTGGTTTTTCCTAAGGTAAACACAAAGATGAGAGAGAGAGAGAGAGAGAGAGAGAGAGAGAGAGAGAATCTTCCATCATTAAGTCATTAATTAATTGGAGAAACCAACCGATGAATGAATTATTTATTAAGTCATTCATCAATTGGAGAACTATCAAGGAAGAAAAATCACGATCATATGCATAAAGATTCTATCATAAAAGACTTAGGATGATCTAAGAATCTTCCATCATTTTACAAGATATGATTTGGGAGAATAGAAATCAATCAAAGGAATTTTTACTTTGAGAAAGGTTTATCATGTTCTTACAAAAGAACATTCTGGTCATAAAAAGCAAAGAGAACATCCTCACTTTATGTTTTTAAAGATAACACATATTTACATTTATTATATTGTTATCTACTAATGTGTTTTGTGAGAATGTTTCAGTGAGAATGTTCTCGAGAACGTTTTGACCTCGCAAAGATAACAAAGCATCTTCAACAAAGCAAATGACAAATATGATCTTTTGATAAATGTCAAGAATGTGCATGGTCAAAGATCAAGAATAATTGCTATTCTCTTTGTCTCATCAAAAGAAGGATCAATGATCATAAGAATCAAGATCCTTAAAGGCATTAAAAGGCAAGAAATCAAGACAAATCAAAGCATTATTGCACATGGGCCATGATAGCAAAAGAACAAAGATTTCATCATAATGGCCTTAAAAGAGTTCAGCCCATTAAGAAATAAAGTGAAAAGATTCATTAAAGAAGTATCTCAAAGTTGTTCCTTGTGGAAAACAGATATGACATCATCATATAACATCAACACATCTTATCAATTGGCTAGAAAGCTTCTACATCAATATTACAGCTCATAACAACTTGCAAAACGTGTTCCTTCTTTGCTCAAGTTTGGCTGGTACAGAGAGAACGTTATGGAGAATGTTCTAGGTAAGCAAAACCATCAAAGAAAGATCTCAAAGTTGTTCCTTAGCATATGACATCATCATATGCCATCAATATTACATCAACACGTCTTAACAAGTGACCATCAAGTTTCTATAGCAAGAGTGCAGGTAATGACATCTTGCAAAACATGTTGCTTTGTGCCTAAGTTATGGCTGGAACATAGAGAACGTTCTCGGCGAACAATTTTCATGCTTTCTCTCCAAGCATCAAATGGAGCCAATTTTTTCAATTTGAAATGAGTTCCAACAACTCTTTTTTAGCTTGATCTCCAAGACATACATCTCCTATAAATAGAGGACGTCTATGAAGGTTAAATGCAAGAGTTTTGATATACAAAAGCTTTGATATCTATCTCTCTCAAAGCAAAATCTATCAATCTCTTCAACATCTCTTTCGACTATCACAAAACAAACTCCATAATCTTTCACTATATTTATCATCTTTATCTCTTTTATTGGGAACATCTTTCTGAGTTTGTATTTGTACAAGTCTCTTTTGTTTGAGACATCACAATCTAAAATCATCCATCCTACAAAGTGTAAACTAGATCTCAAGTCTATTGGGCTTAATAGTTTGAGATAGGTAAAGTTCCAACCTTTCTTGTGCGAAAGCAAAGAATTGTAGAAGCCTGCAGAGGTTGATAATATAGGGGTTACAGACTGATCTGGTGTGATCGAGACCTTATTATAGTGTTGGTTAGAAGTTTCTACCAACTGAATACTATAATGGATGTGGGGACTGGATGTAGTCGGGTTTGGTGAACCAGGATAACTCTCCTGTGTTATTATTCTTTCTCTCTCTCTTTTATTTTTTACACGATACACACACGATCACACACATTAATATTTATTTATCTCCAGAATATTCTGGTCCTAATTAATCACAACCATATAAATCTAGAGTTCTCTGGTCCTAATTTAATATTTATTTATTTAATTGACTCCAGAATATTCTGGTCATAATTAATCACAACCATATTAATCCAGAGTTCTCTGGTCCTAATTTAATATTTATTTTATTAACTGATTCCAGAACATTTTGGTCCAAGATAAGACAACTGTCTAAATATTTAACTAAAGTTTAAATTCAGTTTATAATAGTGGTTTATCATTCTGCATTTATATTCCTCCATAACATTATGTTCCTTGTCTTATATAACTTTACATTTTAGCTTAATATCATTTTTCTCATTCTACTTATATAATCATTCTCCAGAACATTCTGGTCCTACATTTATATTAATTATTATTTATTTTCTGGACCAATATTAACCAAAAATTTTCTTGAGTATATAAACTTAATTTAAGTTTCAGGAATAATTTTAAAAGGGTCACAATTAACCCCCCTCCCCCCCCCCTTCTTGTGACTATTTCGTCCACTTCAATGGGCATCAAAGCCTGCCTCTAAGGGGTTAGCACCTAACAGTGCTAGAGGAAAAGATAGGAAGAAGTGATGTCAAAAATTTCAAATCAAAGTTCATGCCATAGATGCAACAAGTCTCTATGTAACGCCCTAGTTTTATTTTAATTATCGTTGGTTGATTTTAAGTCTTTTATGTGATTTAAAATGATTTATGTGATTTATGTGGTGTGTTGCATTTTATTATATGGTTATTTTTATTATTTAATAGAAATAAGTAACAAAATAATAGTTATGGAGTTTTTGGGGGTTACATATTAATTATGAGAATTAAGGGGAGTTAAGGGAAATGAAAATAGGTTAAGGAGTTGGTGAGAGTAGGAAAAGGGAAGGCAGAAAAACCAGAGTTTTGGAGAAAAGGGAGGGATACCAAGAACAAGCGAGAAGAGCTTAGAGGAGAGGATTTTCTGTAGAATTTGATCCATCTTAATTCAGGTAAGGGTGAGGCTAACCTTCAACTAATAATATGTATATGAATTCTGAATTTGGATTGAATTGATGTGTTCTTGACCTAGGGTTAGAAAGTATGAGAAATTGCAAGAATGGTGTAAATTGTGTTGTTGATGTATGATTGCTGGGTTGTTTTAAGTATTATGTTGTATATAGAACCTGTAAACAATTGTAGTGATTCATTTTGGGTGATTGGGGATCAAAATGGGGTTTTTGGATGAAAAAGAGTTAGAAAATGTGTGAACTTTTAGTGCTGCCAGATGATGCTTCGCTTAAGCGAACCCCCCCTTCGCTTAAGCGAACGACCCTCGTAGCTGCCTAGAATTTCACTGTGCCAGTTTCCTCAAGCGAACAGCTAAGAGAACCGCAAGCGAACTTTTTCAAACTTTCGACAATTGAGTTCGCTCAAGCGAACAGGGCTTCGCTCAAGCGAACTGGGTCCTGTACAGCATCCCCTGTTTTGCGTTCTTGCATCTTTTTCTCACATTTCTGTTTTGAATTGGCTTTTGATGTAAACATGAAAGTTGTAGATAATTGAGTTAGCTTTCTAATGGCCTTGGTTTGACTTGAAAATGATTTTTAAATTTTGAGTTATGATGAGAATACTCCAAGTGGGTCTTGAGGAAAACTTTAAGAAAACTTAGCATAACTTATTCCAAGTTAGTCCAAAACCTATGGTTAGTTCCCAAAATTCAAACTTAAGTATTAGAGATTTAGTTGAGGTGTTTTATGAGTATTTGGCTTATGTCTTATTGATCAAACTTGATTTGCTTTTGAAGGATGTTTTGGACTTTGATATGAATGTAATTGATTAAGGTATATGTTGCTATTGTTGTTGATATGTTGGAATATATATGTTGATATATGTACAATTATATACGGTGTATCGTTGTTCCCGTTGTTGATGTTGTTGAGTCGTGTTGTCCAAGTTGGGGAGTGTGTCATAAGTATTAGGCACAGATGTTGATGTCGTAGTAGGTGTTGTTGTTGTTTGGTTGTATGCTGATATACACCATTGAGTCATTGATGTTGTATGTTGATATACACAAGTGGAGTTCATTGCATAATGCATAAAAGCGGGAGGGCTTTTGCCCTGGAACACCTTGTCGTTCAAAGCGGGAGGACTCATGTCCTGGAACACTTGTTGTTCAAAGCAGTGAGGGCTTTTGCCCTGGAACGCCTTGTCGTTCAAAGCAGGAGGACTCATGTCCTGGAACACTTGTTGTTCAAAGCGGTGAGGGCTCTGCCCTGTATTTTTGGTACCACATGCATGTGCATTCTTACATCGTAGTAGTTGTTGTGTTGGGTGAGTTGTCGATGTTGTTGATGTGTCGTTGGTGTTAAGTCGTTGTCGGTGTGTTGTCATCAAGAATGAAGTTGGTTTCGAATTAAATATAATTGAAGTAGTGTTGATAATCAAGTATGATGCTATATTTATATGTATATTTCTTATTGATGTTGTTGTTATGAATTTGCTGTTGTTCCAATACATTTGATGAATTATATATATATATATATATATATTATTGTTGTTCGTGAATCTCACCCCTTCTGCTTGAAAATGTTGCCCTTCGTATGGGTAACTTGCAGGTGATCCTGAGTAGTAGGTGGTGGCTCAACGTCTAGGACTTTGTTACGTATGGGATGGGATTTCTATATTATTTTCACTCCTATGTATTGAATTTTGAGACATGATGATGTAGTTTTATTTGAAATATTTTGATGAGGCTTTTATGCCGGAATTATTTAGATATGGTTGAATAATTATTTGTTGGTTGAGGCCTTTGTGCCAAGATTTTACTTGAGGATTAATTATGATTGAAATGAATATTCCGCTGCAATTTTTATAAGTTGGTTGTTGAAGTTTAATAGTTTTATTTTCTATTAAAGAATTTTTATAAGCAGTGTAATGCTCCGTTTGTGGTTTAACTCTGATTGTTTTATTTAAATTACGTATTTTTGGGAACAGGGTGTTACAATTGGTATCAGAGCAGGTTGGTCCGTCCGGCCAAGTAGTAGAGTCGTGTTGAGCCACCTAGGATAGAGTGTTAACTCTAATGATGCTTTTGTTGTTGTTTCTGAGCTGTTGTTTCTGATATAGAGAACTTTGAAATGGCTGGTCGTAATGATGCTGCTATCGCTGTTGCACTTGAGGCTGTTGCTCAAGCTGTAGGACAGCAACCTAACGGTGCTGCTGGTAACGATGGTGTGAGGATGTTGGAGACCTTTTTGAGGAACCATCCACCAACCTTCAAGGGAAGGTATAACCCTAACGGAGCTCAGAATTGGCTCAAAGAAATTGAAAGAATTTTCAGAGTTATGCAATGCAGTGAGGTTCAGAAGGTGCGTTTTGGTACGCACATGTTAGCTGAAGAAGCTGGTGATTGGTGGGTAAGTCTGCTGCCTGTACTTGAACAGGATGGTGCTGTGGTGACCTGGGCTGTATTCAGGAGGGAATTCTTGAATAGGTACTTCCCGGAAGATGTTCGTGGGAAGAAGGAGATTGAGTTCCTAGAACTGAAGCAAGGTGATATGTCAGTAACTGAATATGCTGCTAAGTTTGTTGAATTGGCAAAGTTTTATCCGCATTATACTGCTGAGACGACTGAGTTCTCCAAGTGCATCAAGTTTGAGAATGGTCTGCGTGCTTAGATTAAGCGGGCCATTGGTTATCAGAAGATCCGTAACTTTTCTGAATTGGTGAGTAGCTACAGGATTTATGAGGAGGATACCAAGGCTCATTATAAGATTATGAAGGAAAGAAAAGGTAAGCAACAGGACCGTGGGAAGCCTTATAGTGCTCCGACCGATAAGAGTAAGAAAGAAGTGAATGACGAGAGGAGGCCCAATAGGAGAGATGCTCCTACTGAGATTGTTTGTTTCAAGTGTGGCGAGAAAGGCCACAAGAGTAATGTCTGTGACCGTGAGGAGAAGAAGTGCTTCAGGTGTGGTCAGAAAGGACACACATTAACTGATTGTAAGCGTTGGGATATTGTTTTCTATAACTGCAATGAGGAAGGTCATATCAGTTCACAATGTACGCAGCCGAAGAAGGTTAGGACAGGTGGTAAAGTATTTGCTTTGACCGGTACTCAGACGTGAGTGAGGATCGTCCGATCAGAGGTACATTTTCGAGGACGAAAATTCTTTAAGTTGGGGAGAGTTGTAACGCCCTAGTTTTATTTTAATTATCGTTGGTTGATTTTAAGTCTTTTATGTGATTTAAAATGATTTATGTGATTTATGTGGTGTGTTGCATTTTATTATATGGTTATTTTTATTATTTAATAGAAATAAGTAAGAAAATAATAGTTATGGAGTTTTTGGGGGTTACATATTAATTATGAGAATTAAGGGGAGTTAAGGGAAATGAAAATAGGTTAAGGAGTTGGTGAGAGTAGGAAAATGGAAGGCAGAAAAACCAAAGTTTTGGAGAAAAGGGAGGGATACCAAGAACAAGGGAGAAGAGCTTAGAGGAGAGGATTTTCTGTAGAATTTGATCCATCTTAATTCAGGTAAGGGCGAGGCTAACCTTCAACTAATAATATGTATATGAATTCTGAATTTGGATTGAATTGATGTGTTTTTGACCTAGGGTTAGAAAGTATGAGAAATTGCAAGAATGTTGTGCATTGTGTTGTTGATGTATGTTTGCTGGGTTGTTTTGAGTATTATGTTGTATATAGAACCTGTAAACAATTGTAGTGATTCATTTCGGGTGATTGGGGATCAAAATGGGGTTTTTGGATGAAAAAGAGTTAGAAAATGTGTGAACTTTTAGTGCTGCCAGATGATGCTTCGCTTAAGCGAACCCCTCCTTCGCTTAAGCGAACGACCCTCGTAGCTGCCTAGAATTTCACTGTGCCAGTTTGCTCAAGCGAACAGCTAAGAGAACCGCAAGCGAACTTTTACAAACTTTCGACAATTGAGTTCGCTCAAGCGAACAGGGCCTCGCTCAAGCGAACTGGGTCCTGTACAACATCCCCTGTTTTGCGTTCTTGCATCTTTTTCTCACATTTCTGTTTCGAATTGGCTTTTGATGTAAACATGAAAGTTGTAGATAATTGAGTTAGCTTTCTAATGGCCTTGGTTTGACTTGAAAATGATTTTTAAATTTTGAGTTATGATGAGAATACTCCAAGTGGGTCTTGAGGAAAACTTTAAGAAAACTTAGCATAACTTATTCCAAGTTAGTCCAAAACCTATGGTTAGTTCCCAAACTTCAAACTTAAGTATTAGAGATTTAGTTGAGGTGTTTTATGAGTATTTGGCTTATGTCTTATTGATCAAACTTGATTTGCTTTTGAAAGATGTTTTGGACTTTGATATGAATGTAATTGATTAAGGTATATGTTGCTATTGTTGTTGATATGTTGGAATATATATGTTGATATATGTACAATTATATACGGTGTATCGTTGTTCCCGTTGTTGATGTTGTTGAGTCGTGTTGTCCAAGTTGGGGAGTGTGTCATAAGTATTAGGCACAGATGTTGATGTCGTAGTAGGTGTTGTTGTTGTTTGGTTGTATGCTGATATACACCATTGAGTCATTGATGTTGTATGTTGATATACACAAGTGGAGTTCATTGCATAATGCATAAAAGCGGGAGGGCTTTTGCCCTGGAACACCTTGTCATTCAAAGCGGGAGGACTCATGTCCTGGAACACTTGTTGTTCAAAGCGGTGAGGGCTTTTTCCCTGAAACGCCTTGTCGTTCAAAGCAGGAGGACTCATGTCCTGGAACACTTGTTGTTCAAAGCGGTGAGGGCTCTGCCCTGTATTTTTGGTACCACATGCATGTGCATTCTTACATCGTAGTAGTTGTTGTGTTGGGTGAGTTGTCGATGTTGTTGACGTGTCGTTGGTGTTAAGTCGTTGTCGGTGTGTTGTCATCAAGAATGAAGTTGGTTTCGAATTAAATATAATTGAAGTAGTGTTGATAATCAAGTATGATGCTATATTTATATGTATATTTCTTATTGATGTTGTTGTTATGAATTTGCTGTTGTTTCAATGCATTTGATGAATTATATATATATTATTGTTGTTCGTGAATCTCACCCCTTCTGCTTGAAAATGTTGCCCTTCGTATGGGTAACTTGCAGGTGATCCTGAGTAGTAGGTGGTGGCTCAACGTCTAGGACTTTGTTACGTATGGGATGGGATTTCTATATTATTTTCACTCCTATGTATTGAATTTTGAGACATGATGATGTAGTTTTTGTTGAAATATTTTGATGAGGTTTTTATGCCGGAATTATTTAGATATGGTTTAATAATTATTTGTTGGTTGAGGCCTTTGTGCCAAGATTTTACTTGAGGATTAATTATGATTGAAATGAATATTCTGCTGCAATTTTTATAAGTTGGTTGTTGAAGTTTAATAGTTTTATTTTCTATTAAAGAATTTTTATAAGCAGTGTAATGCTCCGTTTGTGGTTTAACTCTGATTGTTTTATTTAAATTACGTATTTTTGGGAACGGGGTGTTACACTCTATATGTCAAAACTAAACATCCTCTAAACATGAAAGAACAAAGAAAATTCATTTGCATAAAGAAATCTATGATGGCAACTCGAGTTAACAACGATAACTCAAAAATAGAAGAAAAAACTAACATGTGTCTAATGGCAATCAACGAAAATGAACATGTAACAACTTTTAAACCTTGTCCTTTATGCACACAAATGGAAGATGATTTTGATAATCTTCTAAATGATTCAAACGTTCTATCTAAGAAGTGTATTTTATTAAAATAACAACTTTTTGAGATAAATAAAGAAAAGGAGAAACTACAAATCTTGAATGATAAATATTTTCAAACTATTCAAGAATTGCAGAAATTTCAATTTAAAATGTCTGAAGAACAAAAGGTTCTCAACGAGAAAAATCTCAAAAATCATCTTTCGAAACATTCTGAAACTCAAGACAAAAATATCATTTTAAAAGTAGAAGTTGATGAATTGAAAAATGATTTAAACAAGTTTGTAAAATCCACTTAAACTTCTCAAAAGATCATAGGAGGGATATTTGATAAATTTTATTTAAACGTCAAAACTTCTAAAAAACAAAAGCTTTATGAAAACCATTTTGCATTAAAAAGGAAGGATGATAAAATTAGAAAAAGATGTTCATATTGTAATAAATATGGACACCTCCACTCAACTTGTTATCATAAGAAAAAAATTTGAGAAAGCTAGAGAAGAAGGTTATTATTATAATAAATTTAATAATCCTATACTAGAACGTTCTGGTAAAAAAAAGTTGAGAAGATTAAAATAAAATGTTTCTATTGTAATAAATATGGTCATCTTGAATCATTTTGTTATCATAAAAAAAGACATGAAAATATTATACTTGAAAGTCTTGTCATAAAAGATTTAAACCTTCTTTCCACACTAAATCACAATTGTCTCAAAAGGTTGAGATTGGTAGAAGTGAATGTTCTTCTTACAACAAATTTGATCATCTTGAATCAAAATGTGATCATAAGAAAACTTGTGTTGCAGGGATATCATCTAACTGTCAAGAATGATCATTGGCGCTTAGAAAATCACTGCTCAATTCATATGATTGGAAAGATAAGATGCCTCCTATTATTACAAAAATTTGGAGGATATGCAATCTTTGAAAATACAAAGGTATATGTATCATTGATAAAAATGATTTTTCATAGATTAAATATATCTGATATACGAAAGATTTAACTCATAGCACTTTTTTTTTGACAAGAACTTACTTAGCACTTGTTAAAATTGTTTTGAATTAAAACCCACATATTTAAATAAAAAATAAATCCTCATGAATTTTTGTTTTAATAATCTTTATTGATTTATATTTTTATGTATGTTAAAAATAATTTAGCATTAAAAACTTTTCATCTATGTTTAAAAACTTTTGCAAAAGTATTCAAACTTCATCTTGAAAGAAGTCTTCCAAAAAATTAATTTTGAAAAGATTAAATTATGTGACACTTGTTTTTATTTCGAAGATATAAATACATTAATTTGTTCTCATACATAATACTAAATGATATATGTGTTGCTGTTTATGTGGTTATTTTATCCTTACAACATGTGTTCAAAATGATGAAATTCTAGTCTCTAGTATAGCAAGTCATTATTTACATAATTTTGAATTTTTTTACACCTGGTTCTTCATTAAATCTTTGTGGGTTCAATAGAAAAATAATAATTAAATATGCTTATATGCTTGAACCAATCTTCACCGCCATATTCATATTTGATGCTAATACACTACTGCATCATTTTTAACATGCTTAATCTAACAGTACATGGCTCTTGCATATTTATTTGTGAAGGTTTAAGTCTAATTAACTTGTGATATATTCTGGAAGTAAAGTTCTAAGATATTATTTTCGATCACAAGTTCTAAGATATTATTGTTAAGTGTTTGTTTTAAACAAACGTACAAACCTAACTTCTTTTAAATCCTTAATAGCTAAAGATGGTTATGGTACACATGTTAGTAAAAAATATGAGGAATATTTTTTTTGAAGGTTAAAATATAGCTTGAAATTTCTTAGCATTTTATGAGGGGTAAATTGACACGAATGGCTAAAAAGCTAGCTTCACCACTATTTTCAAAACTGGTGCAAATAATGCACTTCTGCATCATTAGTAATTATCTTTCATGAATTACATGCATCATCATCAAGTCATTTTTAAAGTATTGATTTCTCATGAAGAACCCTTTAAAGTGAGATGTGGTAACATAAACGATTTTTCTTGTCCTTTGTTATTTTTTTCTCTAACAAGCAAAACTAGCAAATGCACTTATGAAGGACATTCGCCGCCCAATTTATTGAATGTGGATGACCACTCTTCCAATTATTTACAGATTGCTTAAGCTGATAATTCTTTCGATTTGTTATGAAAATGTCACTGCTAATCTGTTATTTGTGCAACTATAGAACCTATAAATGGGAAGCAACATTGTTGCAGATCTCATCTAAAAATGAATAATCTTGTCAAAACCACATATCTTATTGATTTTCAATATGTGATTGTTATTCAAAATTTGCTTGAACTTTAATAACATTTCTACAACAAAGCATCATGAGAAAATTTGGAAAATCATGCTTAAAATCATTGTTTCAAGAAAATCATTTATCTTGTTCAAAAACCCTTCATCAAAAATAGAAGTTTTTAAAAATTACTTCGGGAGAAAAGTCATGAACAATGCATCTTTATTTTTCACTTTATCCAAAGCATGTCAAGGTTGGTCCTATGTCGTGATTGAATGACCAATCCTCAAAAAATCTATCTGAAAGAGCTTACATGAGAAACAGAAGAACAAAAATCATTTTTATGACATGAAAATGATGATCATTCTAAAAAAGAAGCAAATTGTTGATGCTTCCTTCCTAGAGTATTATGATGTCCATTTTGACATAATTGGAATCTCTTATAAATACATCATAAGAAGGAGAAGAACATAAAGCTACTAATGCTCAACCTGCTTCAAAAGATTATGCTTATTGATGTTTGGGAATCTACATCCAAAAGAAAAAAAATCTGAGAAAGAGAAACATGTTTTTCTCATTTAATCTCAAAGCAAAATCATCTAAAAAGGTACACTCATTTACAAGCTTTACAATATTTGAAAATTGAATAGCAATGTTTTGTTATAAATGATTGGATGCTCTTAAAAATGCATGATAAAATCAATTCAAAAAATGTGTGACTTTAAACCTTAGTTGTGATTTGTGATACATGCATCAGTCTAATTCTTAGCCTAAAATGAAATAAATCTTTCATTATTGGTTCCTACTCCTTTCATGGAAATATAATATCTATAAACATTTTTATAAATCATATTTGATGATTAAAATTGTTGCATTATGTATTATGTTTTGAGAAGACATGTTAAGAATGCATTTAATATGACTTTGTGTTATAAATTCAATAAGGAGCTAATGCTGTATCAGGAGAAATTTTTGCATAATATTATATAATTCTACACTCAGTTCTTTTGAGATATCTTTATGCATGGTAAATGATTCAACATCATTTTGACAAAATTCATCGCTCGGCATTCTTAATAAAATCATTATGATGATTCTTAAAATGCACTTCTAAATAAGTTCATGTCGTCAAATGCAATTTGAATTATTCTCATTTTTAGTAGTTCATCTAAAATTTGTTCCTAAAATGACATATCATGATGTGCCTTAGAATTGGATCATAAAAATATCTCAATTGTAAAATTTCATAACCGTATGAAATTTGATGATGTACATGAAATTTATTCTAGTTTACTCATTAACATATTCATTTCTTGATTCTTAAGTGATATATTTTGAATATGGTTTTTGAATTTTTTTTTTTTGAAGAAGCGTTTTTGAAAATATTTTAATATGGATTATGAAAATTCCATTCTCCAATCATGTTTTTGAATGGATCCTAATTTAGGATTTATCTTTGAAAGATTTTAAAAAGAAACACATCTTTTGTTTCTTGAACTTTTTAAAATGTTGAGAATGTTCTCATCACAATGAACAATTACATTTTTGCATGTAAAAGCCAAATGAATTAACACTCGTGTAAGTTCATTTTTTTTGGCAATGCTTTAAATGAATATTGATAGCATTATTGATCAATATCTTGTTATGTGAATGTCTTTTATAGAAAATATATTCGTGATCATTAAATGAATACTCTAAAACTCCATGAGTTTGTCTCCTAATCATAATGCATGCTAAATCAGATGTCAAAATATAATGATAATACAATATATGTTATTTGTTGTTCTTACATATGTATTTTCATGAATTGATTTTTGATAACTTATAAAAAATCATATTCAATTTCTTTCAATATGATTATTCTAATTGAGGTGTATCGTTGAAAGAATTTTAACCAAAAAAAAATCATATTATTGTTTAACAAAAGAATAATTTGTGCGACTTGTTTAAAATTGATCTAAAAAGGAATTTACACATTTTGTTTCTAAACTAATATTAAACATGTTCCTGTCATGAAAGTTTTGTTGAATCATTGTTGAATTTCTACCTTGTTGCACTTGCAAAGTTTGGAGACAAAAATAGAGTATAAATATCAATGATATATCAGTATATGTTTGGGCATAAATATGTTGCATAAATACTTCTCTTCCAAATAATTGTGAAAAATATGTAATTGATTTTGTTTTGGACCGACCAAAAGGATTCTTGGCCCATTTACTTAGGCCCAATATAATCTAAAGCCCAAACGCTACGTTTGGCAATCTTACTTGCGGTACCCCTCTTCCTCGCGAAGGGGGTGCACGGAGCAAACACGACCGGTTCCAACGAGCCCCAACGTCTCTTTGCACGTTCCCGCAATAAACTCTCTGGCGGTTACACTTCCCACAATTTTGTAACCGCCAGAGCTGGGTGTGCCATTACAACGGCTCTGTAGATCTCCACTTCTATAAATAGGGGACTCAATGCAGTCCCTAAGGTAGAACATTTCTTTCTCTCTATAAATAGGGGATCTCTACTGACTTGAATGTCGGAGCACCTACAGGTACACACCCCCTTTGTTCCAAGGAGCATTCTAAAGCTTTTCACCACCTCCTTATTGTAACACCCCGTTTTCCCAACATAAAAATTTCTCAAAATAATAATCAGAGTTTCACAACTTAAACGGAATGCTACATTTCTTAAAAATCACAATGGAATAAATAATAATTTATCCTTCAAAATATTTCAATAAAATCTTAAATCACTTCGCAGCGGAATTTATTTCAAAAATCTTAAAAACAACTTTGGCACGAAGGCCTCAACGTAAAATCTCATCAAATTCTTTAATATCATGTTCATAAAATCTCATAGTTAAATACGTAAAGAATAGAAAACATAAGTAAAGTTCCCCATCCCGTTACGTATCAGAGCACCTAGACACGTGAGGAGTCCACTCACATCAACAGCTAGTCCTGGAAATCTGCACTTGCCCACAAGGCGACAATTCCAACAGAAGGGGTGAGATTTCACAAACATCAAACTTAAGCATACAATTCATCAATTACACTTAACTTAAAACATCAACTAATCACATAATCTTCAACAAGTACATTCATAAAACAACTCATCATAGTTCATCATATTCATCAACAGACATAATCTCAAACAACTCATCATAATCATGTATAGAAACGTCTTAGCATCATCAAATTCATCATATAGAAAACATCATCAAAATTCATCATATAGAAAACATCATCAAAATTCATCATATAGAAAACATCATCGCATCATCAAGTTCATCATGTTAAACAACAAATGCATTCATAATTATTTCATCAAGACTCTTCTTCAACAACTCAACATCTTAGACAACTTAGACAACTCGACACGACTATGCAACTTCAACTTCTTAATCATGCATGTGGTACCAATAGAGCATCAAGCTCCATTCGTTAAAGTCATAATTGGACTTGTCAGGCATCAAGCCCCCTTCGTTAAAGGTCAAATAGGACCTGTCAGGCATTGAGCCCCCATCGCCAAGGTCGTAAAAGGACCTGTCAGGCATTAAGCCCCCATCGCTAAGGTCGTAAAAGGACCTGTCAGGCATCAAGCTCCCATCGCTGACTATGCTATGCAACAACACGACTCAATGCAACGACACGACTCAATGCAACGACATGACTCAAATACAACGACACCATCTCAATACCACAACAACAACTTCATAATTTAATATTAAATCAACCATAAAAGATTCATTAATCATAAACAACTTCATCATATAACTCATGCACAATCAATTAAAGAAAGAATTGCATATCAAATTACAAGTACTGAAATGATAATTCAATTACCAGCAAATCACATATTCATATCAAAACTCAAATCATAATCAAAACAATTCAAAACAGCATAAGTAAACAACTTAGAAAATCTGGAACAACCTAATCTCATGGTTCTAACCTTAAAACTAATTCCGATTATTATCTTATGAATTATCTAAGGTATGTGCATCAATTTTGCATCACTTAAACCGTTAAACATCATTAAACCATTAAATTCTCTCATAACCCTAATTCTCAAAAACTCTCAAAACTAATCCCTAACATGTTAGATGTAATTTCAGAGATCATACACTTAATTTTAATGAGAGTTAGTCTCACCCTTACCATAATTCAGATGAACAAAGCTTGCGAAAGAGAACAAAAGTGATGAAAACACCCAAATATACCGCTGCAGTGTGCGACAGTTTTCTCTTAACTCCGACCTTGTTTCAACGATCCGAACGGTGAAAAGGTAGACCCAGGTGTTGTGAACCTTGTGTCCCAAATTCGTCAGGATCTAACGGTTAACGAGTGAGAAATCGCTGTTTTATTGAGGCAGATTTCAGAAAAACGGGAATTGCTTTCTCTCTTCTCTTTGGTGGCTACTTTTCTCACAAAACTGTTTTTACCTTAAAACTATTCTAACTTAGTTTCTCCTATTTATATATCTCTTCTCCTCTATCTTATTTACTCTTATCACCAAAAACTACTCTCTTCCCTAATATCTTAATAATAATAATAATAATACACCAAATAACAAATATATTTCTATACTAAATAATATATATATATATATATATATATATATATATATATATATATATATATCCACACAAAATAACATATATATTTCTACATAAAATAACAAATATATTTTCAAACCAAATAACAAATATATTTCTATAACAAATATATCTCTACATAACAAACATATTTCTATAACAAATATATCTCTACATAACAAACTTATTTCTATAACAAATATATTTTTACACCAAATAACACATATTAGCATATTTCATCAAAATATATATTATAAATCAAATAATAATACACTAAAAATACAATAAATTAATAAAATATTAAGTATTAAAAGTAGGGCGTTACACTTATCACCTCACTCAAAGCACCGACAGTCACCTTCTGATCAGGTACGATCAGTGGCGCCGTCTGTGGGAAATTAAAAGCTCTCCCCGTTTTTACCTTTCTAAAAACCAAAGCTTACCAAAAATATTAACCATGGCTGCCAACGGTGACAGTCCCCGACTACGAAGTGAAGTCCGCATACCTCAACGTGACGGTAAGACATCTTCACTGTCACCTGTGGATACACCTAGGGAGGAACCGGTACAAGCCATTCCTCTCCAGTTAAGGCCTCTGTAAGTTCCCCTACGGCCTACAAAGACGCCTGAAGACACCACCCCAAATGGAGCCATCGTCACCGACTTGCTCCGCACGGTTCAACGACAGACGTCGTTAATCGAGGAACAAAATCGACGCTTGGCAGATCTGGAACGGGCACGCTCATCAGTCCGACCTAGGCGGTCTCCCTCCCCAACTCCTATTAGAAGAGGAGAGAGCCCACATCCTTCCTGTTCCAGATCCCCTCGGCACTCTATCAGTGTCAGATCTCCCAGCTACCGAAGGAGATCCCCCAGAAGGAGATCACCAAGACGATCCCCTCCAAGAAGATCCCCGCCACGGAGATCTCCGCCAAGATGCAACAGACGCTCTTGGTCTCCCTCCAGCTCCGAGGACACCCGAGATGCTCGGCATGATCGTAATGCGTACGTTCCATTCACGCGGCACGTACGAGACACTCTTATTCCCTGCGGGCTGGAGAAGCCTCCCCAAATGGACTCGTACGACGGGACAACTGACCTAGACGAGCACATAGAGAACATCGAGGATGTTCTCACATATCGATTGGTGCAGGGCGCCGTGAAATGCAAACTCCTCATCACCACTCTACGACGAGAAGTAGTCACCTGGTTTAAGAACTTAAGGAGAAACTCCATAGATTCTTGGTGCGACGTCTGGCACGAGTTAACAACCCACTTCACTGCATCTAGGACGCAACCAAAAACAGTGGCATCCCTCGAGGCCATCGTGCAAGGAAAAAGTGAACCTCTTCGAGACTACATCGAAAGGTTCAACAAAGAAGCTGTCCAGGTAAGAGGTGTTGAAGATTCCATGAAACAGTACCTCATTACCAAAGGTCTGCGCGAAGGCACATATGTCAAAAAAGCTGTCCGGCTGGATCACCCAAGGACTCTCAACGAGTTCCTAGCGATCGCAAAAATCTACATCACTTATGAAGAGGAACTGTACGCAGACAGCCTCAACAAACCCAGGAAGAAGGAACCTATTGCTGAATCCTCCAGAAAGACCTTCCAAGAGAAAAAGAAGGAAGGCAAAGCAGTCCTTGAAGGCAAATCACCCAACGGTCGCTTCACGAAATATACACCCTTGGCCATATCCAGGGAGAAAATCTTTGCTGAGATCACAGTAGCCGATCTGGCAGAAGCTGGTGTCAAACCACCAAAAGCCCCATCACAAGAAAGAAAGGGAGTCGACAAGACAAAGTACTGTCGGTTCAACAAATGCCATGGGCACACAACTAACGACTGCATCCATCTGAAAGATGCAATCGAACTCCTCATTCATCGGGGATGACTCAAACAGTTCGTGAAGAACCCTGAGTTGGAAAGGAACACCATCGAGCTCATCACCGATGGTACAGTGGCGGACAAGATAGCAGCAATGTCCGTCGAGAAGTTAGGCGATTTCCCAAGCAACATGGAAATCATCCCCTACTCATGCACTTGGGAACAGGTCCCCTCTATCAACATCATCACTGGAGGAACCTTGAATATATCCATGGGGAGCATGAAAATGAAATTCGAGGAGCTCATGAGCGTCAACTTGATGGTCCCCTCCAATTCCAACATCGGAGGAAGACCCCCATTGGCCTTTTACGACTTCGAGCTACCAGACGGAGCTGCCAATTCAACCATTCCTTTGCTCGTGCGAGCATCAATGGGGAATACTGATATTCATCGAGTCTTAGTCGACACTGGGGCCTCATGCGACATCTTGTACACCAGCCTATTCAAAACTCTCAAACTAACGGAGAAAAACCTTTCTCCTTACGTTGGGAGTGAACTTTACGACTTCAACGGTTCATCTACACAACCTTGTGGCTACGTTCAACTTCTGGTCACTTTTGGTAAGGGGGAGGCCAAAAAGACAATAACGGTCCCATTCTTGGTGATCGACTGTTCAACCGCATTATAGGGAGGACCGAATTGGCCCAGTTGGGCGCTGCATGTTCAACCGCTCATCTGAAGTTGAAATACCATGCTAAGGACGACATCATCGCCTCTTTGAACGGAGACATTGAAGCTGCTAAAAGATGTTTCCTTCAAGCGAATAAATCATAGAGCTCGATTTCCCAACCTAGCAAACCTACTGAGGACAAAGGGAAAGCTGCTGCGAGCATCCCAGATGCAAACCTGGTCGAACTGGACCCTAGGTTCAACAAGGAAGTCCTCAAGGAACAAAAGAGGGAGCAGAAGGATCCGCTCAGCGCAAAACTTCTTAGACCTATTCCAGATGGTGAATTCAAGCTGGTCCCCTTCAGAGACGACCCCTCGAAGAACTTCGAGATCGGCAAGGATCTTCCAAAACTTGTCAAAGCACAACTAATCGCCTGCCTACGCGAAAACACTGACCTGTTCGCTTGGAGTGCAGCTGACATGCCAGGGATCGACCCAAGCGTCGCTTGTCACCAGCTGACAATCGACCCTAGTATTAGCGCTATAGCTCAGCGACGTAGGAAGCAATCTCTTGAAAAGTCAGAGGCTGCGAAAAAGCTGTAAAAGACCTCCTATAGGCAAATTTCATTTTTGAGGCCAAATACACTACATGGCTCTCCAATGTTGTACTTGTCAAAAAATATAATGGAAAGTGACGTATGTGTGTTGATTATTGTAACGCCCTCTTTAATTATTTAATTATTTTATTAGATGATATAGTGTATGTTTATATATTATATGATTTTGATGATTATGTGACGTATTTGTGATGTATATGTGACGTGTGACGTGTTATTATTTTATTGTTTAATAAAATAATATAAGTGATGTTTATATGGATATTTATTTGGTAAATAAATAGATTTGGTGGAAAAAGATAGAATTTTAAGAGATGGGGTTATATTTATAATTAAGAAGAGTTGTGTGGGTTAAGAGGAAATTAATTAAGTTGAGAGGGAGTATATAAGAGAAGTAGGTTAAGAGTGGAAAGTTTGGAGAACGCGTACAGGCAATTGAGAAAAGAGAAGAAGAACGGTCAAGAGAGAAGAGAAAGCTAGGTTCCAATTTTGCACAATTTTCCAGGTAAGGGTGAGCCTAACTTCAGTAATCTTAATGTTAAATCATCTGTTCTTGATTAGCTTAGAGATTGGGAAGAATTGAGAGAAGTTTTGAGAATTAGGGTTTGATGAATTTGATGGATCGGATGTGAGAATGTGTTGCATTGCTGTAGGAACTTGTTACAGAACCTAGATTATTCCCTAGGATGATATTGCTGATGAATTAGAGGCTTAACATGAGAGTTTTGGGATGAATTGGTGTGATTTAGGCTGAACCCGTAGTGATTCTGAGATCGCTCGCCTGTGGCGAGTGATCACTCGCCGTGGCGAGTAACCCTTGGTTGCTCGCGAGGCGAGCAGTATAGCTCGCCGTGGCGAGCTTGACCCTTAAATTTAGGATTTTTGCCAAACTTTAGATGTTTTTGAGTGCCCTTATATTTATAGAGATGACTTGTGAAGTCGGTTTGGTCAAATTGGATTTAGAGAGCTTAAAAATGAGGATTTTTGGTGAAAATGTCAAAAAGGCCGAAGCACCCAGTATTTCTCGCCTCCAGCTCGCCCCCAACTCGCCTTTGGCGAGTGAGCTGATGTGAGTACTCGCCTGTGGCGAGCAGATGCACTCGCCGTGGCGAGTTAGATGGTTTAGGACTGTTTGTTGTTTTGCGATCTGTTTCGCATGGGACTTTGAGAGGAGCCCTTTGGGTAGTGTTAGTGAGGTTTTATACCCTTAAATGTATTCTGTAAAGATGATTGCTGATGATTTACTTGAGCTGTTGATAAATGATATAAAGTGGAATATAAGTGATGGTTATATATGATGATATGTGATTATGATGATGATACGTGTTGCGATGTATATGATTAATGAGATGATGTTCTGCCATGTAACTATTATACCTGCATGTGTCAGTTTTGTATTATGAATGATGGTCTTGAGACGGTGTATTAAGTTGTTAAATGACGAGTCCATGCATTTGCATATATATATATATATATGAGACGGTGGAGCTTTATGCTCAAAGCGACGGTGGAGCATTTGCTCAAAGCGACGGTGAAGCATATTAATGCTATAATCATATGGTACCAGATGCATGATGTTGAGACGTTAGGTGTTGCATTTAGTCGAGTCAATTGTGACATATATGAGATGGTGACTTGAGACGTTGATGCTTGATGTGATGTTGTTATGATGATGCTTATGATGATGTTATGATGTGCTATTATATATACGTGATGTTGTTAATCTTGACGTTTGATTTATATATTAATATTATTGTTGTGAATCTCACCCCTTCTGCTGGAATTGCCGCCTTGTGGGCAAGTGCAGGTACCCAGTCTTAGATGCGTTGATGCGAGGATGTGTGAAGTAGGGTTGCTCTGATACGTAACGGGATGGGGTCTTTGTAGAGTCTATTCCTTATGTATCATGTTTGATTAAATGTTGACTTTCAGTAATGTTGAAATAATAATGTTTTTGAGACGTTTGATGGCTTTTAAGCCAAGACTATTTATGAGATGAGACTATTTGAATTCCGCTGCTTAATCGAATGTTTTTGTAATTTGATAAATTATTATCCAAGTGGTTTTTAAAGAAGAAATGTGACACTCCTTTGTGAAGTACTCTGATTTTAGATGATTTATTTAATGAAATTTTTAAGACGGGAAATTGGGGTGTTACAATTGGTATCAGAGCAGGTCGGTCCGTCCGGCCAAGTAGAGAGTCGAGTGACGTTGTCTTAGGGTTAGAATAGTATTATTGTATTATTCTGACTTATGTTATTTTCCAGAGAATTAAGATGGCTGGTAGAAATGATGCTGCCCTTGCTGCTGCTTTGGAAGCAATGGCTAACGCTGTGGGTAATCAGAACAACGCTGGTGGGAACGATGGGACTAGGATGCTGGAGACCTTTCTAAGGAATCACCCGCCTACCTTCAAGGGGCGCTATGATCCAGATGGGGCTTAAACATGGCTCAAGGAAATAGAGAGGATCTTCAGAGTCATGCAGTGTGATGATGTGCAGAAGGTGCGTTTTGGCACGCATATGCTCGCGGAGGAGGCTGATGATTGGTGGGTTAGTCTCCTACCCATTTTGGAGCAGGATGGAGCTGTGGTGACGTGGACTGTTTTCACGAGGGAGTTCCTTAACAGATACTTCCCAGAGGATGTTCGTGGGAAGAAAGAGATTGAGTTCCTGGAGCTTAAGCAAGGGAACATGTCGGTAACCGAGTATGCGGCTAAGTTTGTGGAGTTGGCGAAGTTTTACCCGCATTATACCCCTGAGACGGCTGAGTTTTCAAAATGCATTAAGTTCGAGAATGGCTTCCGTGCTGACATCAAGCGAGCCATTGGTTATCAGAAGATCCGCAACTTTTCAGAATTGGTGAGTAGTTGCAGAATATATGAGGAGGATACGAAGGCTCACTACAAGGTAGTGAATGATCGGAAAGCTAAGGGCCAGCAGAGTCGCCCTAAACCTTATGATGCCCCTAGAGATAAAGGGAAGCAGAGAGTGAATGATGAGAGGAGGCCCCAGAAGAAGACTGCTCCTGCTGAGATTACTTGTTACATTTGTGGCGAGAAAGGCCATAAGAGCAATGCATGTACTGTTGAGGTGAAGAGGTGCTACCGTTGTGGTCAGAAAGGGCATATCACTAGTGACTGCAAGTTTGATGATGTTGTGTGTTTCAACTGCAATGAGCAAGGACACATTGGTTCGCAGTGTAAGCAACCCAAGAAGACTAAGACTACCGGGAGAGTGTTTGCATTGACCGGCACTCAGACTGAGAATGATGATCGTTTGATCAGAGGTACTTGCTATATTAATAATACTCCCTTAGTTGCTATTATTGATACTGGTGCTACGCACAGTTTTGTTGCTTTAGATTGTGTGTCTGCTTTGGGCCTTGATGTTTCTGATATGAACGGAGAGATGGTTGTCGAGACTCCAGCTAAGGGTTCGGTGACTACTTCTCTCGTATGTTTGAATTGTCCTTTATCTATGTTTGGCCGTGACTTTGTGATGGATTTAGTGTGCCTACCTTTAAGTGGTATGGATGTGATTCTGGGTATGAACTGGCTAGAGTACAACCGAGTTCTTATCAACTGTTTTAGAAAGACGGTGCATTTTTCTTCTGTCGAAGAAGAGTGGGGCGCAGAGTTTCTATCTACTAAGCAGCTGAAGCAACTAGAACGTGATGGGATGTTG
This sequence comes from Medicago lupulina, assembly GCA_958299785.1. Classification (NCBI taxonomy): domain Eukaryota; kingdom Viridiplantae; phylum Streptophyta; class Magnoliopsida; order Fabales; family Fabaceae; genus Medicago; species Medicago lupulina. Next base: position 21,704,273 of record OY283146.1, read on the forward strand.
ATGTTTTCGCTGATGGCTTCGTTATCTCTAGAGAACCAAGCTGTAATTGATGGGCTGCCTGTTGTGAAAGAATTTCCTGAAGTTTTCCCTGATGAGATTCCAGATGTGCCTCCGGAGAGAGAAGTTGAGTTCTCTATTGACCTTGTTCCTGGAACGAAGCCGGTGTCGATGGCACCTTATCGTATGTCTGCTTCTGAGTTAGCAGAGTTGAAGAAACAGTTGGAAGACTTGCTTGAGAAGAAGTTTGTGAGACCTAGTGTTTCACCATGGGGAGCTCCAGTGTTACTTGTGAAGAAGAATTACGGCAGTATGAGACTGTGTATTGATTACAGACAGCTGAACAAAGTGACGATAAAGAATAGGTATCCACTTCCGAGGATTGACGACTTGATGGATCAGTTAGTGGGTGCAAAGGTATTTAGCAAGATTGACTTGAGGTCAGGTTACCATCAGATTAAGGTGAAGGATGAAGATATGCAGAAGACGGCTTTTAGGACGCGTTATGGTCATTATGAATATAAGGTGATGCCTTTCGGTGTTACTAATGCGCCTGGTGTGTTTATGGAATATATGAACAGAATTTTTCATGAGTACTTGGATCAATTTGTTGTGGTTTTTATTGATGATATTCTGATCTATTCTAAGACTGAAGCTGAGCATGCAGAGCATTTGAAGATTATATTGCAAGTGTTGAAAGAGAAGAAGTTGTATGCTAAATTGTCCAAGTGTGAGTTCTGGCTAAACGAAGTAAGTTTTCTTGGCCATGTTATTTCTGGTGAAGGTATTGCGGTTGACCCGTCTAAAGTTGAAGCGGTATCGCAATGGGAGACTCCTAAGTCGGTTACGGAGATTAGAAGCTTTTTGGGACTAGCTGGTTATTACAGGAGGTTTATAGAAGGATTTTCTAAGTTGGCTCTTCCGCTAACGCAGTTGACGTGTAAGGGTAAGTCTTTTGTGTGGGATGTGCATTGTGAGAATAGTTTTAATGAGCTGAAGAAGCGTTTGACGACGGCTCCAATGTTGATTTTGCCAAAGCCCGATGAACCATTTGTGGTGTATTGTGATGCGTCCAAGTTGGGTTTAGGTGGTGTTCTTATGCAAGATGGTAAGGTAGTGGCATATGCTTCAAGACAATTGAGAATTCATGAGAAGAATTATCCGACACATGACTTAGAGTTGGCAGCAGTGGTCTTCGTATTGAAAATATGGAGACATTACTTGTATGGTTCAAGGTTTGAAGTATTCAGTGATCATAAGAGTTTGAGATATTTATTTGATCAGAAGGAGTTGAATATGAGGCAGAGAAGGTGGCTTGAGTTACTTAAAGATTATGATTTTGGTTTGAATTACCATCCTGGTAAAGCAAATGTGGTTGCAGATGCCCTGAGTAGGAAAACTGTGCATATGTCCGCGTTGATGGTGAAAGAGTTTGAGTTGTTAGAACAGTTTAGAGACTTGAGCTTGGTGTGTGAAAGAACACCTCAGAGCATAAAACTGGGAATGTTGAGAATTGATAATGATTTCCTGAAGCATATCAAAGAAGCACAAAAAGAAGATGTTAAGTTGGTAGATTTGTTGGTCGCTGGTAATGAGACTGAGGATAGTGACTTTAAGGTCGACGATCAAGGGGTGTTGAGATTCCGAGGTAGGATTTGCATTCCTGACAATGAAGAGATTAAGAAGATGATCCTTGAAGAGAGTCATAGAAGTAGCTTGAGTATTCACCCGGGAGCTACGAAGATGTATCACGACTTAAAGAGGTTGTTTTGGTGGTCTGGTTTGAAACGCGATGTGGCACAATTTGTGTATTCTTGCTTGGTTTGTCAAAAGTCGAAGATTGAGCATCAGAAGCCGACTGGTATGATGGTACCTTTAGATGTGCCAGAGTGGAAATGGGATAGTATATCCATGGATTTTATGACGAGTTTGCCCAATACTCCTAGAGGGAACGATGCTATTTGGGTTATTGTTGATAGATTAACGAAGTCTGCTCACTTTCTACCGATTAACATTACTTTTCCTGTGGCTCAGTTGGCGAAGATTTATGTTAGAGAGATAGTTAAGCTGCATGGTGTTCCTTCGAGCATCGTATCTGATAGAGATCCAAGATTTACTTCTAGATTTTGGAAGAGTTTGCAAGAGGCGTTAGGATCTCAGTTGAGGTTGAGTTCGGCTTATCATCCGCAAACAGATGGTCAGTCGGAGAGGACGATTCAGTCGTTGGAGGACTTGTTGAGGGTTTGTGTACTTGAGCAGGGAGGGGCTTGGGATAGTCATCTTCCATTGATAGAGTTCACGTACAACAACAGTTACCATTCAAGTATTGGAATGGCACCGTTTGAGGCTTTGTATGGTCGGAGATGCAGGACTCCGTTGTGCTGGTTTGAGTCGGGTGAAAGAGTGGTCTTAGGACCAGAGATCGTTCAACAGACTACTGAGAAGGTGAGAATGATCCAAGGAAAGATGAAAGCGTCGCAGAGTCGACAAAAGAGTTATCATGATAAGCGTAGAAAGGACCTTGAGTTCCAAGAGGGGGATCATGTGTTCCTGAGAGTGACTCCTATGACGGGTGTTGGACGTGCTTTGAAATCGAAGAAGTTGACTCCGAGGTTTATTGGACCGTATCAGATTTCAGAGAGGATTGGACCGGTGGCGTATCGTGTTGGATTACCACCGTACTTGTCGAATTTACATGATGTTTTTCATGTATCTCAGTTGAGGAAGTATGTTCCGGATCCGTCTCATGTGATCCAAAGCGATGATGTGCAAGTTAGGGACAACCTTACGGTTGAGACCTTACCCGTGAGGATTGATGATCGAAAGACAAAGACGTTGAGAGGCAAGGAGATACCTCTCGTTAGAGTTGTTTGGGACGGAGCGACGGGTGAAAGTTTGACTTGGGAGCTAGAAAGTAAGATGCTGGAATCCTATCCAGAGTTGTTTGAGCGAGGTAAATTTTCGAGGACGAAAATCCTTTAAGAGGGGGAGAGTTGTAACGCCCTCTTTAATTATTTAATTATTTTATTAGATGATATAGTGTATGTTTATATATTATATGATTTTGATGATTATGTGACGTATTTGTGACGTATATGTGACGTGTGACGTGTTATTATTTTATTGTTTAATAAAATAATATAAGTGATGTTTATATGGATATTTATTTGGTAAATAAATAGATTTGGTGGAAAAAGATAGAATTTTAAGAGATGGGGTTATATTTATAATTAAGAAGAGTTGTGTGGGTTAAGAGGAAATTAATTAAGTTGAGAGGGAGTATATAAGAGAAGTAGGTTAAGAGTGGAAAGTTTGGAGAACGCGTACAGGCAATTGAGAAAAGAGAAGAAGAACGGTCAAGAGAGAAGAGAAAGCTAGGTTCCAATTTTGCACAATTTTCCAGGTAAGGGTGAGCCTAACTTCAGTAATCTTAATGTTAAATCATCTGTTCTTGATTAGCTTAGAGATTGGGAAGAATTGAGAGAAGTTTTGAGAATTAGGGTTTGATGAATTTGATGGATCGGATGTGAGAATGTGTTGCATTGCTGTAGGAACTTGTTACAGAACCTAGATTATTCCCTAGGATGATATTGCTGATGAATTAGAGGCTTAACATGAGAGTTTTGGGATGAATTGGTGTGATTTAGGCTGAACCCGTAGTGATTCTGAGATCGCTCGCCTGTGGCGAGTGATCACTCGCCGTGGCGAGTAACCCTTGGTTGCTCGCGAGGCGAGCAGTATAGCTCGCCGTGGCGAGCTTGACCCTTAAATTTAGGATTTTTGCCAAACTTTAGATGTTTTTGAGTGCCCTTATATTTATAGAGATGACCTGTGAAGTCGGTTTGGTCAAATTGGATTTAGAGAGCTTAAAAATGAGGATTTTTGGTGAAAATGTCAAAAAGGCCGAAGCACCCAGTATTTCTCGCCTCCAGCTCGCCCCCAACTCGCCTTTGGCGAGTGAGCTGATGTGAGTACTCGCCTGTGGCGAGCAGATGCACTCGCCGTGGCGAGTTAGATGGTTCAGGACTGTTTGTTGTTTTGCGATCTGTTTCGCATGGGACTTTGAGAGGAGCCCTTTGGGTAGTGTTAGTGAGGTTTTATACCCTTAAATGTATTCTGTAAAGATGATTGCTGATGATTTACTTGAGCTGTTGATAAATGATATAAAGTGGAATATAAGTGATGGTTATATATGATGATATGTGATTATGATGATGATACGTGTTGCGATGTATATGATTAATGAGATGATGTTCTGCCATGTAACTATTATACCTGCATGTGTCAGTTTTGTATTATGAATGATGGTCTTGAGACGGTGTATTAAGTTGTTAAATGACGAGTCCATGCATTTGCATATATATATATATATATATATATATATATATATGAGACGGTGGAGCTTTATGCTCAAAGCGACGGTGGAGCATTTGCTCAAAGCGACGGTGAAGCATATTAATGCTATAATCATATGGTACCACATGCATGATGTTGAGACGTTAGGTGTTGCATTTAGTCGAGTCAATTGTGACATATATGAGATGGTGACTTGAGACGTTGATGCTTGATGTGATGTTGTTATGATGATGCTTATGATGATGTTATGATGTGCTATTATATATACGTGATGTTGTTAATCTTGACGTTTGATTTATATATTAATATTATTGTTGTGAATCTCACCCCTTCTGCTGGAATTGCCGCCTTGTGGGCAAGTGCAGGTACCCAGTCTTAGATGCGTTGATGCGAGGATGTGTGAAGTAGGGTTGCTCTGATACGTAACGGGATGGGGTCTTTGTAGAGTCTATTCCTTATGTATCATGTTTGATTAAATGTTGACTTTCAGTAATGTTGAAATAATAATGTTTTTGAGACGTTTGATGGCTTTTAAGCCAAGACTATTTATGAGATGAGACTATTTGAATTCCACTGCTTAATCGAATGTTTTTGTAATTTGATAAATTATTATCCAAGTGGTTTTTAAAGAAGAAATGTGACACTCCTTTGTGAAGTACTCTGATTTTAGATGATTTATTTAATGAAATTTTTAAGACGGGAAATTGGGGTGTTACAATTATACCGATCTTAATAGGGCTTGCCCTAAAGACACATATCCTCCTCCTAACATCGATAAATTCGTTGATAACTCCTCCGGCTACAAACTGTTATCCTTCATGGGCGCCTATTCTGGCTACAACCAGATACCCATGGCAGAAGAAGATAAACAGAAAATGGCCTTCATGACCGAGTCAGGGAACTATTACTTCAACGTAATGCCCTTTGGTCTTCGAAATGCGGGGGCGACCTATCAACGAATAATGAACAAAGTTTATGACAAGAAACTTCTTGGTGACATCCTCGAAGTCTACATGGACAACATGATTGTAAAATCCCAACAAGAGGTTGATCATGCCGCCCATCTCAAGAGGGTGTTCGAACAAACCAGGAAATACAACATGCAACTCAACCCAGAGAAGTGCATTTTCGGAGTCCCAGCAGGCAAGTTCCTCGGTTTCTACTTAACAGAAAGAGGTATCGAAGCGAACCCCGATAAATGCCAAGCATTTACACAGCTTCCTACGCCCCATTCCAAGAAGTGCATCCAAACCCTCAACGGTATGCTTACTTCCCTCTCAAGGTTCGTTGCTAAATCCGCTGAGCACGCTCTCCCTTTCTTTAAACTGTTAAGAAAGGAGACAAAGTTTAAGTGGACAGAGGAATGCAAAGCTGCTTTAAAACATCTCAAGGAAACTCTACCTGCGCCTCCAGTTCTTTCGCGGCTCGATCAAGGTGAAGTATTGTACCTCTACCTTTATGTTTCATCCGACGCAGTCAGCGCCGTTCTAGTCAGAGAAACACCCGAGGGTCAGAAACCAGTCTACTTCACCAGCAAAGCTTTGCTAGGACCAGAGACCAGGTACAAAAAAATTGAGAAAGTAGCTCTTGCACTCCTCACAGCAGCACGAAGACTGAGGCAATACTTCTTAGCCCACAATGTGGTAGTCCGAACGGACCAACCTATAAGGCAAATTATAGGACGACCATACATCGCCGGACGAATGATGAAGTGGTCGCTCAAACTATCTGAGTTCGACATACATTATGAATCCAGAAAAGCGTTGAAAGCATAGGTCTTCGCAGATTTCCTCGCCGAAATGACATTCCCTACTGAAGAAAACAAGGAAGGGTGGACCATCTTCGTTGACGGGTCATCTAATTTCAAAGGGAGTATGTGCATCAATTTTGCATCACTTAAACCGTTAAACATCATTAAACCATTAAATTCTCTCATAACCCTAATTCTCAAAAACTCTCAAAACTAATCCCTAACATGTTAGATGTAATTTCAGAGATCATACACTTAATTTTAATGAGAGTTAGTCTCACCCTTACCATAATTCAGATGAACAAAGCTTGCGAAAGAGAACAAAAGTGATGAAAACACCCAAATATACCGCTGCAGTGCGCGACAGTTTTCTCTTAACTCCGACCTTGTTTCAACGATCCGAACGGTGAAAAGGTAGACCCAGGTGTTGTGAACCTTGTGTCCCAAATTCGTCAGGATCTAACGGTTAACGAGTGAGAAATCGCTGTTTTATTGAGGCAGATTTCAGAAAAACGGGAATTGCTTTCTCTCTTCTCTTTGGTGGCTACTTTTCTCACAAAACTGTTTTTACCTTAAAACTATTCTAACCTAGTTTCTCCTATTTATATATCTCTTCTCCTCTATCTTATTTACTCTTATCACCAAAAACTACTCTCTTCCCTAATATCTTAATAATAATAATAATAATACACCAAATAACAAATATATTTCTATACTAAATAATATATATATATATATATATATATATATATATATATATATATATATATATATATCCACACAAAATAACATATATATTTCTACATAAAATAACAAATATATTTTCAAACCAAATAACAAATATATTTCTATAACAAATATATCTCTACATAACAAACATATTTCTATAACAAATATATCTCTACATAACAAACTTATTTCTATAACAAATATATTTTTACACCAAATAACACATATTAGCATATTTCATCAAAATATATTTTATAAATCAAATAATAATACACTAAAAATACAATAAATTAATAAAATATTAAGTATTAAAAGTAGGGCGTTACACTTATCACCTCACTCAAAGCACCGACAGTCACCTTCTGATCAGGTACGATTAGTGGCGCCGTCTGTGGGAAATTAAAAGCTCTCCCCGATTTTACCTTTCTAAAAACCAAAGCTTACCAAAAATATTAACCATGGCTGCCAACGGTGACAGTCCCCGACTACGAAGTGAAGTCCGCATACCTCAACGTGACGGTAAGACATCTTCACTGTCACCTGTGGATACACCTAGGGAGGAACCGGTACAAGCCATTCCTCTCCAGTTAAGGCCTCTGTAAGTTCCCCTACGGCCTACAGAGACGCCTGAAGACACCACCCCAAATGGAGCCATCGTCACCGACTTGCTCCGCACGGTTCAACGACAGACGTCGTTAATCGAGGAACAAAATCGACGCTTGGCAGATCTGGAACGGGCACGCTCATCAGTCCGACCTAGGCGGTCTCCCTCCCCAACTCCTATTAGAAGAGGAGAGAGCCCACATCCTTCCTGTTCCAGATCCCCTCGGCACTCTATCAGTGTCAGATCTCCCAGCTACCGAAGGAGATCCCCCAGAAGGAGATCACCAAGACGATCCCCTCCAAGAAGATCCCCGCCACGGAGATCTCCGCCAAGATGCAACAGACGCTCTTGGTCTCCCTCCAGCTCCGAGGACACCCGAGATGCTCGGCATGATCGTAATGCGTACGTTCCATTCACGCGGCACGTACGAGACACTCTTATTCCCTGCGGGCTGGAGAAGCCTCCCCAAATGGACTCGTACGACGGGACAACTGACCTAGACGAGCACATAGAGAACATCGAGGATGTTCTCACATATCGATTGGTGCAGGGCGCCGTGAAATGCAAACTCCTCATCACCACTCTACGACGAGAAGTAGTCACCTGGTTTAAGAACTTAAGGAGAAACTCCATAGATTCTTGGTGCGACGTCTGCCACGAGTTAACAACCCACTTCACTGCATCTAGGACGCAACCAAAAACAGTGGCATCCCTCGAGGCCATCGTGCAAGGAAAAAGTGAACCTCTTCGAGACTACATCGAAAGGTTCAACAAAGAAGCTGTCCAGGTAAGAGGTGTTGAAGATTCCATGAAACAGTACCTCATTACCAAAGGTCTGCGCGAAGGCACATATGTCAAAAAAGCTGTCCGGCTGGATCACCCAAGGACTCTCAACGAGTTCCTAGCGATCGCAAAAATCTACATCACTTATGAAGAGGAATTGTACGTAGACAGCCTCAACAAACCCAGGAAGAAGGAACCTATTACTGAATCCTCCAGAAAGACCTTCCAAGAGAAAAAGAAGGAAGGCAAAGCAGTCCTTGAAGGCAAATCACCCAACGGTCGCTTCACGAAATATACACCCTTGGCCATATCCAGGGAGAAAATCTTTGCTGAGATCACAGTAGCCGATCTGGCAGAAGCTGGTGTCAAACCACCAAAAGCCCCATCACAAGAAAGAAAGGGAGTCGACAAGACAAAGTACTGTCGGTTCAACAAATGCCATGGGCACACAACTAACGACTGCATCCATCTGAAAGATGCAATCGAACTCCTCATTCATCGGGGATGACTCAAACAGTTCGTGAAGAACCCTGAGTTGGAAAGGAACGCCATCGAGCTCATCACCGATGGTACAGTGGCGGACAAGATAGCGGCAATGTCCGTCGAGAAGTTAGGCGATTTCCCAAGCAACATGGAAATCATCCCCTACTCATGCACTTGGGAACAGGTCCCCTCTATCAACATCATCACTGGAGGAACCTTGAATATATCCATGGGGAGCATGAAAATGAAATTCGAGGAGCTCATGAGCGTCAACTTGATGGTCCCCTCCAATTCCAACATCGGAGGAAGACCCCCATTGGCCTTTTACGACTTCGAGCTACCAGACGGAGCTGCCAATTCAACCATTCCTTTGCTCGTGCGAGCATCAATGGGGAATACTGATATTCATCGAGTCTTAGTCGACACTGGGGCCTCATGCGACATCTTGTACACCAGCCTATTCAAAACTCTTAAACTAACGGAGAAAAACCTTTCTCCTTACGTTGGGAGTGAACTTTACGACTTCAACGGTTCATCTACACAACCTTGTGGCTACGTTCAACTTCTGGTCACTTTTGGTAAGGGGGAGGCCAAAAAGACAATAACGGTCCCATTCTTGGTGATCGACTGTTCAACCGCATTATAGGGAGGACCGAATTGGCCCAGTTGGGCGCTGCATGTTCAACCGCTCATCTGAAGTTGAAATACCATGCTAAGGACGACATCATCGCCTCTTTGAACGGAGACATTGAAGCTGCTAAAAGATGTTTCCTTCAAGCGAATAAATCATAGAGCTCGATTTCCCAACCTAGCAAACCTACTGAGGACAAAGGGAAAGCTGCTGCGAGCATCCCAGATGCAAACCTGGTCGAACTGGACCCTAGGTTCAACAAGGAAGTCCTCAAGGAACAAAAGAGGGAGCAGAAGGATCCGCTCAGCGCAAAACTTCTTAGACCTATTCCAGATGGTGAATTCAAGCTGGTCCCCTTCAGAGACGACCCCTCGAAGAACTTCGAGATCGGCAAGGATCTTCCAAAACTTGTCAAAGCACAACTAATCGCCTGCCTACGCGAAAACACTGACCTGTTCGCTTGGAGTGCAGCTGACATGCCAGGGATTGACCCAAGCGTCGCTTGTCACCAGCTGACAGTCGACCCTAGTATTAGCGCTATAGCTCAGCGACGTAGGAAGCAATCTCTTGAAAAGTCAGAGGCTGCAGAAAAAGCTGTAAAAGACCTCCTATAGGCAAATTTCATTTTTGAGGCCAAATACACTACATGGCTCTCCAATGTTGTACTTGTCAAAAAATATAATGGAAAGTGACGTATGTGTGTTGATTATTGTAACGCCCTCTTTAATTATTTAATTATTTTATTAGATGATATAGTGTATGTTTATATATTATATGATTTTGATGATTATGTGACGTATTTGTGATGTATATGTGACGTGTGACGTGTTATTATTTTATTGTTTAATAAAATAATATAAGTGATGTTTATATGGATATTTATTTGGTAAATAAATAGATTTGGTGGAAAAAGATAGAATTTTAAGAGATGGGGTTATATTTATAATTAAGAAGAGTTGTGTGGGTTAAGAGGAAATTAATTAAGTTGAGAGGGAGTATATAAGAGAAGTAGGTTAAGAGTGGAAAGTTTGGAGAACGCGTACAGGCAATTGAGAAAAGAGAAGAAGAACGGTCAAGAGAGAAGAGAAAGCTAGGTTCCAATTTTGCACAATTTTCCAGGTAAGGGTGAGCCTAACTTCAGTAATCTTAATGTTAAATCATCTGTTCTTGATTAGCTTAGAGATTGGGAAGAATTGAGAGAAGTTTTGAGAATTAGGGTTTTATGAATTTGATGGATTGGATGTGAGAATGTGTTGCATTGCTGTAGGAACTTGTTACAGAACCTAGATTATTCCCTAGGATGATATTGCTGATGAATTAGAGGCTTAACATGAGAGTTTTGGGATGAATTGGTGTGATTTAGGCTGAACCCGTAGTGATTCTGAGATCGCTCGCCTGTGGCGAGTGATCACTCGCCGTGGCGAGTAACCCTTGGTTGCTCGCGAGGCGAGCAGTATAGCTCGCCGTGGCGAGCTTGACCCTTAAATTTAGGATTTTTGCCAAACTTTAGATGTTTTTGAGTGCCCTTATATTTATAGAGATGACCTGTGAAGTCGGTTTGGTCAAATTGGATTTAGAGAGCTTAAAAATGAGGATTTTTGGTGAAAATGTCAAAAAGGCCGAAGCACCCAGTATTTCTCGCCTCCAGCTCGCCCCCAACTCGCCTTTGGCGAGTGAGCTGATGTGAGTACTCGCCTGTGGCGAGCAGATGCACTCGCCGTGGCGAGTTAGATGGTTTAGGACTGTTTGTTGTTTTGCGATCTGTTTCGCATGGGACTTTGAGAGGAGCCCTTTGGGTAGTGTTAGTGAGGTTTTATACCCTTAAATGTATTCTGTAAAGATGATTGCTGATGATTTACTTGAGCTGTTGATAAATGATATAAAGTGGAATATAAGTGATGGTTATATATGATGATATGTGATTATGATGATGATACGTGTTGCGATGTATATGATTAATGAGATGATGTTCTGCCATGTAACTATTATACCTGCATGTGTCAGTTTTGTATTATGAATGATGGTCTTGAGACGGTGTATTAAGTTGTTAAATGACGAGTCCATGCATTTGCATATATATATATATATATGAGACGGTGGAGCTTTATGCTCAAAGCGACGGTGGAGCATTTGCTCAAAGCGACGGTGAAGCATATTAATGCTATAATCATATGGTACCAGATGCATGATGTTGAGACGTTAGGTGTTGCATTTAGTCGAGTCAATTGTGACATATATGAGATGGTGACTTGAGACGTTGATGCTTGATGTGATGTTGTTATGATGATGCTTATGATGATGTTATGATGTGCTATTATATATACGTGATGTTGTTAATCTTGACGTTTGATTTATATATTAATATTATTGTTGTGAATCTCACCCCTTCTGCTGGAATTGCCGCCTTGTGGGCAAGTGCAGGTACCCAGTCTTAGATGCGTTGATGCGAGGATGTGTGAAGTAGGGTTGCTCTGATACGTAACGGGATGGGGTCTTTGTAGAGTCTATTCCTTATGTATCATGTTTGATTAAATGTTGACTTTCAGTAATGTTGAAATAATAATGTTTTTGAGACGTTTGATGGCTTTTAAGCCAAGACTATTTATGAGATGAGACTATTTGAATTCCGCTGCTTAATCGAATGTTTTTGTAATTTGATAAATTATTATCCAAGTGGTTTTTAAAGAAGAAATGTGACACTCCTTTGTGAAGTACTCTGATTTTAGATGATTTATTTAATGAAATTTTTAAGACGGGAAATTGGGGTGTTACAATTGGTATCAGAGCAGGTCGGTCCGTCCGGCCAAGTAGAGAGTCGAGTGACGTTGTCTTAGGGTTAGAATAGTATTATTGTATTATTCTGACTTATGTTATTTTCCAGAGAATTAAGATGGCTGGTAGAAATGATGCTGCCCTTGCTGCTGCTTTGGAAGCAATGGCTAACGCTGTGGGTAATCAGAACAACGCTGGTGGGAACGATGGGACTAGGATGCTGGAGACCTTTCTAAGGAATCACCCGCCTACCTTCAAGGGGCGCTATGATCCAGATGGGGCTTAAACATGGCTCAAGGAAATAGAGAGGATCTTCAGAGTCATGCAGTGTGATGATGTGCAGAAGGTGCGTTTTGGCACGCATATGCTCGCGGAGGAGGCTGATGATTGGTGGGTTAGTCTCCTACCCATTTTGGAGCAGGATGGAGCTGTGGTGACGTGGACTGTTTTCACGAGGGAGTTCCTTAACAGATACTTCCCAGAGGATGTTCGTGGGAAGAAAGAGATTGAGTTCCTGGAGCTTAAGCAAGGGAACATGTCGGTAACCGAGTATGCGGCTAAGTTTGTGGAGTTGGCGAAGTTTTACCCGCATTATACCCCTGAGACGGCTGAGTTTTCAAAATGCATTAAGTTCGAGAATGGCTTCCGTGCTGACATCAAGCGAGCCATTGGTTATCAGAAGATCCGCAACTTTTCAGAATTGGTGAGTAGTTGCAGAATATATGAGGAGGATACGAAGGCTCACTACAAGGTAGTGAATGATCGGAAAGCTAAGGGCCAGCAGAGTCGCCCTAAACCTTATGATGCCCCTAGAGATAAAGGGAAGCAGAGAGTGAATGATGAGAGGAGGCCCCAGAAGAAGACTGCTCCTGCTGAGATTACTTGTTACACTTGTGGCGAGAAAGGCCATAAGAGCAATGCATGTACTGTTGAGGTGAAGAGGTGCTACCGTTGTGGTCAGAAAGGGCATATCACTAGTGACTGCAAGTTTGATGATGTTGTGTGTTTCAACTGCAATGAGCAAGGACACATTGGTTCGCAGTGTAAGCAACCCAAGAAGACTAAGACTACCGGGAGAGTGTTTGCATTGACCGGCACTCAGACTGAGAATGATGATCGTTTGATCAGAGGTACTTGCTATATTAATAATACTCCCTTAGTTGCTATTATTGATACTGGTGCTACGCACAGTTTTGTTGCTTTAGATTGTGTGTCTGCTTTGGGTCTTGATGTTTCTGATATGAACGGAGAGATGGTTGTCGAGACTCCAGCTAAGGGTTCGGTGACTACTTCTCTCGTATGTTTGAATTGTCCTTTATCTATGTTTGGCCGTGACTTTGTGATGGATTTAGTGTGCCTACCTTTAAGTGGTATGGATGTGATTCTGGGTATGAACTGGCTAGAGTACAACCGAGTTCTTATCAACTGTTTTAGAAAGACGGTGCATTTTTCTTCTGTCGAAGAAGAGTGGGGTGCAGAGTTTCTATCTACTAAGCAGCTGAAGCAACTAGAACGTGATGGGATGTTGATGTTTTCGCTGATGGCTTCGTTATCTCTAGAGAACCAAGCTGTAATTGATGGGCTGCCTGTTGTGAAAGAATTTCCTGAAGTTTTCCCTGATGAGATTCCAGATGTGCCTCCGGAGAGAGAAGTTGAGTTCTCTATTGACCTTGTTCCTGGAACGAAGCCGGTGTCGATGGCACCTTATCGTATGTCTGCTTCTGAGTTAGCAGAGTTGAAGAAACAGTTGGAAGACTTGCTTGAGAAGAAGTTTGTGAGACCTAGTGTTTCACCATGGGGAGCTCCAGTGTTACTTGTGAAGAAGAATTACGGCAGTATGAGACTGTGTATTGATTACAGACAGCTGAACAAAGTGACGATAAAGAATAGGTATCCACTTCCGAGGATTGACGACTTGATGGATCAGTTAGTGGGTGCAAAGGTATTTAGCAAGATTGACTTGAGGTCAGGTTACCATCAGATTAAGGTGAAGGATGAAGATATGCAGAAGACGGCTTTTAGGACGCGTTATGGTCATTATGAATATAAGGTGATGCCTTTCGGTGTTACTAATGCGCCTGGTGTGTTTATGGAATATATGAACAGAATTTTTCATGAGTACTTGGATCAATTTGTTGTGGTTTTTATTGATGATATTCTGATCTATTCTAAGACTGAAGCTGAGCATGCAGAGCATTTGAAGATTATATTGCAAGTGTTGAAAGAGAAGAAGCTGTATGCTAAATTGTCCAAGTGTGAGTTCTGGCTAAACGAAGTAAGTTTTCTTGGCCATGTTATTTCTGGTGAAGGTATTGCGGTTGACCCGTCTAAAGTTGAAGCGGTATCGCAATGGGAGACTCCTAAGTCGGTTACGGAGATTAGAAGCTTTTTGGGACTAGCTGGTTATTACAGGAGGTTTATAGAAGGATTTTCTAAGTTGGCTCTTCCGCTAACGCAGTTGACGTGTAAGGGTAAGTCTTTTGTGTGGGATGTGCATTGTGAGAATAGTTTTAATGAGCTGAAGAAGCGTTTGACGACGGCTCCAATGTTGATTTTGCCAAAGCCCGATGAACCATTTGTGGTGTATTGTGATGCGTCCAAGTTGGGTTTAGGTGGTGTTCTTATGCAAGATGGTAAGGTAGTGGCATATGCTTCAAGACAATTGAGAATTCATGAGAAGAATTATCCGACACATGACTTAGAGTTGGCAGCAGTGGTCTTCGTATTGAAAATATGGAGACATTACTTGTATGGTTCAAGGTTTGAAGTATTCAGTGATCATAAGAGTTTGAGATATTTATTTGATCAGAAGGAGTTGAATATGAGGCAGAGAAGGTGGCTTGAGTTACTTAAAGATTATGATTTTGGTTTGAATTACCATCCTGGTAAAGCAAATGTGGTTGCAGATGCCCTGAGTAGGAAATCTGTGCATATGTCCGCGTTGATGGTGAAAGAGTTTGAGTTGTTAGAACAGTTTAGAGACTTGAGCTTGGTGTGTGAAAGAACACCTCAGAGCATAAAACTGGGAATGTTGAGAATTGATAATGATTTCCTGAAGCATATCAAAGAAGCACAAAAAGAAGATGTTAAGTTGGTAGATTTGTTGGTCGCTGGTAATGAGACTGAGGATAGTGACTTTAAGGTCGACGATCAAGGGGTGTTGAGATTCCGAGGTAGGATTTGCATTCCTGACAATGAAGAGATTAAGAAGATGATCCTTGAAGAGAGTCATAGAAGTAGCTTGAGTATTCACCCGGGAGCTACGAAGATGTATCACGACTTAAAGAGGCTGTTTTGGTGGTCTGGTTTGAAACGCGATGTGGCACAATTTGTGTATTCTTGCTTGGTTTGTCAAAAGTCGAAGATTGAGCATCAGAAGCCGACTGGTATGATGGTACCTTTAGATGTGCCAGAGTGGAAATGGGATAGTATATCCATGGATTTTATGACGAGTTTGCCCAATACTCCTAGAGGGAACGATGCTATTTGGGTTATTGTTGATAGATTAACGAAGTCTGCTCACTTTCTACCGATTAACATTACTTTTCCTGTGGCTCAGTTGGCGAAGATTTATGTTAGAGAGATAGTTAAGCTGCATGGTGTTCCTTCGAGCATCGTATCTGATAGAGATCCAAGATTTACTTCTAGATTTTGGAAGAGTTTGCAAGAGGCGTTAGGATCTCAGTTGAGGTTGAGTTCGGCTTATCATCCGCAAACAGATGGTCAGTCGGAGAGGACGATTCAGTCGTTGGAGGACTTGTTGAGGGTTTGTGTACTTGAGCAGGGAGGGGCTTGGGATAGTCATCTTCCATTGATAGAGTTCACGTACAACAACAGTTACCATTCAAGTATTGGAATGGCACCGTTTGAGGCTTTGTATGGTCGGAGATGCAGGACTCCGTTGTGCTGGTTTGAGTCGGGTGAAAGAGTGGTCTTAGGACCAGAGATCGTTCAACAGACTACTGAGAAGGTGAGAATGATCCAAGGAAAGATGAAAGCATCGCAGAGTCGACAAAAGAGTTATCATGATAAGCGTAGAAAGGACCTTGAGTTCCAAGAGGGGGATCATGTGTTCCTGAGAGTGACTCCTATGACGGGTGTTGGACATGCTTTGAAATCGAAGAAGTTGACTCCGAGGTTTATTGGACCGTATCAGATTTCAGAGAGGATTGGACCGGTGGCGTATCGTGTTGGATTACCACCGTACTTGTCGAATTTACATGATGTTTTTCATGTATCTCAGTTGAGGAAGTATGTTCCGGATCCGTCTCATGTTATCCAAAGCGATGATGTGCAAGTTAGGGACAACCTTACGGTTGAGACCTTACCCGTGAGGATTGATGATCGAAAGACAAAGACGTTGAGAGGCAAGGAGATACCTCTCGTTAGAGTTGTTTGGGACGGAGCGACGGGTGAAAGTTTGACTTGGGAGCTAGAAAGTAAGATGCTGGAATCCTATCCAGAGTTGTTTGAGCGAGGTAAATTTTCGAGGACGAAAATCCTTTAAGAGGGGGAGAGTTGTAACGCCCTCTTTAATTATTTAATTATTTTATTAGATGATATAGTGTATGTTTATATATTATATGATTTTGATGATTATGTGACGTATTTGTGACGTATATGTGACGTGTGACGTGTTATTATTTTATTGTTTAATAAAATAATATAAGTGATGTTTATATGGATATTTATTTGGTAAATAAATAGATTTGGTGGAAAAAGATAGAATTTTAAGAGATGGGGTTATATTTATAATTAAGAAGAGTTGTGTGGGTTAAGAGGAAATTAATTAAGTTGAGAGGGAGTATATAAGAGAAGTAGGTTAAGAGTGGAAAGTTTGGAGAACGCGTACAGGCAATTGAGAAAAGAGAAGAAGAACGGTCAAGAGAGAAGAGAAAGCTAGGTTCCAATTTTGCACAATTTTCCAGGTAAGGGTGAGCCTAACTTCAGTAATCTTAATGTTAAATCATCTGTTCTTGATTAGCTTAGAGATTGGGAAGAATTGAGAGAAGTTTTTAGAATTAGGGTTTGATGAATTTGATGGATTGGATGTGAGAATGTGTTGCATTGCTGTAGGAACTTGTTACAGAACCTAGATTATTCCCTAGGATGATATTGCTGATGAATTAGAGGCTTAACATGAGAGTTTTGGGATGAATTGGTGTGATTTAGGCTGAACCCGTAGTGATTCTGAGATCGCTCGCCTGTGGCGAGTGATCACTCGCCGTGGCGAGTAACCCTTGGTTGCTCGCGAGGCGAGCAGTATAGCTCGCCGTGGCGAGCTTGACCCTTAAATTTAGGATTTTTGCCAAACTTTAGATGTTTTTGAGTGCCCTTATATTTATAGAGATGACCTGTGAAGTCGGTTTGGTCAAATTGGATTTAGAGAGCTTAAAAATGAGGATTTTTGGTGAAAATGTCAAAAAGGCCAAAGCACCCAGTATTTCTCGCCTCCAGCTCGCCCCCAACTCGCCTTTGGCGAGTGAGCTGATGTGAGTACTCGCCTGTGGCGAGCAGATGCACTCGCCGTGGCGAGTTAGATGGTTCAGGACTGTTTGTTGTTTTGCGATCTGTTTCGCATGGGACTTTGAGAGGAGCCCTTTGGGTAGTGTTAGTGAGGTTTTATACCCTTAAATGTATTCTGTAAAGATGATTGCTGATGATTTACTTGAGCTGTTGATAAATGATATAAAGTGGAATATAAGTGATGGTTATATATGATGATATGTGATTATGATGATGATACGTGTTGCGATGTATATGATTAATGAGATGATGTTCTGCCATGTAACTATTATACCTGCATGTGTCAGTTTTGTATTATGAATGATGGTCTTGAGACGGTGTATTAAGTTGTTAAATGACGAGTCCATGCATTTGCATATATATATATATATATATATATATATATATATATATATATGAGACGGTGGAGCTTTATGCTCAAAGCGACGGTGGAGCATTTGCTCAAAGCGACGGTGAAGCATATTAATGCTATAATCATATGGTACCACATGCATGATGTTGAGACGTTAGGTGTTGCATTTAGCCGAGTCAATTGTGACATATATGAGATGGTGACTTGAGACGTTGATGCTTGATGTGATGTTGTTATGATGATGCTTATGATGATGTTATGATGTGCTATTATATATACGTGATGTTGTTAATCTTGACGTTTGATTTATATATTAATATTATTGTTGTGAATCTCACCCCTTCTGCTGGAATTGCCGCCTTGTGGGCAAGTGCAGGTACCCAGTCTTAGATGCGTTGATGCGAGGATGTGTGAAGTAGGGTTGCTCTGATACGTAACGGGATGGGGTCTTTGTAGAGTCTATTCCTTATGTATCATGTTTGATTAAATGTTGACTTTCAGTAATGTTGAAATAATAATGTTTTTGAGACGTTTGATGGCTTTTAAGCCAAGACTATTTATGAGATGAGACTATTTGAATTCCACTGCTTAATCGAATGTTTTTGTAATTTGATAAATTATTATCCAAGTGGTTTTTAAAGAAGAAATGTGACACTCCTTTGTGAAGTACTCTGATTTTAGATGATTTATTTAATGAAATTTTTAAGACGGGAAATTGGGGTGTTACAATTATACCGATCTTAATAGGGCTTGCCCTAAAGACACATATCCTCCTCCTAACATCGATAAATTCGTTGATAACTCCTCCGGCTACAAACTGTTATCCTTCATGGGCGCCTATTCTGGCTACAACCAGATACCCATGGCAGAAGAAGATAAACAGAAAATGGCCTTCATGACCGAGTCAGGGAACTATTACTTCAACGTAATGCCCTTTGGTCTTCGAAATGCGGGGGCGACCTATCAACGAATAATGAACAAAGTTTATGACAAGAAACTTCTTGGTGACATCCTCGAAGTCTACATGGACAACATGATTGTAAAATCCCAACAAGAGGTTGATCATGCCGCCCATCTCAAGAGGGTGTTCGAACAAACCAGGAAATACAACATGCAACTCAACCCAGAGAAGTGCATTTTCGGAGTCCCAGCAGGCAAGTTCCTCGGTTTCTACTTAACAGAAAGAGGTATCGAAGCGAACCCCGATAAATGCCAAGCATTTACACAGCTTCCTACGCCCCATTCCAAGAAGTGCATCCAAACCCTCAACGGTATGCTTACTTCCCTCTCAAGGTTCGTTGCTAAATCCGCTGAGCACGCTCTCCCTTTCTTTAAACTGTTAAGAAAGGAGACAAAGTTTAAGTGGACAGAGGAATGCAAAGCTGCTTTAAAACATCTCAAGGAAACTCTACCTGCGCCTCCAGTTCTTTCGCGGCTCGATCAAGGTGAAGTATTGTACCTCTACCTTTATGTTTCATCCGACGCAGTCAGCGCCGTTCTAGTCAGAGAAACACCCGAGGGTCAGAAACCAGTCTACTTCACCAGCAAAGCTTTGCTAGGACCAGAGACCAGGTACAAAAAAATTGAGAAAGTAGCTCTTGCACTCCTCACAGCAGCACGAAGACTGAGGCAATACTTCTTAGCCCACAATGTGGTAGTCCGAACGGACCAACCTATAAGGCAAATTATAGGACGACCATACATCGCCGGACGAATGATGAAGTGGTCGCTCAAACTATCTGAGTTCGACATACATTATGAATCCAGAAAAGCGTTGAAAGCATAGGTCTTCGCAGATTTCCTCGCCGAAATGACATTCCCTACTGAAGAAAACAAGGAAGGGTGGACCATCTTCGTTGACGGGTCATCTAATTTCAAAGGGAGTATGTGCATCAATTTTGCATCACTTTAACCGTTAAACATCATTAAACCATTAAATTCTCTCATAACCCTAATTCTCAAAAACTCTCAAAACTAATCCCTAACATGTTAGATGTAATTTCAGAGATCATACACTTAATTTTAATGAGAGTTAGTCTCACCCTTACCATAATTCAGATGAACAAAGCTTGCGAAAGAGAACAAAAGTGATGAAAACACCCAAATATACCGCTGCAGTGCGCGACAGTTTTCTCTTAACTCCGACCTTGTTTCAACGATCCGAACGGTGAAAAGGTAGACCCAGGTGTTGTGAACCTTGTGTCCCAAATTCGTCAGGATCTAACGGTTAACGAGTGAGAAATCGCTGTTTTATTGAGGCAGATTTCAGAAAAACGGGAATTGCTTTCTCTCTTCTCTTTGGTGGCTACTTTTCTCACAAAACTGTTTTTACCTTAAAACTATTCTAACCTAGTTTCTCCTATTTATATATCTCTTCTCCTCTATCTTATCACCAAAAACTACTCTCTTCCCTAATATCTTAATAATAATAATAATAATACACCAAATAACAAATATATTTCTATACTAAATAATATATATATATATATATATATATATATATATATATATATATATATCCACACAAAATAACATATATATTTCTACATAAAATAACAAATATATTTTCAAACCAAATAACAAATATATTTCTATAACAAATATATCTCTACATAACAAACATATTTCTATAACAAATATATCTCTACATAACAAACTTATTTCTATAACAAATATATTTTTACACCAAATAACACATATTAGCATATTTCATCAAAATATATTTTATAAATCAAATAATAATACACTAAAAATACAATAAATTAATAAAATATTAAGTATTAAAAGTAGGGCGTTACACTTATCACCTCACTCAAAGCACCGACAGTCACCTTCTGATCAGGTACGATCAGTGGCGCCGTCTGTGGGAAAATAAAAGCTCTCCCCGTTTTTACCTTTCTAAAAACCAAAGCTTACCAAAAATATTAACCATGGCTGCCAACGGTGACAGTCCCCGACTACGAAGTGAAGTCCGCATACCTCAACGTGACGGTAAGACATCTTCACTGTCACCTGTGGATACACCTAGGGAGGAACCGGTACAAGCCATTCCTCTCCAGTTAAGGCCTCTGTAAGTTCCCCTACGGCCTACAGAGACGCCTGAAGACACCACCCCAAATGGAGCCATCGTCACCGACTTGCTCCGCACGGTTCAACGACAGACGTCGTTAATCGAGGAACAAAATCGACGCTTGGCAGATCTGGAACGGGCACGCTCATCAGTCCGACCTAGGCGGTCTCCCTCCCCAACTCCTATTAGAAGAGGAGAGAGCCCACATCCTTCCTGTTCCAGATCCCCTCGGCACTCTATCAGTGTCAGATCTCCCAGCTACCGAAGGAGATCCCCCAGAAGGAGATCACCAAGACGATCCCCTCCAAGAAGATCCCCGCCACGGAGATCTCCGCCAAGATGCAATAGACGCTCTTGGTCTCCCTCCAGCTCCGAGGACACCCGAGATGCTCGGCATGATCGTAATGCGTACGTTCCATTCACGCGGCACGTACGAGACACTCTTATTCCCTGCGGGCTGGAGAAGCCTCCCCAAATGGACTCGTACGACGGGACAACTGACCTAGACGAGCACATAGAGAACATCGAGGATGTTCTCACATATCGATTGGTGCAGGGCGCCGTGAAATGCAAACTCCTCATCACCACTCTACGACGAGAAGTAGTCACCTGGTTTAAGAACTTAAGGAGAAACTCCATAGATTCTTGGTGCGACGTCTGCCACGAGTTAACAACCCACTTCACTGCATCTAGGACGCAACCAAAAACAGTGGCATCCCTCGAGGCCATCGTGCAAGGAAAAAGTGAACCTCTTCGAGACTACATCGAAAGGTTCAACAAAGAAGCTGTCCAGGTAAGAGGTGTTGAAGATTCCATGAAACAGTACCTCATTACCAAAGGTCTGCGCGAAGGCACATATGTCAAAAAAGCTGTCCGGCTGGATCACCCAAGGACTCTCAACGAGTTCCTAGCGATCGCAAAAATCTACATCACTTATGAAGAGGAACTGTACGCAGACAGCCTCAACAAACCCAGGAAGAAGGAACCTATTGCTGAATCCTCCAGAAAGACCTTCCAAGAGAAAAAGAAGGAAGGCAAAGCAGTCCTTGAAGGCAAATCACCCAACGGTCGCTTCACGAAATATACACCCTTGGCCATATCCAGGGAGAAAATCTTTGCTGAGATCACAGTAGCCGATCTGGCAGAAGCTGGTGTCAAACCACCAAAAGCCCCATCACAAGAAAGAAAGGGAGTCGACAAGACAAAGTACTGTCGGTTCAACAAATGCCATGGGCACACAACTAACGACTGCATCCATCTGAAAGATGCAATCGAACTCCTCATTCATCGGGGATGACTCAAACAGTTCGTGAAGAACCCTGAGTTGGAAAGGAACGCCATCGAGCTCATCACCGATGGTACAGTGGCGGACAAGATAGCGGCAATGTCCGTCGAGAAGTTAGGCGATTTCCCAAGCAACATGGAAATCATCCCCTACTCATGCACTTGGGAACAGGTCCCCTCTATCAACATCATCACTGGAGGAACCTTGAATATATCCATGGGGAGCATGAAAATGAAATTCGAGGAGCTCATGAGCGTCAACTTGATGGTCCCCTCCAATTCCAACATCGGAGGAAGACCCCCATTGGCCTTTTACGACTTCGAGCTACCAGACGGAGCTGCCAATTCAACCATTCCTTTGCTCGTGCGAGCATCAATGGGGAATACTGATATTCATCGAGTCTTAGTCGACACTGGGGCCTCATGCGACATCTTGTACACTAGCCTATTCAAAACTCTTAAACTAACGGAGAAAAACCTTTCTCCTTACGTTGGGAGTGAACTTTACGACTTCAACGGTTCATCTACACAACCTTGTGGCTACGTTCAACTTCTGGTCACTTTTGGTAAGGGGGAGGCCAAAAAGACAATAACGGTCCCATTCTTGGTGATCGACTGTTCAACCGCATTATAGGGAGGACCGAATTGGCCCAGTTGGGCGCTGCATGTTCAACCGCTCATCTGAAGTTGAAATACCATGCTAAGGACGACATCATCGCCTCTTTGAACGGAGACATTGAAGCTGCTAAAAGATGTTTCCTTCAAGCGAATAAATCATAGAGCTCGATTTCCTAACCTAGCAAACCTACTGAGGACAAAGGGAAAGCTGCTGCGAGCATCCCAGATGCAAACCTGGTCGAACTGGACCCTAGGTTCAACAAGGAAGTCCTCAAGGAACAAAAGAGGGAGCAGAAGGATCCGCTCAGCGCAAAACTTCTTAGACCTATTCCAGATGGTGAATTCAAGCTGGTCCCCTTCAGAGACGACCCCTCGAAGAACTTCGAGATCGGCAAGGATCTTCCAAAACTTGTCAAAGCACAACTAATCGCCTGCCTACGCGAAAACACTGACCTGTTCGCTTGGAGTGCAGCTGACATGCCAGGGATCGACCCAAGCGTCGCTTGTCACCAGCTGACAGTCGACCCTAGTATTAGCGATATAGCTCAGCGACGTAGGAAGCAATCTCTTGAAAAGTCAGAGGCTGCAGAAAAAGCTGTAAAAGACCTCCTATAGGCAAATTTCATTTTTGAGGCCAAATACACTACATGGCTCTCCAATGTTGTACTTGTCAAAAAATATAATGGAAAGTGACGTATGTGTGTTGATTATTGTAACGCCCTCTTTAATTATTTAATTATTTTATTAGATGATATAGTGTATGTTTATATATTATATGATTTTGATGATTATGTGACGTATTTGTGATGTATATGTGACGTGTGACGTGTTATTATTTTATTGTTTAATAAAATAATATAAGTGATGTTTATATGGATATTTATTTGGTAAATAAATAGATTTGGTGGAAAAAGATAGAATTTTAAGAGATGGGGTTATATTTATAATTAAGAAGAGTTGTGTGGGTTAAGAGGAAATTAATTAAGTTGAGAGGGAGTATATAAGAGAAGTAGGTTAAGAGTGGAAAGTTTGGAGAACGCGTACAGGCAATTGAGAAAAGAGAAGAAGAACGGTCAAGAGAGAAGAGAAAGCTAGGTTCCAATTTTGCACAATTTTCCAGGTAAGGGTGAGCCTAACTTCAGTAATCTTAATGTTAAATCATCTGTTCTTGATTAGCTTAGAGATTGGGAAGAATTGAGAGAAGTTTTGAGAATTAGGGTTTGATGAATTTGATGGATTGGATGTGAGAATGTGTTGCATTGCTGTAGGAACTTGTTACAGAACCTAGATTATTCCCTAGGATGATATTGCTGATGAATTAGAGGCTTAACATGAGAGTTTTGGGATGAATTGGTGTGATTTAGGCTGAACCCGTAGTGATTCTGAGATCGCTCGCCTGTGTCGAGTGATCACTCGCCGTGGCGAGTAACCCTTGGTTGCTCGCGAGGCGAGCAGTATAGCTCGCCGTGGCGAGCTTGACCCTTAAATTTAGGATTTTTGCCAAACTTTAGATGTTTTTGAGTGCCCTTATATTTATAGAGATGACCTGTGAAGTCAGTTTGGTCAAATTGGATTTAGAGAGCTTAAAAATGAGGATTTTTGGTGAAAATGTCAAAAAGGCCGAAGCACCCAGTATTTCTCGCCTCCAGCTCGCCCCCAACTCGCCTTTGGCGAGTGAGCTGATGTGAGTACTCGCCTGTGGCGAGCAGATGCACTCGCCGTGGCGAGTTAGATGGTTCAGGACTGTTTGTTGTTTTGCGATCTGTTTCGCATGGGACTTTGAGAGGAGCCCTTTGGGTAGTGTTAGTGAGGTTTTATACCCTTAAATGTATTCTGCAAAGATGATTGCTGATGATTTACTTGAGCTGTTGATAAATGATATAAAGTGGAATATAAGTGATGGTTATATATGATGATATGTGATTATGATGATGATACGTGTTGCGATGTATATGATTAATGAGATGATGTTCTGCCATGTAACTATTATACCTGCATGTGTCAGTTTTGTATTATGAATGATGGTCTTGAGACGGTGTATTAAGTTGTTAAATGACGAGTCCATGCATTTGCATATATATATATATATATGAGACGGTGGAGCTTTATGCTCAAAGCGACGGTGGAGCATTTGCTCAAAGCGACGGTGAAGCATATTAATGCTATAATCATATGGTACCACATGCATGATGTTGAGACGTTAGGTGTTGCATTTAGTCGAGTCAATTGTGACATATATGAGATGGTGACTTGAGACGTTGATGCTTGATGTGATGTTGTTATGATGATGCTTATGATGATGTTATGATGTGCTATTATATATACGTGATGTTGTTAATCTTGACGTTTGATTTATATATTAATATTATTGTTGTGAATCTCACCCCTTCTGCTGGAATTGCCGCCTTGTGGGCAAGTGCAGGTACCCAGTCTTAGATGCGTTGATGCGAGGATGTGTGAAGTAGGGTTGCTCTGATACGTAACGGGATGGGGTCTTTGTAGAGTCTATTCCTTATGTATCATGTTTGATTAAATGTTGACTTTCAGTAATGTTGAAATAATAATGTTTTTGAGACGTTTGATGGCTTTTAAGCCAAGACTATTTATGAGATGAGACTATTTGAATTCCACTGCTTAATCGAATGTTTTTGTAATTTGATAAATTATTATCCAAGTGGTTTTTAAAGAAGAAATGTGACACTCCTTTGTGAAGTACTCTGATTTTAGATGATTTATTTAATGAAATTTTTAAGACGGGAAATTGGGGTGTTACAATTATACCGATCTTAATAGGGCTTGCCCTAAAGACACATATCCTCCTCCTAACATCGATAAATTCGTTGATAACTCCTCCGGCTACAAACTGTTATCCTTCATGGGCGCCTATTCTGGCTACAACCAGATACCCATGGCAGAAGAAGATAAACAGAAAATGGCCTTCATGACCGAGTCAGGGAACTATTACTTCAACGTAATGCCCTTTGGTCTTCGAAATGCGGGGGCGACCTATCAACGAATAATGAACAAAGTTTATGACAAGAAACTTCTTGGTGACATCCTCGAAGTCTACATGGACAACATGATTGTAAAATCCCAACAAGAGGTTGATCATGCCGCCCATCTCAAGAGGGTGTTCGAACAAACCAGGAAATACAACATGCAACTCAACCCAGAGAAGTGCATTTTCGGAGTCCCAGCAGGCAAGTTCCTCGGTTTCTACTTAACAGAAAGAGGTATCGAAGCGAACCCCGATAAATGCCAAGCATTTACACAGCTTCCTACGCCCCATTCCAAGAAGTGCATCCAAACCCTCAACGGTATGCTTACTTCCCTCTCAAGGTTCGTTGCTAAATCCGCTGAGCACGCTCTCCCTTTCTTTAAACTGTTAAGAAAGGAGACAAAGTTTAAGTGGACAGAGGAATGCAAAGCTGCTTTAAAACATCTCAAGGAAACTCTACCTGCGCCTCCAGTTCTTTCGCGGCTCGATCAAGGTGAAGTATTGTACCTCTACCTTTATGTTTCATCCGACGCAGTCAGCGCCGTTCTAGTCAGAGAAACACCCGAGGGTCAGAAACCAGTCTACTTCACCAGCAAAGCTTTGCTAGGACCAGAGACCAGGTACAAAAAAATTGAGAAAGTAGCTCTTGCACTCCTCACAGCAGCACGAAGACTGAGGCAATACTTCTTAGCCCACAATGTGGTAGTCCGAACGGACCAACCTATAAGGCAAATTATAGGACGACCATACATCGCCGGACGAATGATGAAGTGGTCGCTCAAACTATCTGAGTTCGACATACATTATGAATCCAGAAAAGCGTTGAAAGCACAGGTCTTCGCAGATTTCCTCGCCGAAATGACATTCCCTACTGAAGAAAACAAGGAAGGGTGGACCATCTTCGTTGACGGGTCATCTAATTTCAAAGGGAGTGGTGCAAGAATAATCGTAGAAAATAGAGAAAATAATAGAAGTACTTTTGCTTTTGGAATGCTTTTGGAATGCTTTTGGAATGATATTGTTGCGCACTTAATACATACATGGTGTCATACCCCAATTTTTGACCTAAGACCCCATTTTTTTCCAAGGACAAATTTCAAAAATCACAAAAATATGTTTCAATTTGTTTAATTTTATTGTTTTCCATCGATTAATAATTTCCTCCAAAAAATTCTTAAAAAAAAAGAGACATAAAATGAGTTTTGCTTTATCAAGAAAGATCTAGAGCATACGCCATAACTTTCTCTAGAACATTCTCCAGAACGTTCTGGTGAAGGTACAACAAAGGACAACACTTAGAAGTGCCAAACAGCTGTAAAAACAAGTGGCCTCCAAGCTTATACAGCTTGCAATCACGTGTGAACATTTATTTTTGCAAGCTAGAAGTTCCAGAACGTTCTGGAGAATGTTCTGCATGAACAAAATCCACCTTTTTTTATCATTCTTGTGCATCAAGCAACAAAAACACACGCACATGGGATGTTTTGTGAAAGGAGGAGACAGCTGGCTTTGTCCTTGAAGCTTGAAGATCAAAGGCTAACTCAGAGAATGTTCTCAAGAACGTTCTGCAACTCACAAAGGTTTCATTTTTTGCATCTTTGCAATGAAAACACACGCACATGGGATGTTGTCCTTGATGCTTACTATGAAACAGCTGTAACTCGAGAGAATGTTTTCAAGAATGTTCTACAACTCACAAAGGTCTCATTTGCTAACATTCTTGCATCTTAAGAAAGAAAAACACACGCACATGGGATGTTTCTATGTGAAGAGGAGACAACTGCCATTTGCCTTTGAAGCCTCAAGATCAAAGCTTCTATAAATAGCAAGCATACCTCCACTTTAGAAGAAAAAAAAAGAGCTTACACACACAAACAAAAATCCAAAAAAACTCTCCACACACACAAACGGAAATCCAAAAAAAAACTCTCCAAACACAAATAAACTCCTCAACAAAACTCTTTCCTTTCTCATCATCATCAAACAAACAAAAATCAAACAAAAAATTAACACACCACCATTACCAAAAACAAAAACAACCTTTGTTTTTTCTTTCTTTCTTTTTTCTATTCTCTCCACAAAGGTATATCATCTTCCCTTTTTCCTCTTTTCTTTTTCTTCTTCTCCTTTTCTTTTCTTCCTTTCATGTTTATCTCTCTCTCTCTCTCCCTCTCTCTCGTGCATCTCTCTCTCTCTCTCTCACTCTCTCTATCTTTTTTTTTCTTCATTTATTTTACGCTAAATACACACAAATTAATCCAGAGTACTCTGGTCCTAAAATTAACTGTTAATATTATATTTTTGTTTAATTTAATTATTCTCCATAACAATCTGGTCCTTGTTAACTAAATCAATCCAGAGTGCTCTAGTCCTAAAATTAACTGTTAATATTATATTTTTGTTTAATTTAATTATTCTCCAGAACAATCTGGTCCTTGTTAATTAAATCAATCCAGAGTGCTCTGGTCCTAAAATTAACTGTTTATATTATATTTTTGTTTATTTTATATTTCTCCAGAACGATCTGGTCCTTGTTAATTAAATTAATCCAGAGTGTTCTGGTCCTAAACTAACTGTTAATATTATATTTTTGTTTAATTTAATTACTCTCCAGAATAATCTGGTCCTAATTAATAATCAAACTAATCCAGAGTTCTCTGGTCCGATATTTATCAATAATATTTTTCTACTTTTTATTTTATATTTCTCCAGAATATTCTGGTCTGTGTTAAAAAACTTCATAATTCATTTTAACATCATTTTTCTCGTTCTGCTTATATAATCCTTCTCCAGAATGTTATGGTCCTAAATATATAAAATACTATTTATTTCGTTGAACTAACAATAAACCAAAAATCTTCTTTTCACGTCATGCGCGTTTAATTTTTTCTCAAACGGATCGCCATCGCTCAAATGCGAGTCCGTCCCCCTTTTTGTTATAAGCAAATCTTTTTTTCACGCCATGCGCGTTTAATTTTTTCTCAAACGGATTGCCATCGCTCAAATGCGAGTCTGTTCCCTTTTTTTAAGCAAACTTTTCGCCAAGCGTGACTAAATCATTTTCATAAATAAAATCAATCAACACACAAAAACATTTTCTTGCCCCAGAACTACGTAGCTTTGATTTCTCCATCGCACCTGGAGATACGTAGGAGCAAGATGAAACTCTTGTCAAGCACAATAAAAAAAACAACAAACATATGCAAATAGTCAAAATCACAAAAATATGCTTTCATTATAAACCTTGATTTTCAATCAAGTGATCGTTCTTTTATTTTCATTCTTAATCAAATTTCAAATCAATTCTAATTCTACCTCGAGTTTATATTCTATCAATATAAAAAATACAAAACAATTCTTATTGGCCACTTGGCTTTATATTTTAAAATCCTTTTTCAAAAACTAATAAAAAACACAAAACCAATCAAACGTCAATTTCTACCCCGAACTACGAGGTTTTGATACCTCACGGGTACGTAGGCAAAGGACCTTGTCCTTTCAAATCAATAAAAAATGTAGATAATAGGCCTTTCTTCATTTTATTTTATTTTTTATCGTTATTCTCACTTTCCTTCTTTTAAACAAAATTAAGCAAGTAGTAGCACAAAAAGTAAAAATAAAGTCAAAAGGTTCTCGTAGGGTACTACGAATATTTAGGGTGCTAATACCTTCCCTAAATATAACTAACCCCCGAACCCTAATCTCTTTCAAATGGGTAATTTGAACTTTTTCCCCCTTTCTTTAAAAAATTAAAAAGTTCAGTCGTGAAAAAAAATAGTGAGTCAAAGCTAGTCAAATAGCGATGATCTCCCGAAAAATGACGCGACAGAAATGACGACTTCACTGGGGACAGTATTCGAGGGTTAAGCCTAACTTGACTTCGTTTAAATTTTTGTGCTATAACTTGCTTAACAAAAAAAACAAAAACAAAAGATGGAAATATGTGTATATGTTTTCTTCCTTCATTTTTTCGTTCTTAACGTAAGTGGTGAGATAAGTCCTAACCCGGGCTTGAGAGAAATTTAAGATAGGAGTGGTAGAATCATAGTGACATTCCGAGAGTATTCTCGTGTTTTGGAACATGTGATATAACCACACTTAGCGGAGGATCTTGAAGTAGTATATGTTGGCGTGTGTTGTCACGTTTTGACTTTATTACTTTTAAGTTTCCGTCAAAGCTAAGGACCTTTAGTTACCCTTAACCCATCTTGGCCTCTTAGGATGTAGTGTGGTGGCTAACCAAGTGTTGTCTTGGTATTAGTCGACACGCGATACTACACTCAAACAAGACTTTCCTACAGACATTATTGGACCGGGTGTTGTCCCGTCATTCAATAAAATTCAAAGGGGGTTGGACTTTGGGGACTTTGTAGAACCCGTGATACAGGTACAAATAAAGCCATAGTCCCTACCATACGACATGCTACCCTTCAACTCCAACATTATGGACCTAACCACACCATGTTTTCTATGTACTTTAGCATAATCATGCACACATGCATTCATTCATAAATTTTTCTTTTTTCATAAAAAATCGGAGGACTTAAATAAACTTTTTGTGAACATCATAGGTATGGGGAGTGTTGTAAGGCTCTTCGTTCAGACTCGGACTTAAATACTTTCTGTCATGCTCCCCTTTTGTCATCAACAAAAAATATAGTATAAAATAACATAAAATGATATGATTAAAAATACTTTATATATTAAAACCAAAGTTACAAATATACAAAATTAACAAGGTTAATGTGCCAAAAAAAAATACATAAAGGGTATCCTAAGTCTGTTTGGTCATAAGTTTTATCAAAGTCTGGATATCTGAGCTTATTCCATCCTATTTAGCTTCTAACTTGGCTTGATTCTCCATGAACACATCTTGAGTCTGATTCAAGGTAGATTGAGCCTGATCCATCTCTTCTAGCTTAGCTTCAAGAACCTCTTGCCTTTCCTTCCGAGCAGCTAGATCTTCCTTAATTGTTGTCAGGGCTGAATCCTTTCATCTTTTTCACTTTAAGAACAAATCTAAGATGATGAGATGAGAAGATCCAGGATTGGTCACAGGTGAGCCGACAGTACTTGATTACTTGATTCTCCAGTTACTTGAAATCTCACAGCCTTCTTCTTGCCTGAGAGTCTGCCAGGGGTGACTACTTTCTTGAAGTAAAAAGACAGCTTCTGAACCTCTTTGTAAGTGACAATGCTAAAGTCTGAGGCGAGGGAAGATGGTTGACATTGGCTAAGGCACATGATAGTTCTCAGCAACAAAGCTTCAAGCCTAAGGCTAAGGCACAAATGGAGGGAAAATCTTTCAGGAATAAGAAAAGAGGACCCATAAAGATATGGGTACCTAGAAATGAAATTGTTTATATTTTAGGTAAGACTCGAAGCAAGACACTAGATTCAATTCTAGAACCTTGACAATGGATGCTCACATCACACCATGAGAGAAATGCATACGTTCCATGTTCTGACTCTGAAAGAGGAAGATACTGTGGAATCTGTAAGAAACCAGAAAGGAAAGACTATGAGTATGGTAACTATTATATTTAATAAGTGATAGACTGAAAATTTCTCAAAACTAGAATTAAGACATATGAAATGTAATGCACAGAACAAGTACTGTATCAGACCTATTATGAACAAAATATCATATGAACCTTATGAAAAAACTGAACTAAGAATATCTCAGTCTCAATAGTTTGAATATTTGTTATATCTTGAAAACTAAGTCTATCCAAAGAAAACTAGTGCCAAAGCATAGAAGCAGTGGCGGATCTCTTTGGTGGTCGGCGGGGGCCACGGTATCCCCCAGTATTTCCTTATATAGTATATCAGACGTATAATACTGATAAAATTTTGCGGTTGCAGTGGAAAGGGGGTGCCATAAGTTGCCAAAGGTCGGGAGTTCAACACTCCCTACTCTTCTTTTTACACATTAATTTTCTATTTTTAGATACTGTATTAAAAAAAAAACATGCTTGAGGGGGATTTGAACCCATGTTCCCTTGCTGTTTCCAGGCAATTTATACCACCAGACCAGTTATTAATAAATGTTACTTTCTAAAACCATATAAAAGTTTGGCACCCCCAACAATTTAACTCATGATCCGCCACTGCATAGAAGTGTATTCTGATTGAATACTCTAAAAGATCAAGACATACAATGTGTATAATTTTGAAACCAACACTATTGCGGAATTAATACACATAAAAAATCCATCTGAATCTTAAACGTAAATGTCCTCCTTTTAGCCAAGGATAGTTTAACCGGGTTGTGTGTTAGGCCTGCTTCAGTTGTTTTTGTCGCTAGGAGAGATGGCGAGGTATATATTTAGTTTTTATTTGGTTTGACATTTGACTGTGTGGGCAACTTGTGTAGATGATCTAATTTCTCTCTTTGACATGGTTAGACACCATGATCATGCATGTTCTCATTATGAGTGGGTGGCTGAGCCAATTCTTTGCTAGAATCAATAGTGTTTAGTGTTGGTGGCGGGGATGGACTCGATCTGTGCGTGGAGCTCGGGTTGTTCACAACTCTTGGTGTTGTTTATGCAATTGGGTCTCTGCCTCTATTTTTTCTTGCTTGGGTGTTGGTTCTTTTCTTTTTGAGTGTGTATGGGTGGCCAGTTTTAATTTCTTGGTGTCGAGTTTCTCTTGGTAAATATTTTGTTTCCATAGATCTAGGGTTTGTATTATATTTTTTTTTCCGTTATAATGAATTAAATAACACCGATTAATGTTACATCAATATCATTTTAGTATTCATATATTTTTTTTTTAAATTTTTTTACTGATAGATAGTAAGTTTATATCATATAAATCACCCATGTAATTAATTTACACGAATCTAAAACCATTTTATATGTTATTGAGACCTGCTAAGATTAAAGGTTTATGCGATTTTATTGAATATCGTTAATCTTGTTGAACAGTGATATATATGATATAATTTTACTGAATATCGTCAATAATATATCAAATGATTTTAAATTTCTATAAAATTTTACATAGATGATATATATGATATAAACTCACAGTGTAACAGTCAAATTTAA
This sequence comes from Medicago lupulina, assembly GCA_958299785.1. Taxonomy (NCBI): domain Eukaryota; kingdom Viridiplantae; phylum Streptophyta; class Magnoliopsida; order Fabales; family Fabaceae; genus Medicago; species Medicago lupulina. The sequence goes on from OY283146.1 coordinate 21,737,281, forward strand.
AAAAATATGAATATGGTAAAACGATATTGAACGGTGTAATATTACATTGATATAATTTGGTCCATCCTACTATATTTAAAGAAGGAATGCTAAATTATCAAAACCATAGGCCGATGTTGTAGGTTTGGGACCATGAAAGGTGTTCTTGCTAAGTTAGTTTATACAAAACTTTGCTTTTAATGCATGTTTTCTCGCTAATTAATCGATCTTTGGCCCAATACCAATTTATTTTAAAAAAAAAAAAGGATAGAATGACTAGGTTGTTGCTCTTTTTTGTTTTTGTTTTTTTTAAAAAATAAAAATTATAGAACACTTTTTCTTTAAGCAAAACAAGAATTATATCAAATAAAAAGAAAGTGATACAGAGGCTGTGGGGACTTAAAACTTAACCCAGGAACAACCTAAACGAGAATAAATCGCAACCTTAATCTATTTTAACACAAATTCACTGATCAAGTGCAACCTAGCGAACTCGTGTGCGTAAGGTCACAAAACCATAGTACACTTGAACTATAGCTCAAGTTGCAAAAAGATAATTACACTCCTGAAACTAACAGGATGAAAACACTAAAACAAAGAAAAGGACAGAAGAAGGCTAAACCCAAGAGGGAAAACGAAACATATTTAAGATATTACACTAAAACAAAGAAAAGGAACAAAAAATTATATGAGATTTTTAAGAACATAAGAGGGAAAGTGAAACATTTTTTATATTGAAAAAGTGATGGACAAAGGATTTTTTTACTTTCTTTGTTGACATAATTTGCTTTTCCCTAGCCTAATACGAGAGATTAATCAACTAGAAATCGAGTCACAGAAACAAGACAAGATTATAAATGAACATAAGCAAATCACACTTCTGATATAATAGTACTAATTAATCAAGTCTCTTGAAATATATAATATATCTACCAGAATAAATAAGAAAAGAACACTTTGGATCCTAAAATATAAATAAAAAAAAATAAAAAAAAATTTAAACTTAAGTAAATAACATATGAATATTGATATTGTTCAGTTAAATAACATATGAATATTGATATTGTTCAGTAATAATTGCTGGTGCAGGTTAAGCCTTCCAACAAAACCCCATGACTTGTTGTTGGAGAAACTGCAAATTTGAGTGGGTTGCAAACAACCTTTAAAGATGTCCAGTGGGAGTGAGCCCATCTGTTCTTATACTTAACCAAAGCCGACACTATCAGCCCAAACTCCACCCTTCCATTTTTGTGCCTCAGAGCAACGTCGCTGGCTACACCGCCAAAGTCCTCAGACATGTTAACCGATGGTGTCACTTTAATCACGCTATCACTATTGCTATGGATGGTGAAAGATGGCAGAGATGTTCTGTTTAGAACCAGACCTTCACCTCCGTAAAAGAGCTCTGCAGAGACTGCCTTGTAATAGGCACGAGAATAGTCTTTGGGGTTATAGGCGGAGACCGAAATGTCGAATTCAGCTGTGAATTGGGTGCCGTTAACGGTTAGCGAGTTGAGTGCACCCACAGAGTTGACTTGGAATATATAGTTGAGAATGGGGTCGGAGTCCAAATATCTATCAATAAACAAACCTAAGAAACAGAAGGTAATGAAGCCACCAAGGACGCAGAAGGTGGCGAAGCAAGTACGAAGATAATTCGAAGACATTTCTAGGGTTTGTGAGTATAAGTTGGAAAAGAAGTCACCGGCTCACTGCTAGGGTTTGTTTGTGTGAGAGAGAGGGAGAGTTTGACGAGAAAGTGATGGTGGAGCAATATATATACTACTCCTAGTTAGTTACGTTTTTCAGTGTTATTCTCTTAGTTAGTTTTAATTATCAATTTCAATTTCTTTATCTTTAGATTCTAGTTGTTATTATCAATATTCAAAAAATTAAATTCTAGTTGTTATTACTCAACACACTTTTGGGTTTGGGTTTAACTTTTCTTTTCAAAAATACCTTAATTTTAAATACAAGCAACAAATAGATAAGAATAAAATTTTCCTAAAAAAAATATAAAAATAAATTTAAATATTAAAACAAATGTAACAAACACGATATGAATATATGTATATCTGTTTTTTTTTTTCCTTTATCATTTAAAAAGTATAACAAACTAGATGAGTATATTTATACTTACTTTTTCATTATTTCAATTATACTCTTAAACAACTTTTTCTATAATAAAGATGGTTAGTCGTGTCATTAAAAAAAGCAACAAACCTTTATATTTTTCCTTTTAATCAAAACCAAAATTTCATAAAAAAAAAATTACCATCCATAATTTTCAAACATTAGTCTTTTCGCTAGTATATATATATATATAGAAAACTACCCCTTTCAGCACTTTTGGTTGGATTTTTCTTTCCAAAAATACCCTTAATTTTCAATACAAATAACACATGCAACAAACAGATAAGAATAAATTTAAATATTATAATAAATGTAATAAACACGACAACAAATGTATTTTTTTTCCTTTATCATTTAAAAAATATAACAAACTAGATGAGTATATTTATACTCTTAAACAACTTTTTCTATAATAAAATTGTTGCTCGTGTCATTAATAAAAGCAACAAATATTTATATTTTTACTTTCAATCAAAACCAAAATTTCATAAAAAAAATACGGTTCATGAATTTTCAAACGTTAACGCAATAAAAAGAGCGGAAAGACGGGCATGAAATGCCCATATTTTCGCTAGTTATTTTTTTTTTTTGGTCTAGTAGCCTAGTGGCTAGAGCTCACACAATTAAATGTGGAGAAGTAGAGTGTCCGGGGTTCGAACCCTGACCCCTGCATAAATTATGCAATGTTCCTACCAACTGAGCTAACCTCACGGGGACTATTTTCGCTGGTTATTATAACATAAATACGGTATACTCCTAGTTTGTTTCCTTAAAAGAAAATGCTCCTAGTTTGTTACGATATACGTTAAAGTGTTTTTCACCTAATCAGTTTTCTATTTTTTATTTTTATTGAGTAAAGTTTTATATTTGTTATTATAGATTGGGTTAATATATGTTTACCCCATGTAATATTAGTGATTTCTAGTTTACCCCCTGTAAAAAAATTGTTTAGATTTTAATCCTGTAATTTGAAGATTTTTGGTTTTGGATTTTCATGAATTTTGACGGTTCAAAATCATTGGGAAGGGGAAAATCGAAATATCGATGATATGGCAGAGGGTAAACCAAAATTCTATCAAGTTACAAGGTTTGAAAGTCCCTTAAATTTTGTAATTTGATGCCATGAAGGTCCAAGATCAAAAAATCTTTAAATTTCAAAGTTGGAATCTAAACAAATTTTTTTACAAGGATAAACCGAAACTCACTAATATTACAGGGGGTAAACATATATTAACCCTTATAGATTTTCTATATTGTTGAAGTTTTTTTTTTTTGAAAGAACTATATTGTTGATGTTAATGTTATGTAAAAAATAAAAATTTATGTTATATTTAGTATTTTTTTTTTTGAAGTAATTTAGTATATTTTTGTTATACTTTTAACTAAAAATAATAATTTCAATTAAAATAAAAATTTCATAGAAACAACACTAGTGAAATAGGAAAAATGAGCGCTCTGGAGATTAGGAGAGGGAGTGATTGCGGTGGTTCCAGGCTTGGCCAGGGACAGTCGCACCGACATCTTTCGTCGGAAGTGAGGAACTTTGGAGGGGAGTGGGGTCCAGGCAGGGTGCCACCAAATGGGGGGATATGGGAGATTGGCATGACGTGTTGTCGAGACGTCGAAAAGCGCAGGTACAGGATGATCGAGGACGGGACAGACGGCATGGGATTCAGCAGTAAGGAGGGAGGAGTGATCAGAAGCATGGCAATACTAGGGTTACGGTGCAACAACAAAATGGTCGATTTTCTTCTGGCTTAGCACGCGACCAGCCTAGGGTTCACAGTTCTCAATTGCAGGACGCCCTAGCTGTGAAACGTGTTGTTACAAAGAAGGCTAGGGTTTACGAGCAGGTTGTAAAGGATTGCAGTGCAGTGGAGGTCGCTAACGGTATTAGGAGGTTTGTTACTTTCTGTCGCGTCATTTTTCGGAGATCAAGGCTATTTGATTAGCTTTTGACTCACTAAATTATTTCACGACTTTTGAAAATATTTATTTAAAGATAGGGTCCGGGGGTTGGTTATATATAGGGAAGGTATTAACATCCTAAATATTCGTAGTACTCTACGAGAACCTTTCGATTTTATTTTATTTTTTTGCGATAAACTTACTTAATTTTGAGGAAAACAAGGATGGTGAATAAGGAATAAAAAAAAAAAAAAAGAAGCCTATTTATCTATATTTTTTATTGATTTGGAAGGACTAGGTCCTTTGCCTACATACCCGTGAGGGATCAGAACCTCGTAGTTCGGGGTAGAAATTTCCATTTGATTGATTTTGTGTTTTTTATTAGTTTTTGAAAAAGGTTTTAAAATGAAAAGCCAAGTGGCAAATTAAGTTTGTTTGTGTTTTTTATATTAAAGAAAATGACTTAAAGTGTGATTAAAGTTGATTGCAATTTTGATTTATAAAAGAATAAGAATAAAAGACGATCACTTGATTTAGGATCAAGGTTTATTTATGAAAATATTTTTCATTTTTTTGTTATTTGCATGTTTTTTTTTCAAATAATAATCTAACTAGAACTAATGCTAACGGAGCAAGAAAAATAAAACGTGGGTAACTCATGGTGGCGTTGGACCACCACGAGAACCTTTAACCTAAACTACGAAGAAAATAAGAGGCATACCCACACGCACGCACACATGCACCTAAGCTATTACAAAAAACCTATTAATACATTCTAGGGTCTGCGGTAAAAATAAATAAATTACATTAAGGCCTAATTTTCATTCTAAATTATGTGCACGGAACGAAAATAGCTAGATAAGTTACATAAAGCCTATATACATTCTAGTCGTATGTAGATAATTAAAAGACAAACAATTAAATAATGATGATGATATATATAAGCAAAACACAATGCAGAAATGAGTATAAAATAATGAATAAGAAATACATGAGAAAATTTAAACAAGATATAATAAAAAAAAAAAATGAATGTAGGGGGGTGCAGCGGTATTCAGGGGTATGCAATAAGTAAAAAAAAAAGGTTGGACTCAAAAGGGAAAAAGACCGAACCGGGTCGGTTTGTGAGTTTTGTCGGTTGGGTTAAAAGAGATTTAATCTTGTGGCTCTAGTTAAAATCAAAGGGACATGATCTGATCAAAAACGAAGCTGTGAGGACCAACTGATTATAATCTACGCACAGGGACGCGAGGGTGCACAATTAGACCGTGCACCCACACGCACCAGAACACTTCGGTCTATATAAAGGCAGTGAGACAGTTTTTTCTCATTTTCTACAAGTCTTTCTCTCTTTTCTTCTTTCTTCTCTCAAAATTCTCTCTTCTCTCTCTTACCCCCCCCCCCCCCCAAGAACACGATGAAGGTTCCGGCGAGTGTTCATCAACACCGCCGTGAATCCCAGTTTCCGGCGCGGTGGCACCGCCGCGCCGGATTAAAAAACCTTCCTTTTATATTTTTTTTGCTAATTCTCTTCTACTGTCTCTACTATTCTCTATTCTAACCCTAAAAATTCCAAAACCAAACCCTAAAGCCTTAGATCTACGAAAGACATAACGACATGAAAGGAAATTTTTTTACCTCTTCCTTCGGGTTTGCTGCTTTTGAGTTGCGGTTGTACGATTGTATAACCGTTCTGGCGATGTTTGTTTGTGGCTTGTTCACAAACAGTTCGCCGCTGGCTTGGCCGCAGATGTGGCTTCTGGTGCGGTTTAGGTCTCTTTGTTGTGAGGTTGTGCGATGTGGATTTGTTGGTTCTGGATCGTTTTTGGTTTTTTTTTGGATCCTTTTTCTGTGTGCTGCATGTTGTTATTTATATTGAAGGGTTTGGTTAAAAGGTGCCGAAAACCTTGTGGCTTGGAGAGCAGAACAATTAATGTTGTTGCTAGATTGATAAGATTGTGAGACGCGTTAGTGCGTTTTCCAGATTTAGGACTGGCGCGTGATAGACTTGAACTTGGATCAGGATCAATCTTGGACTCTTTTTGGATTTTTATTGAATAATTAAAAATAAAGATGAAAAAGAAATAATAATAATGAATAAAAAGAAATAAACATAAAAAGAAAAATAAAAGGATTATGTAGGCTTGACTTTTGGACTTACCTATAAAATGACAATAATGACTAAAATAAAAATTGAAAACTAAAATTATAATTAATTATAATAAAAGATGGAAATTAATAGATAAAAATTAAAAATGAGAGAAGAGGGCCCAACTCGAAACAAAACATGAGGTATTTTAAAATACCTCTCTGCCGAAATTTCGTTTGAAAAAGTGAGAGGTTTATTCCGGACCACCGGACACGTGTAAGTGTTATCTTGGGTCAAAAATTGGGGTATGACAGATGCCCATATTTAAGTTTCTTCGTCCGAAGATCTGAAGATGGAATCTTGGATTCGACTGGTCGAAGAGACTTAAATACAAAGTACACCATTTTTGACCTAAGATGCCATGAATGTTTGTGATGTGATTATGAATGCAAGACGGTCAAAGACATTTTGACTGGGACGAGAAACCACAACGGGATACCTGAATTTGTTAAGAAAATGATCTGACTCCGCTAGGGAATAGTGTAGTTTCACTGGGGAAAATGGTGGTGTATTATTGTATTGGTTTGACATGATAGTTCAATGGAGACACTTCTTGACTAGACTCACTAGGATGACACTTGAGAAAATGACACGTAAACACAAGTTGTCCATTGTCTAGGACCGACCACTTGAAACATGATAGAAGGTAAGCTCAAGTTGTCCATTGTTTAGGACTAACCACTTGAAACAAGATAAAAGGTAAACTCAAGTTGTCCATTATTTAGGACTAACCACTTGAAAAAAGACAAAAGGTAAACTCAAGCTATCCATTGTTTAGGACTAACCACTTGAAACAAGACAAAAGGTACACTCAAGCTGTCCATTGTTTAGGACTAACCGCTTGAGACATGATAAAATGAAGATTCAAGTTGTCCATTGTTTAGGACTAACCACTTAAAACAAGATAAAAGGTAAACTCAAGTTGTCCATTGTTTAGGACTAACCACTTGAAACGGGATAAAAGGTGAACTCAAGCTGTTCATTGTTTAGGACTAACCACTTGAGACATGATAAAATGAAGATTCAAGTTGTCCATTGTTTAGGACTAACCACTTGAAACAAGATAAAAGGTAGACTCAAGTTGTCCGTTGTTTAGGACTAACCACTTGAAACATGATGAAAGGTAGACTCAAGTTGTCCGTTGTTTAGGACTAACCACCTGAAACAAGATAAAAGGTGAACTCAAGTTGTCCATTGTTTAGGACTAACCACTTGAAACAAGACGAAAGATAAACTCAAGCTGTCCATTGTCTAGGACTAACCACTTGAAACAGGACGAAAGATAAACTCAAGTTGTCCATTGTCTAGGACTAACCACTTGAAACAGCACGAAAGATAAACTCAAGTTGTCCATTGTCTAGGACTAACCACTTGAAACATGATAAAAAGGTAAACTCAAGCTGTCCATTGATTAGGACTAACCACTTGAAACAGGGATGGAAGGCAAACTCAAGTTGTCTGTTGTTTAGGACTAACCACCTGAAATAAGACGAAAGATAAACTCAAGTTGTCCATTGTCTAGGACTAACCACTTGAAACAGGACGAAAGATAAACTCAAGTTGTCCATTGTCTAGGACTAACCACTTGAAACAAGACAAAAGGTAAACTCAAGTTGTCCATTGTTTAGGACTAACCACTTGAAACATGATAAAAGGTAAACTCAAGTTGTCCCTTGTTTAGGACTACCTGTAACACCCCAATTTCCCGTCTTAAAAATTTCATTAAATAAATCACATAAATCAGAGTACTTCTCAAAAGGAGTGTCACATTTCATCTTAAAAACAACTCAGATAATAATTTATCAAATTACAAAAATATTCAATTAAGCAGCGGAATTAAAAGGTCTCATCTCATAATAGTCTTGGCTTAAAAGCCAGCAAAAAAGTCTCAAAATATTAATGGTTCAACATCACTAAAAGTCAAACTTATTCTAACAAGATACATAATGGAATAGACTCTACAAAAGACCCCATCCCGTTCCGTATCAGAGCAATCCTACTTCACACAGACTCCTCGCATCATCGCATCTAAGACTGCTTACCTGCACTTGCCCACGAGGCGGCAATTCCAGCAGAAGGGGTGAGATTCACAACAATAATATTAATATATAAATCAAACGTCAAGATTAACAGTCATAAATCCAACTCATAGCATATACATTGTAGCACATCATAACATCGTCAAAGCATCATCATAAACAACATCACATCATACATCAACGTCTCAAACATCATCTCATATATGTCACAATTGACTCGACTAAATGCAACACCTAACGTCTCAACATCATGCATGTGGTACCATATGATTATAGCATTAATATGCTTCACCGTCGCTTTGAGCAAATGCTCCACCGTCGCTTTGAGCATAAAGCCCCACCGTCTCATAAATATGCAAATGCATGGACTCGTCGTTTAACAACTTAATACACCGTCTCAAAACACCATTTACAAATTCAAGACTGACACATGCAGTTAGAATAATTACATGGCAGAACATCATCGTGTTATTCATACACATTGCAACATTTAGCATCATTCACATATCATCATACTCATACATCACTTATACACAACAATATATCATTTATCAACAGCTCAAGAGAAACATCATCAATCATCTTTACAGAATACATTAAAGGGTATAAAACCTCACTAGCACTACCCAAAGGGTTCCTCTCAAAGTCCCATGCGAAACAGATCGCAAATCAACAAACAGTTCAGGGAGGCACTAACTCGCCACGGCGAGTGCATCTTCTCGCCACAGGCGAGTACACACATCAGCTCACTCGCCAAAGGCGAGTTGGGGGCGAGCTGGAGGCGAGAAATCCTGGGTGCTCTCGGCCTTTTTGACATTTTTCACCAAAAATCTTCATTTTAAGTTCCCTAAATCCAATTTGGCTAAACCAACTTCACAGGTCATCTCTATAAATATTAAGGCACTCAAAACCATCTTCAATTGGGTCAAAGTCCTAAAATTAAGGGACAAACTCGCCACGGCGAGCTACACTGCTCGCCTCGCGAGCAACTAAGGGGTACTCGCCACGGCGAATGGTCACTCGCCACAGGCGAGCGATCTCAGAACCCACACGGGTTCAGACCAAAACTCACCAAAACCTGCCAATTCTCTCCAATTAAGCTTCTAATTCATCTGCAATGTCGTCCTAGGGGATATTCTAGGTTCTGTATCCAGTTCTACAGCCTTATAACTCAATCTATCATCAATCCATCACAATTTCATCATAAACCCTAATTCTCAAACCCATCCCAATCCTCACCAAACTCTATGCCAATCAAGAACAGATGATTTACAATCAATATTAATGGAGTTAGGCTCACCCTTACCTGGAAAAATTGCAGAATTTGCTGCCTAGCTTTTCCTCTTCCTTCAACCGTTCAACCTCTCTTTTTCCAAAGTCTGTACGCGTACTCTATATTTCTCTTAACCTAATTTCCTTTTATACCACCTCCCAACTTATCTTATCCTATCTCAGCCCTCAAAACTCTTCCTAATTATAAATATAACCCCACTTCTCAAAATAATATATTTTTCCAACAAATCTATTTATTTATCAAATAAATATTCATATAAACATCACTTATATTATTTTATTAAACAATAAAATAATAGCACGTCACACGTCACAAATACGTCACAAATACGTCACATAACCATCAAAATCATATAATATATAATTATATACTATATCCTCTAATAAAATAATTAAATAATTAGAGAGGGCGTTACAACTCTCCCCCTCTTAAAGGATTTTCGTCCTCGAAAATTTACCTCGCTCAAACAACTCTGGATAGGATTCCAGCATCTTACTTTCTATTTCCCAAGTCAAGCTTTCACCCGTCGCTCCGTCCCAAACAACTCTAACGAGAGGTATCTCTTTGCCCCTCAGCGTCTTCGTCTTCCGATCATCAATCCTCACTGGTAAGGTCTCAACCGTAAGGTTGTCCCTAACTTGCACATCATCACTTTGGATCACATGAGACGGATCCGGAACATACTTCCTCAGCTGAGATACATGAAAAACATCGTGCAAATTCGATAAGTGCGGTGGTAATCCAACACGATATGCCACCGGCCCAATCCTCTCTGAAATCTGATACGGACCAATAAACCTCGGAGTCAACTTCTTTGATTTCAAAGCACGTCCAACACCCGTCATAGGAGTTACTCTCAGGAACACATGATCCCCCTCTTGGAACTCAAGGTCCTTTCTACGCTTATCATGATAACTCTTTTGTCGACTCTGCGACGCTTTCATCTTTTCTTGGATCATTCTCACCTTCTCAGTAGTCTGTTGAACGATCTCCGGTCCTAAGACCACTCTTTCACCCGACTCAAACCAGCACAACGGAGTTCTGCATCTTCGACCATACAAAGCCTCAAACGGTGCCATTCCAATACTTGAATGGTAATTGTTGTTGTACGTGAACTCTATCAATGGAAGATGACTATCCCAAGCCCTTCCCTGCTCAAGTACACAAACCCTCAACAGGTCCTCCAACGACTGAATCGTCCTCTCCGACTGACCATCTGTTTGCGGATGATAAGCCGAACTCAACCTCAACTGAGATCCTAACGCCTCTTGCAAACTCTTCCAAAATCTAGAAGTAAACCTTGGATCTCTATCTGATACGATGCTCGAAGGAACACCATGCAACTTTACTATCTCTTTAACATAAATCTCTGCCAACTGAGCTACAGGAAAAGTAATGTTAATCGGTAGAAAGTGAGCAGATTTCGTCAATCTATCAACAATAACCCAAATAGCATCGTTCCCTCTAGGAGTATTGGGCAAACTCGTCACAAAATCCATGGATATACTATCCCATTTCCACTCTGGCACATTAAAGGTACCATCATACCAGTCGGTTTCTGATGCTCAATCTTCGACTTTTGACAAACCAAGCAAGAATACACGAATTGTGCCACATCGCGTTTCAAACCAGACCACCAAAACAGCCTCTTTAAGTCATGATACATCTTCGTAGCTCCCGGGTGAATACTCAAGCTACTTCTATGACTCTCTTCAAGGATCATCTTCTTAATTTCATCATTTTCAGGAATGCAAATCCTACCCCGGAATCTCAACACTCCTTGGTCATCGACCTTAAAGTCACCATCCACAGCCTCATTATCAGCAATCAACAAATCTACGAACTTGACATCTTCTTTTTGTGCTTCTTTGATACTTTTCAGGAAATCATTATCAATTCTCAACATTCCCAGTTTTATGCTCTGAGGTGTCCTTTCACACACCAAGCTCAAGTCTCTAAACTGTTCCAACAATTCAAATTCTTTCACCATCAACGCAGACATATGCATAGTCTTCCTACTCAAGGCATCTGCAACCACATTGGCTTTACCCGGATGGTAATTGAAGCCAAAATCATAATCTTTAAGCAACTCAAGCCACCTTCTCTGCCTCATATTTAATTCCTTCTGATCAAACAAATACTTCAAGCTCTTGTGATCACTGAATACTTCAAATCTGGAACCGTACAAATAGTGTCTCCATATTTTCAATACAAAGACCACAGCTGCCAACTCTAAATCATGCGTCGGGTAATTCTTCTCATGAATCCTCAACTGTCTTGAAGCATAAGCTACCACCTTACCATCTTGCCTAAGAACACCACCTAAACCCAGCTTGGACGCATCACAATATACCACAAAAGGTTCATCGGGCTTCGGCAAAATCAGCACTGGAGCCGTTGTCAGACGCTTCTTCAGCTCATTAAAACTATTCTCACAATGCACATCCCATACAAAAGACTTACCCTTACACGTCAACTGCGTTAACGGAAGAGCCAACTTGGAGAATCCTTCTATAAACCTTCTTTAGTAACCAGCTAGTCCCAGAAAGCTTCTAATTTCCGTAACCGACTTAGGAGTCTCCCATGGTGAAACACTAGGTCTCACAAACTTCTTATCCAGCAAATCCTCTAACTGCTTCTTCAACTCTGCTAACTCAGAAGCAGACATACGATAAGGTGCCATCGACACCGGCTTCGTTCCAGGAACAAGGTCAATAGAGAACTCAACTTCTCTCTCTGGAGGCACATCAGGAATTTCATCTGGGAAAACTTCAGGAAAATCACACACCACTTGCAGTTTATCAATTACCGCTTGATTCTCTAAGGATAAGGAAGCCATCAACGAAAACATCAGCATCCCATCGCGTTCTAGTTGCTTCAGCTGCTTAGTGGATAGAAACTCTGCGCCCCACTCTTCTTCGACAGAAGAAAAATGCACCGTCTTTCTAAAACAATTGATAAGAACACAGTTGTATTCTAGCCAATTCATCCCCAAAATCACATCCATACCGCTTAAAGGCAGACAAACTAAATCCATCACAAAGTCACGGCCAAACATAGATAAAGGACAATTTACACACACGAGAGAAGTAGTCACCGAACCCTTAGCTGGAGTTTCGACAACCATCTCTCCATTCATATCAGAAACATCAAGGCCCAAAGCAGAAACACAATCTAAAGCAACAAAACTGTGCGTAGCACCAGTATCAATAATAGCAACTAAAGGAGTATTACTAATATAGCAAGTACCTCTGATCAAACGATCGTCATTCTCAGTCTGAGTACCATTCAATGCGAACACTCTCCCAGCAGTCTTAGTCTTCTTGGGTTGCTTACACTGCGAACCAATGTGTCCTTGCTCATTGCAGTTGAAACACACAACATCATCAAACTTGCAGTCATTAGTGATATGCCTTTTCTGACCACAACGGTAGCATCTCTTCACCTCAACAGTACACGCATTACTCTTGTGGCCTTTCTCACCACAAGTGAAACAGGTAATCTCAGCAGGAGAAATCTTCTTCTGGGGTCTCCTCTCATCATTCACTCTCTGCTTCCCTTTATCTCTAGGGGCATCATAAGGTTTAGGGCGACTCTGCTGGCCCTTAGCTTTCCTCTCATTCACTACCTTGTAGTGAGCCTTGGTATCCTCTTCATATATTTTGCAGCTACTCACTAACTCAGAGAAGTTGCGGATCTTCTGATAACCAATGGCTCGCTTGATGTCAGCACGCAAGCCATTCTCGAACTTTATGCACTTCGAAAATTCAGCCGTCTCAGGAGTATAATGCGGGTAAAACTTTGCCAGCCCCACAAACTTTGCCGCATACTCAGTCACCGACATGTTTCCTTGCTTAAGCTCCAGAAATTCTATCTCTTTCTTCCCACGAACATCTTCCGGGAAGTATCTGTTAAGGAACTCCCTCGTGAAAACAGCCCACGTCACCACAGCACCGTCTTGCTCCAAAATGGGTAGGAGACTAACCCACCAATCATCAGCCTCCTCCGCTAGCATGTGCGTGCCAAAACGCACCTTCTGCACATCATCACATTGCATGACTCTGAAGATCCTCTCTACTTCCTTGAGCCATGTTTGAGCCCCATCTGGATCATAGCGCCCCTTGAAGGTAGGCGGGTGATTCCTCAGAAAGGCCTCCAACATCCTTGTCCCGTCGTTTCCTCCAGCATTGTTCTGATTACCCACAGCATTAGCCATTGCTTCCAAAGCAGCAGCAAGGGCAGCATCGTTTCTACCAGCCATCTTAGTTCTCTGGAAAACAAACATAAGTCAGAATAATACGATGATACTCTTCTAACTCGAAGACAACGTCACTCGACTCTCTACTTGGCCGGACGGACCGACCTGCTCTGATACCAATTGTAACACCCCAATTTCCCGTCTTAAAAATTTCATTAAATAAATCACATAAATCAGAGTACTTCTCAAAAGGAGTGTCACATTTCATCTTAAAAACAACTCAGATAATAATTTATCAAATTACAAAAATATTCAATTAAGCAGCGGAATTAAAAGGTCTCATCTCATAATAGTCTTGGCTTAAAAGCCAGCAAAAACGTCTCAAAATATTAATGGTTCAACATCACTGAAAGTCAAACTTATTCTAACAAGATACATAATGGAATAGACTCTACAAAAGACCCCATCCCGTTACGTATCAGAGCAACCCTACTTCACACAGACTCCTCACATCATCGCATCTAAGACTGGGTACCTGCACTTGCCCACGAGGCGGCAATTCCAGCAGAAGGGGTGAGATTCACAACAATAATATTAATATATAAATCAAACGTCAAGATTAACAGTCATAAATCCAACTCATAGCATATACATTGTAGCACATCATAACATCGTCAAAGCATCATCATAAACAACATCACATCATACATCAACGTCTCAAACATCATCTCATATATGTCACAATTGACTCGACTAAATGCAACACCTAACGTCTCAACATCATGCATGTGGTACCATATGATTATAGCATTAATATGCTTCACCGTCGCTTTGAGCAAATGCTCCACCGTCGCTTTGAGCATAAAGCCCCACCGTCTCATAAATATGCAAATGCATGGACTCGTCGTTTAACAACTTAATACACCGTCTCAAAACACCATTTACAAATTCAAGACTGACACATGCAGTTAGAATAATTACATGACAGAACATCATCTTGTTATTCATACACATTGCAACATTTAGCATCATTCACATATCATCATACTCATACATCACTTATCAACAGCTCAAGAGAAACATCATCAATCATCTTTACAGAATACATTAAAGGGTATAAAACCTCACTAGCACTACCCAAAGGGTTCCTCTCAAAGTCCCATGCGAAACAGATCGCAAATCAACAAACAGTTCAGGGAGGCACTAACTCGCCACAGCGAGTGCATCTTCTCGCCACAGGCGAGTTCTCACATCAGCTAACTCGACAAAGGCGAGTTGGGGGCGAGCTGGAGGCGAGAAATCCTGGGTGCTCTCGGCCTTTTTGACATTTTTCACCAAAAATCTTCATTTTAAGTTCCCTAAATCCAATTTGGCTAAACCAACTTCACAGGTCATCTCTATAAATATTAAGGCACTCAAAACCATCTTCAATTGGGTCAAAGTCCTAAAATTAAGGGACAAGCTCGCCACGGCGAGCTACACTGCTCGCCTCGCGAGCAACTAAGGGGTACTCGCCACAGGCGAGCGATCTCAGAACCCGCACGGGTTCAGACCAAAACTCACCAAAACCTGTCAATTCTCTCCAATTAAGCTTCTAATTCATCTGCAATGTCGTCCTAGGGGATATTCTAGGTTCTGTATCCAGTTCTACAACCTTATAACTCAATCTATCATCAATCCATCACAATTTCATCATAAACCCTAATTCTCAAACTCATCCCAATCCTCACCAAACTCTATGCCAATCAAGAACAGATGATTTACAATCAATATTAATGGAGTTAGTCTCACCCTTACCTGGAAAAATTGCAGAATTTGCAGCCTAGCTTTTCCTCTTCCTTCAACCGTTCAACCTCTCTTTTTCCAAAGTCTGTACGCGTACTCTATATTTCTCTTAACCTAATTTCCTTTTATACCACCTCCCAACTTATCTTATCCTATTTCAGCCCTCAAAACTCTTCCTAATTATAAATATAACCCCACTTCTCAAAATAATATATTTTTCCAACAAATCTATTTATTTATCAAATAAATATTCATATAAACATCACTTATATTATTTTATTAAACAATAAAATAATAACACGTCACACGTCACAAATACATCACAAATACGTCACATAACCATCAAAATCATATAATATATAATTATATACTATATCCTCTAATAAAATAATTAAATAATTAGAGAGGGCGTTACACTACCCACTTGGAACATGATAAAAGGCAACCTCAAGCTGTCCATTGTTTAGGACTAACCACTTGAAACAGGATAAAAGGCAAACTCAAGCTGTCCGTCGTTTAGGACTAACCACTTGAAACAGGGTAAAAGGCAAACTCAAGTTGTCCGTCGTTTAGGACTAACCACTTGAAAAAGGATAAAAGGCAAACTCAAGCTGCCCGTTTTTTAGGACTAACCACTTGAAACAATTGAAGATCGAACTTGAATGGATATTGTCGCGTCATTTTTCGGGAGACCATCGCCGTTTGACCAGCTTTGACTCACTATTTTTATTCACGACTGAACTTTTTATTTTTTGGGGGAAGGGAAGAAAAGTTCAAAATACCCATTTGAAAGAGATCAGGGTTCGGGGGTTGGTTATATTTAGGGAAGGTATTAGCACCCTAAATATTTGTAGTACTCTACGAGAACCTTTTGACTTTATTTTACTTTTTTGTGCTATTACTTGCTTAATTTTGTTTAAAAGACGGAATTGAAAAAGTAGAGATTTGAAAGAAAAAAGAAGCCTATTATCTACATTTTTTATTGATTTGAAAGGACGAGCGTCCTTTGCCTACGTACCCGTGAGGGATCAAAACCTCGTAGTTCGGGGTAGAAATTGACGTTTGATTGGTTTTGTGTTTTTTATTGTTTTGAAGAAGGTTTAAAAATAAAAAGCCAAGTGGCGAAATAAGCTTGTTTGTATTTTTTATGTTGAAGAAAATAGACTCGAAATAGAATTAAAATTGATTGGAAATTTGATTAAGAAAGAAAATAGAAGGAACGATCACTTGATTAAAAATCAAGGTTTATTATGAAAAAGTATTTTTTGTGATTTTTGACTATTTGAAATGTTTTTGTTGTTTTTGATACTGTTGTGTTAATAGGAAAATGTTTTTTGGGTTTTTTAATATTGTGCTGTAAGAAAATGTTTTTGTATTTCTGTTTATTGTGCTAGTAAAAAAATGTTTTTGGGTCACGCTTGGCGACAAGTTTGCTAAAAAAGAAAGGGGACGGACTTGCGTTTGAGTGATGGCGATTCGTTTGAGAGAAAGTTAAACGCGCATTGCGTAAAAATAGATTTTTTGGTTATGGTTATGGTGCTTGACAAGAGTTTCATCTTGCTCCTACGTATCTCCAGGTGCGATGGAGAAATCAAAGCTACGTAGTTCTGGCGAGCAAGAAAATGTTTTTGTGTTTTTGGTCGCGCTTGGCGACAAGTTTGCTTTAAAAAGGGAAAGGGGACGGACTCACATTTGAGTGATGGCGATCCGTTTGAGAAAAAAGTTAAACGCGCATGGCGTTAAAAGATGTTTGCTTAAAACAAGAGACGGACTCGCATTAGAGCGATGGTGATCCGTTTGAGAAAAAAGTAAACGCGCATGGCGTTAAAAAGGTTTATTTTTTGGCTTTTGTTAGTTTAGCAAAATAAATAGTACTATATATATATATATATATATATATATATATATCTGTGTGTGTGTGTGTGTGTGTGTAGGACCAGAGCATTCTGGAGAAATATAAGAAATAGAATAATATCACTAGTAAATATTGGACCAGAGAACTCTGGAATAATTATTAATTAGGACCAGATTATTCTGAAGAGTAAATATGATATTGATGGTTAGTTAGGACCAGAACACTCTGGAAATAAGTAAAATAAAAAGAAAAATTAAATATGCATATGATAATAATAGAATATAATGCGGAATAAAATAAAAAATGCATGGGGATGATAATAAACATAATATAAAAGAAATGGAATGCAAAATAAAGGAAAAAAATGCAAAAGAAAATAAAATGCATGAACATAACACAAAAGAAATAACATGCAAAAGAAAAGAAAAAAAATGTACGAGAAATAAAATGTATGAAGATGATAATAAAAAATAACGTAAAAGAAATGGAATGCAAACGAAAAGAAAAAAATGCACGAGATATAAAATGCATGAAAGAAATAAAAAATAAAATGCAGAGGGGGGTGCAGGCAGTAATATGGGGGGTGTAAGAATAAAAAAAAGCTAATTGGGCCAAGAAAGAGGAAGAGGAGGCGCTGGGCCTTGGAAGGAAAAACCGAACCGGTCTGGTTCAAGTGAACCAGACCGGTTCAGGAATTAATTATTTAAAGGGGAGCCCCGGTTTTTTTACTCATTTTTCAATTTCTTTCTCTCTCTTCCTTCTTTCTAGAGAGAGAGGCTCTGCCCTCTCTCTAGAATTCTGTCAACGCCACCACCTTCTTCTCCGGTGAGCAGCCGGTTCCGGCGCGGTGGCCGGCGAGCCATCGCGGCTGCGCTGCCGCGTCGGAGTCAAAAAATCCTCCTTTTTATTTTTTTTTCGTCTTTCTTCTTATCTTTCCTCCCTCTTTTATATTCTCAAATTGGTTTTCAAAAAAAGCTCACCAAAAAGGCTAGATCTAGCTTTGAAATTCGAAAAAGGACACAAGCAACCGTTACCTTTTCCTTATTTCTCGTTATGGTTCGGTCTCGTGGTACCCTTAGCCTTAACCGGTTCGGTTCTGTGATGTTGGTTCGATTTGCTACTGTTTCGGTTCGTAGTTGTTGTGGTTGTGGTTCGAGATCCTCGAATGTTATTGTTTTGAGTGATTTCGAATTTGTTGTTGCATGTGTTTGTGAGGTATGATCCCTGTGTGTGAGGGTCGGTTGTGTTCGTAAAAATTCCCCCTCTTCCAGTGAAAAAATCCTCCCCTTTTGTGTGTTGCTGCTTGCCGTTTTTATAAGCCTGGACGGAGACATGAGGTTTGTAAAAGGAGGGACAGAACCTGACGTGGTTGGGGATGAAGGGAACATGGCAGGCTGGCATCAGCTGTTTTGGACATTATCGGACAAAAATTTGGACACTAAAAATAAAATAGAAAGACTAAAAAATATAAAAAAAAAAGTGAGATAAAATAAAGATTTAATAAAAATGAATTTGAAATTAATTAAAAAGGATTAAAAATAAAAGATGAAAATTAAAAATTAAATAAATAAATAAAAAGTGAAAATTGAGAGAAGAGGGCCCGACTCGGAACCAAATATGAGGTATTTTAAAATACCTCTCTGCCGAATTTTTCACTAAAAATGGCCGAGATTGGTCGAGGTTAAAAGGCACGTGTCGGTGGTATCTTGGGTCAAAAATTGGGGTATGACATATGCCCATATTTAAGTTTCTTCGTCCGGATATTTAAAGATGGAATCTTTGATTTGACGGGTCGAAGAGACTTAAATACAAAGTACACCATTTTTGACCTAAGATGCTATGAATGCATGTGATGCAATTATGAATGCAGGACGACCTAGATGGCTTTGCTAAAATGAGAAACAACAATGGGATACCCAAACTCGTTAAAGAAAGGGATTCGACTCTGCTACGGGATATTGTTTGATGAAGATAAAAAACCTTTTGGCGACACCTCTTGAACAGGTACTCTAGGGATGACACTTTAGGAAATTGAAATTGATTAGTGACATCACTTGGACAACTGTGCTGGGGACGACGCTTTTGAAATGAAGGTATTTGCAGGCTATTAACCTGGCTCAAAAGGTAGTTGCAGGGTATTAGCCTGGCCCAAAAGGTAGTTGCAGGGTATTAACCTGGCGCAAAGCAATTGCAGGGTATTAACCTGGCACAAAAGGTAATTGCAGGGTATTAACCTGGCACAACGATATTTGCAGGGTATTAGCCTGGCACAACGGTATTTACAGGGTATTAGCCTGGCACAAAGGGTAATTGCAGGGTATTAACCTGGCACAAAAGGTAATTGCAGGGTATTAACCTGGCACGAAGGTATTTGCAGGGTATTAGCCTAGCACAACGGTATTTGCAGGGTATTAGCCTGGCACAAAGGGTAATTGCAGGGTATCAACCTGGCACAAAAGGTAATTGCAGGGTATTAACCTGGCACAAAGGTAATAGAAAGGTAATTTGAAAGGTAGTTGACAGGTATTAAAGATGTTTGCAGGTTATTCGCCTGGCATAAAAAGGTATCAAAGATGTTTGCAAGCTATTCGCTTGGCATAATGGAAACACAAAGGAAAAAAAAAGACCAAATTGAAGGGATACAGCGAAACAGGACTTTGGGTGGTTAATGCAATTATGTACAAATGATATTGTGCGCGTGTTGTAAACGCATGAATGTGTATATGTTTGTATGTATGAATGTGTGTGTATATGAACATATGAAAGTATTGATGCATGGATGCATGGATGTATGAATGTATGAATGTAACTTGTATGACTACATAAAATGTATGTGACAGGTGGACTTGATCAGCCGAGACATGACATGTAAGATGGGAGGCGGATTGACATCGCAATACAAACACTCGGCGAACTTCCTTGAAGATTGTATTATCGTGAACAAATTGAGCCATTGACAGTGTAGAACATGGCGCAGGGTGGCAACTGATGTCTCATGGGGGGAAAGCCCATTGTTGATCAAAAGTCTGGAAGAAGTCGCAATTTGTAGACCGGCGCAGAGTGTTCTTCCTTCGGCATGCATTAGTAGTCATGTTTTTTGTTTTTGTTTTCTTGTTTTCTCTTTTTTTTGAAAATCCCCGATTTTTGCCTGGACCGCCCTTTCGGGTTTTCAGTCCACCGGGACGTTCTCTATTGCCTAAACTGCCTTTTCAGGTTTTCAGTTTAGCGAGCTTTTTGTATTTTTGTATTTTTGGATTGTGACTGCATCTTGCTTGGAGCGAAGGTCCTTTCTACAGTCCTTAATCATGTTTCTCTTCCGGGACGTAACCGTTTTCGAGGCGGATGCTGATGCATGCTTCACCTACTCACGAGTTCAAAGAGAGTGTGTTTTATTCTTTTCAAAAGGTGTAAAAAAAAAAAGTTTTGTATTTTGAAAAAAATATTTTGCTTCGAGTATTGCCATCAAACATAAAAGAAATTTCGCAAACAGAATAAAATGAGAGTTCCAAATGAATGGGCACATGCTCAAACTTGATGAATTGAGTGGTGGTCTGCCAAGGGCATGGCTGCACAGATTTTTTTTGAAAATTTTTGGAAAATGGTAAACATATGGGAAAGGTACATTGAACACAGTAACCGCTATTCTCCCTAACAACTTTGAATTACCCTAGTTTCGGGTCTTGGGTTTGCAGATGCTTTGAATTGGAGGTCTTTTGATGACCGGATGCCCCCAGGTTGACTGTGCCTGACCGGATGCAGTTACTTTGTCTTTTGATCCTTAACTTTTGCATAGATCGCCCTTGCGGGTTTTTCAATCTATCATGACAATCATTTTTGTTTATGTCTCTAATTTTTGCTTGGACCGCCCTTTCGGGTATTTAGTCCACCGAGACGCTCATTTTTGCCTAAGTCGTTTTTTCAGGTTTGCGACTTATCGAGCTTTTTTTTTATTGATTTTTGAATATTTTGACAAAGTATTTCTTGACTGTACCGGCATGCGGGTTTGTCAGCATTTGCGGTCACAAGAGTCATTGCACATGCGCCTTCATAGTTAGGCGACCACTTGCCCCTAGAGTCTGGTTGGAAAGATAGTGTATTTTTTAGCACAAGGTTTTCTTGAAATCCACGGGGACGAGCCTTCTTGTTGGAAGTTTGTTTCAACCTCCCTTGATATAGTTGTACAAGGTTGTCATGCATTTTGAGTCCAATCCAGCTTGGATTTCAGCAGAACTCCGATTGACGGGACTTTGACGGCCTCCATGTTGTATACTGAGGGATGGAGGGGGGGTTGCCCCTGTTGAAGTGTGCGCTTGAAGCATGATGGTAGCATCTTGTGCCAGTTTTTGTGAGGGAATGCCCTTTTTGGACATTCTTCTTTGTTTTTGATTCTGACGGCTAAGATGCCCCAGTAGGAGAGAAATTTCGACGGGAACTTCTTCATCTTCCTCTTCCTCGAGTTTCGGACATAGGGAAATCAAAGTTGGGAGAGAGTATAGGGTTAAAGTGTTCAACGGGTTTATTGATGCATGATTTGATTATTTGATTTTTACATGTAAGTATAAGTTATGGTTATGCAATTATTTGAGAATGATTGTATATTTTTTAGTTTTTTGTACTACCATTTTTTTTCCAGAAAAACATAAAATAAAACAAAGCAAAGTCGGGATCAAAACGACTTTTTATTAGTGATGTAAACACTTAAAGCAAAAAGCCCTATACAAGTTCGCTTTCGTCTCGGGCGGGGCGGAAGGATTTTTTCGAGAAAAAAAGAAAACCAGAAAACAACAACCGAACATATTATTTGAACAAGAGAGTAGTTGAAAGGACATCAACAGCGACCCAAGTGCAGCTATCATTAAATATGTTGACATTATGTACCATGATTCGGTAGTCTTGCCCCATGTTGATAAATTACGCCCAACGATCTGCTTACACAATTGGAGTCGAACCCTCGAAAGATAAAAGGTTGGCTCGATCAACTTCTGAACTATTTTCTTCAAAGTAAAACAATGCTCAATGTCGTGACCTGGTGCCCCTTGATGGAAGGCACAAGAGAGGTCAGCCCTATACCCTGCTGGCAAACTTGCCGACACCAGAAGAGGTGCTTTAGTGTAGACCAATCGCTCTTTAAGCAAAGTTGGGAGTAACTCTGCATACTTTATAGGAATCAGATTAACCTGTGTCCTTGGAGCACGATTCTGTGGATTGAATTGCCGATGAGCCTGTTGTCGAGGTTGTTGTTGATACTGTTGTTGATATTGTTGAAATTGGGGTAGATAACCCAGATTTTGAACAGCATTGGCGTCGGGCATAACAGCGGCAACAGGGTGATGAACTTGATATTGTTGTTGAGGCCAACCTTTCACCGTACTCACCTTCGGGTCTCTCTCCTCGGAACTGTCAGTGGGAATACTTTCTTTGACCAAACGTCCTTCACGGACTCCTTCTTCCAGATACATACCCATTATCATCATCTCTGCAAATTTGTTGGGTGCCCTTACAACCATGTTCTCATAATAAAATTGATCTAGAGTCTTCAGGAAGATCTTGGTAAACTCTTTCTCTTCCAGAGGTGGTTGAACTTGTGCGGCAAAATCTCTCCAACGTTGTGCGTAAGCTTTGAAGGATTCATTATCATCCTGGGTCATGGCCTGCAATTCGCTTCTGTCTGGGGCCAAGTGCAAGTTGTAGTTGTATCGTTGGACGAAAGTCTCACACAAATCATTGAAAGTTTTGATGACAACCTTGTTCAGACCCATGTACCATATCAGTGCGGCACTAGTCAAACTATATTGGAAACAATGGATGAGGAGCTCGTCATTACCAGCCTGAGCAGACATCTTTCTCACGTACATAAGCAAATGAGCCTCAGGGCAAGTGCTCCCTTTGTACTTCTCAAAATCAGGGACCTTGAATTTGGGTGGTATCACGACATTTGGAACCAGGCAAAGATCATACGCATTCTTCCCAAACAGTTTTTTCATACTGAGAGCTTTCAATTCCAGTCGTATTTCATCAAACTTTTCTTTCAATTCATCTACCTGGTCATATGCAACCACATTTTCTGAGTGATAGATGGGTTTATGGTCTCGTTGGACAGTATGAACCACTGGAGTTGTGAAGTCATTGTCTCTTGAGGGAACTTTGTATCAGGCGGTGGAACAGGGACCGCATGTTGGGTAGTGGGCAACGAAACACCAGAGACATGGGGATGGAGTACTTCACCAACACTAAAGGGTGTGCTCCAGAGATAACCTTCAACCATAGTACTTTGTGGGGTACTGGCAAACATTGTTGAAATGGGCATAGAAGATGTATTTGGTTGAGCTAGGGAAGTACTGGTAGGCTGAGGGACCGACGGTTGAGTCTTAGTAGCCAACAAAGTAGTTACCATGGCGGTTAGCCTTTCCAACTCTCCCTTGAGTATAGTTACCTCTTCACAGAGTCTCTAGTCTTCTTGTCCAATCAAATCCATTCCTTTTTATGATTTGCTCGAGTGTTATAGATACGAGTTGACTGATGGACTGACCTTTTGTAGAAAAGACATAGTGTGAGACTCAGACTAGAAACTATGGACGCGGAATGATGCATGATATGTTTATGCAAAAATAGGATAATTTTTTTTTGAAGGGTTTATCAAAGTGAATTGTAAACATTGCAGAGGAACGTGGTTGTACTTGAAAATTGTGAAGATATTGCAATCGGTTCCCTTTTCAAAAGTAAGAACAGGACCAAGGAAAAAGTTCTTAACAAAAGCTAAAGCTTTAGTCGAGATTTTTGAAGTTGTATTTCTTGGGATTCTTTCTTACAAGATTCGTTCATCTGTGATGTTTGCAAGAAACTTTTCTAAACCCATCGATATTTGATGAAAAAAGTTTTTATGAATGAATGCATGTATGCATGATTTATGCTACACAGACGGTGAAAACATGGTGAGGTTTAGTCCATAATGTTGGAGTTGAGGGTAAATACGCCATTTGGTAAGGGCCATGGTTTCATTTGTACTTGTATCACGGGTTCTACCAAGTTCTCAAAGTCTACAACCACTTCCAAATGCTATCGGGTTGCAAGATTACTCTTGGTCCAATAAAATTTGTAGGAAAGTCTCGTTTGAGTGTAGCATCGCGTAACAACCAATTCAAGATTACTCTTGATTAGTCACCGCACTACGTCCTAAAAAGGCTGAGATGGGTTGAAGGTAACTACGGTCCTCAACATCGACGGTTATGATTACTCGTGTCAACATAAATTACTTCCAAGATTCCTCCATTGAGTGGGATTATATCACATGTAAACACCACTCAAGAATGCTCTTGGTATGTCACTATGATTGTACCCCGTCCTATCTTATGTTTCCCTCAAGTCCGGGTTAGGACTTATCTCACCACTCCCGTTAAAAACGAAAAAAAATGAAGGAAGAAAACATATACACATATTTCCATCTTTTATTTTTGTTTTTTTTTGTTTTTGTTTTAAGCAAGTGATAGCACAAAATTTTAAATAAAGCCAAGTTAGGCTTAACCCTCGAATAGTTCTCCCCAGTGAAGTCGCCATTTCTGTCGCGTCATTTTTCGGGAGACCATCGCCGTTTGACCAACTTTGACTCACTATTTTTATTCACGACTGAACTTTTTATTTTTTGGGGGAAGGGAAGAGAAGTTCAAAATACCCAATTGAAAGAGATCAGGGTTTGGGGGTTGGTTATATTTAGGGAAGGTATTAGCACCCTAAATATTCGTAGTACTATACGAGAACCTTTTGACTTTATTTTACTTTTTTGTGCTATTACTTGCTTAATTTTGTTTAAAAGACGGAATTGAAAAAGTAGAGATTTGAAAGAAAAAAGAAGTCTATTATCTACATTTTTTATTGATTTGAAAGGACGAGCGTCCTTTGCCTACGTACCCGTGAGGGATCAAAACCTCGTAGTTCGGGGTAGAAATTGACGTTTGATTGGTTTTGTGTTTTTTATTGTTTTGAAGAAGGTTTAAAAATAAAAAGCCAAGTGGCGAAATAAGCTTGTTTGTATTTTTTTATGTTGAAGAAAATAGACTCGAAATAGAATTAAAATTGATTGGAAATTTGATTAAGAAAGAAAATAGAAGGAACGATCACTTGATTAAAAATCAAGGTTTATTATGAAAAAGTATTTTTTGTGATTTTTGACTATTTGAAATGTTTTTGTTGTTTTTGATACTGTTGTGTTTGTAGGAAAATGTTTTTTGGGTTTTTTAATATTGTGCTGTAAGAAAATGTTTTTGTATTTCTGTTTATTGTGCTAGTAAATAAATGTTTTTGGGTCACGCTTGGCGACAAGTTTGCTAAAAAAGAAAGGGGACGGACTCGCGTTTGAGTGATGGCGATCCATTTGAGAGAAAGTTAAAGGTGCATGGCATAAAAATAGATTTTTTGGTTATGGTTATGGTGCTTGACAAGAGTTTCATCTTGCTCCTACGTATCTCCAGGTGCGATGGAGAAATCAAAGCTACGTAGTTCTGGCGAGCAAGAAAATGTTTTTGTGTTTTTGGTCGCGCTTGGCGACAAGTTTGCTTAAAAAAGGGAAAGGGGACGGACTCACATTTGAGTGATGGCGATCCGTTTGAGAAAAAAGTTAAACGCGCATGGCGTTAAAAGATGTTTGCTTAAAACAAGAGACGGACTCGCATTAGAGCGATGGTGATCCGTTTGAGAAAAAAAGTAAACGCGCATGGCGTTAAAAAGGTTTTTTTTTGCTTTTGTTAGTTTAGAAAAATAAATAGTACTATATATATATATATATATATCTGTGTGTGTGTGTGTGTGTGTGTGTGTGTGTGTGTGTGTGTGTGTGTGTGTGTGTGTGTGTGTGTGTGTGTGTGTGTGTGTGTGTGTGTGTGTGTGTGTGTAGGACCAGAGCATTCTGGAGAAATATAAGAAATAGAATAATATCACTAGTAAATATTGGACCAGAGAACTCTGGAATAATTATTAATTAGGACCAGATTATTCTGGAGAGTTATATATGATATTGATGGTAAGTTAGGACCAGAACACTCTGGAAATAAGTAAAATAAAAAGAAAAATTAAATATGCATATGATAATAATAGAATATAATGCGGAATAAAATAAAAAATGCATGGGGATGATAATAAACATAATATAAAAGAAATGGAATGCAAAATAAAGGAAAAAAATGCAAAAGAAAATAAAATGCATGAACATAACACAAAAGAAATAGCATGCAAAAGAAAAGAAAAAAAATGTACGAGAAATAAAATGTATGAAGATGATAATAAAAAATAACGTAAAAGAAATGGAATGCAAACGAAAAGAAAAAAATGCACGAGATATAAAATGCATGAAAGAAATAAAAAATAAAATGCAGAGGGGGTGCAGGCAGTAATATGGGGGGTGTAAGAATAAAAAAAAAGCTAATTGGGCCAAGAAAGAGGAAGAGGAGGCGTTAGGCCTTGGAAGGAAAAACCGAACCGGTCTGGTTCAAGTGAACCGGACCGGTTCAGGAATTAATTATTTAAAGGGGAGCCCCGGTTTTTTTAATCATTTTTCAATTTCTTTCTCTCTCTTCCTTCTTTCTAGAGAGAGAGGCTCTGCCCTCTCTCTAGAATTCTGTCAACGCCGCCACCTTCTTCTCCGGTGAGCAGCCGGTTCCGGCGCGGTGGCCGGCGAGCCATCGCGGCTGCGCCGCCGCGCCGGAGTCAAAAAATCCTCCTTTTTTTTATTTTTTTTCGTCTTTCTTCTTATCTTTCCTCCCTCTTTTATATTCTCAAATTGGTTTTCAAAAAAAGCTCACCAAAAAGGCTAGATCTAGCTTTGAAATTCGAAAAAGGACACAAGCAACCGTTACCTTTTCCTTCTTTCTCGTTATGGTTCGGTCTCGTGGTACCCTTAGCCTTAACCGGTTCGGTTCTGTGATGTTGGTTCGATTTGCTACTGTTTCGGTTCGGAGTTGTTGTGGTTGTGGTTCGAAATCCTCGAATGTTATTGTTTTGAGTGATTTCGAATTTGTTGTTGCATGTGTTTGTGAGGTATGATCCCTGTGTGTGTGGGTCGGTTGTGTCCGTAAAAATTCCCCTTCTTCCAGTGAAAAAATCCTCCCCTTTTGTGTGTTGCTGCTTGCCGTTTTTATAAGCCTGGACGGAGACATGAGGTTTGTAAAAGGAGGGACAGAACCTGACGTGGTTGGGGATGAAGGGAACATGGCAGGCTGGCATCAGCTGTTTTGGACATTATCGAACAAAAATTTGGACACTAAAAATAAAATAGAAAGACTAAAAAATATAAAAATAAAAGTGAGATAAAATAAAGATTTAATAAAAATGAATTTGAAATTAATTAAAAAGGATTAAAAATAAAAGATGGAAATTAAAAATTAAATAAATAAATAAAAAGTGAAAATTGAGGGAAGAGGGCCCGACTCGGAACCAAATATGAGGCATTTTAAAATACCTCTCTGCCGAATTTTTCACTAAAAATGGCCGAGATTGGTCGAGGTTAAAAGGCACGTGTCGGTGGGATCTTGGGTCAAAAATTGGGGTATGACAGATACGACCAAATAGGACTTCGGGTGACCGGTGCAAATTGATGTTGTGTGTATGCTTTTGTATGCATGAATGTGTGAATTCGTGAAAGTATTAATGCATGGATGTATGAATATATGAATGTAATGAATGTATGTATCTACTGTATATGACAGACGGACTCGACGAGACTAGACTGGACTAGTAGGATAGGAAGTGGTTTGGTTATTGCATTACAAGCACTCGGCAAACTTCCCTGGAGATGATGTCATTGCGGACAACTCGAATTGTTTGACAAGGTAAAACCCAATACAAGGTAGTAACTGGTGCCTCTCGGATGAATAACCCATTAGTATCAAGAGTCTGGAAGAAGTCGCCATTTGTAAACCGGCATCGAGTGCTCTTCCTTCGGCAGGCTTCGGCAGTCAATTTTCTTTTGTCATTGTTTTGTTTGTTTGTTTTTTGAACATCCCTAACTTTTGCCTGGACCGCCCTTTCGGGTTTTCACTCCACCGGGAGTATATTCCTTTTTTGTGCCCCTAATTTTTGCCTGGACCGCCCTTTCGGGTTTTCAGTCCACCAAGACGCTCTCTATTACCTAAGCCGCCTTTTCAGATTTTCAGCTTAGCGAGCTTTTGTTCTTTCTTCTTCTCTTTGTCCCTTTTTTGACTTTCCACAGTTTTTAGCCATGCTTGTTCGGCAGGGTTTAACCATTCTTGCGGAGAATGTTGACGTGCGCTTCCTTTACTCTCGAGTCTTAAGATGTATTTATTTGTTTATGCTTTTAAGAGATACGAAAAAAGTTTTTAGAATTTTGTCTCAAGTTATTGTCATCAAACATGAAAGAATTTTGGAAAACGGGACAAATAGGAATTTCAATAAAAGGGGGCAAAGGCTCAAACTTTATTTATTTGAATGGTGGTCTGCCAATGGCAAGACCCCATAGATATTTACAGGTTTTGAAAAATGGTAATTAAAATGGAGAGATACGTCGAACTTCATAACCCTATTTTCCCAAACGACTTCGAACTTCGCCGCTTTGATGCTTCAGATTTGGAGATTTTTAATAGCAGGTATGCCCCAAGTGGATTGTGCCTGACCGGATGCAGTTACTTTGTCTCTTTTTTTTTTTAAATCCTTAACTTTTGCATAGACCGCCCTTTCAGGTTTTCAGCCTATCAGGATAATAACTTTATGTTTAATGTCTCTAAGGTAAGGGTGGGACAAACCTTCCTTAATCATAAGCATATAATTATGAAAAGAGTTTAATCATGTTATTGTTGTTGAATTTTTAATGTTTTAGAAGTTAGGTTTAAATTCAATTAGATTGTTGAAGGTGTAGGTAATTCCATGAATTAATGTAAGAAAATGATGTCTAGGTTGTAGAATAACAGTGGGTAATGTTTTCTATCAATTTTGGGATTTGGGTTGTCAAAATTGGGGTTTTGGGAGTGAGAACAGAGGTCTGTACGAAAGCTGTCTGTCATCGCTCGCCACAACGAGTGTCCATACTCGCCTAGCGAGTAGATGTTATCGCTCGCCACAGCGAGTGTTTTTAGTCGCCTAGCGAGTAGATCCCAACTCGCCACAACGAGTGTTTTTCCTCGCCTAACGTGTGGCTCAGATGTTAACTCGCCCAGCGAGTGTTTTCTCGCCTAGCGAACTGATGAGTAGTAAAATAGTGATTTTGTAAGAATGATGTTTTGGGTCAAATTTTATATGAATTCGAGTGTCTTTTCATGCTTAAGAACGATTAAATAACTTTTATAATCAAATTTGGGCATTGAGAAGTTAAAATTGGGATTTTTGGGTGAAAAATGTTAGTTTCCTGAGAGCTACCTGTTTTAGCTCACCATCGGCGAGTGACCTTGCTCACCTAGCGAGTTGTCAAAACGTGAACTCACCACAACGAGTAGTTGTACTCGCCTCGCGAGTTGTTTAGTAGCAAACTGCCTGTTTCGCGTTCTTGTGTCTTTTTCACACGTTTCTGTTTTGGGTTGGACTTTGACATAAACATGAAAATTGTTGATAACTTATTTATCTTTCCAGTGGTTTTGAGATGATGTGTAAATCTTTTATGGTTGATTTAATACGTTTATATGATGTTGTTGTTGTTGCATTTAAGTTGTGTCATTGCATAAGCATTGTCAAGCGAAGGGGGTTGTAGCCTGTCAAGCAGAATTATGGCATTAGCGAAGGAAGCTGTAGCTCTGTTGTTTCTTAAGCGAAGGGGGTTGTAGCCTGTCAAGCCGAATTACGACATTAGCGAAGGGAGTTGTAGCTCTGTTGGTACCACATGCATAATTATGTTGCATTTGTTGAGTCGTTGTTGTTGCATTGTTGAGTCGTTGTTGTTGCATTGTTGAACGAAGTTAAATGATGATTGTAGTTAGAATTATATGAAGTATTGTTGATGATGAATTGTTGCTGTTTTGTATTGATTAATTCTTTACATTAATTGTTGCTTATTATTATTGGATGTGAAATCTCACCCCTTCTGTTTGAATGTTGCCTCTACGTGGGTAACATGTAGATAACCAGGAGTAACCGTTGATGTGAGTTGATTCCTCGTGTCGACATAGGAGTCGTGCTCTGATACATAACGGGATGGGGATATTTATGTGTTCTGTTTTTCCTTGTTACGTACTTCTTTTTATAAGTTGATGTTAGACCACTTTTTAAATTTGGAATTTTACTACGTTGTTGATGTTGAGGCCTTAGTGCCAAGTATTGATTTAACATTGAATATTTTCCGTTGCGACATTGTTTTGAGTTATTGAAAGCAGTTGATTAAAATAAATAGTGAATTTAACTCTATTTATATTTAGTGATATTTTGAATAACGAAATGCGACATCCTGTTTACGATGAACTCTGATTTATTATATATTATTTATATGTTGGGAAAACGGGGTGTTACACCCACTCTACAATTCAACATTGTGGCTGCTGCCCCAACCAAGAGTCACCAATATTAATACCCGATAACATGCTTTTATGGAAATTGACCTTTAAACCAGATACACTTACGAATAACACCAAAACAGCCCTTAAAGCACGGACATTCGCCCAACTCTTCTCTCCTACCAGCAAAGTATCATCAATGAACTGTAAATGGGAGACAGACAACCCATTATGCATGTAACAGCCCGATTTTTCGTTATTTAGTTTTTAATTATTTTATGCGTGTTTATTTATGCTTGTATGTGATTATTTACTCTTGGTTGTATTTTCTTGGGTTTAGTGATTAGAAGGGTATTTTGGTCTTTTGGTGAGCAAGGGTAAAATAGTAATTTTGGGCGAAGATTAGCTGTAGCGTTTTAAGTGAGGACCGATTGTTTAGTAATTTGTTAGTTTGTTGTAGTAATTAGAATTAGTGTCGGTAGTTGCTAATTATTTTATCTTTAGTAAGTTAGAAAACTAGTAAGTCGCGTAATTAGAATTGAGCCAAATTAACAATTGATGGGTTAGGCCCAATGGGTGTGACTATATATTCCAACTTTAGAGAGAAACTAGGGTTAGAATCATTTGTTCATTTTTCCTAAGAGGCTAAGAGGCTAGAGAGGCTAGAGAAGGGTTGAAGAGGAAAACTTGGAGAGGGAAAGAATTGGAGCTAAAGTGAAACCTAGAATTTGATTGTAGAAGATTAGAGGTAAGGGGGCTAGTCTTTTATCATAATCTCTTTTTCTACCCCTTTCTCATAAGTGATTAATTAATTAAGTGATTTTGGGAATAAGTGATTATTTGAAATTAAGTGAATGAATTCATGTTTAGTGGTTGATGATATGTTTGTACATGTGAATTGAATGATTAATTGTTGTTGATATTGAATTCTATGTCAAAAATCATATATGTGAATATGTTGTGTTTTTGGTGAAAAAGTGATGAATGATGAAGTGGTGTTTTGTTGAATTTGGAATGAATTCATGGATATTTGTTGTTGATGATGTTTGAAACATGTTGTTGATGAATTGGTGTGATGATTATGCCATTGGTGAATTGATGATGAAAGTTGTTGTTGATGTTGAATAATTATGAAAGTTTGGTGAAATTTTGAATTTAGACAAAATGGTGTTTGATTCATGAGTTTTGAGCATTCTTGAGTATTTGTTTATGTACATGACCTATAAACATTATTTGGGACGAGTTTTGAGTGTGGGGGGATCAAAATTGGAGTGTTTGGGAAAAAGGGTTTTGAAATTCGAAGTTTTTTTTTATGGACTAAAGAGTGTTCGCTTAAGCGTGCGCTAAGCGAACCTCAAGCGAACGTGGCCAGTTCATTTTTGGACGCAGTTCGCTTGAGCGAAGCGTAAGTGAACAACAATGTAGGTTCTGGACAGAGTTCGCTTGAGTGAACAGTAAGCGAGCTCCAAGCGAACACGCCCAGGATACTACTGAGACCTGGTCGCTTAAGCGAACCAGACTTCGCTTAAGCGAACAGCACCCTGTTCAGCCACACTTGGTTTTTCGTTTCGTGTAATTTGGGACCAATCCGAACTTTCTAAATGGTTTCTTTTGACTTATTTAATCATTACATGTGTACCTAATCTTTTGGAAACATCATTGGTATGGATTTGGACTTAGTTTTATAAATTGTTCATAATGTTTGGAAAATCGTCCAAGAACATCAATTTTCCGAAAACTTATTTTCTCAAAGAGAATGATGTGGGATTACATATGTATGCTATCTATATGATTAAATAAATGGTCTTGAATTACTTCTTTGAGAACTAGAATATTTTGCTTTAAAAATGGATTATATTTGAAAAAGAAACATTTTGAGACGAACTTTGAGTTTTATGAGAATTCATGGTAATTGGCCGGTGAAACATCCATGTAAGTATACCTACATTCATATGTGATTAGTGTACTTACTTAGTGGAGGCAATTGAGTCATTTAGTTGGTTCATTAAATCCCAATTGTTAAAGTTGTGAATTATATCATGCGAACTTAGTTGGAAATATTCATTGAATTGTTTTACTTGGATATTCCTTCATGAATAGTTTGAGTATATATGTTGAGTGCATATATGTTGTCGTTGGTGATTATATATGTTGAGTGCATATATGTTGTTGTTGTTGAATATATATGTTGTATGCATATATGTTGTTATTGGTGATTATATATGTTGTATGCATATGTGTTGTTGGTGAAATCTTTTACATGCTATTGGTGGTGAATTGTTGGTGTAAGCATGTATTGGAATATGTTTGGTGTGGACTTGTGAAATTACATGAAGTATGTTTTGTTATTGTCGAGTCCTAGTTCACACACAGTTGGTTTGGTGACTTTCATCTCCATGTTGGTGTTGAATACTTATGTATTCATTATTCGGGGTGTTATGATGTTTTTGTTGCATCAGGGGCGACGGCCTCGGAGATGAAAGGAAATTGGTACCACACGTAGTAGAGTCGGTCTAGACACATTGTATGTTCTAGGAAGAGTCGTGTTTGTCTATGAACTTGAGGTGAATACGTGATGGTGCATTTGTGTGCTTGATGATTGTTGTAGTTGGAACCTTGTGCTTGTGTATTCATTAATGAGAATAATTATGTTCATGGTTATCCATGCAAGTTATTATTAATGATGCATAATTAATCCTGTTTATCTTTTGATTATGATTGATGTAAAACTAACCCCCAGTGGTCTGTGGTGGACCGCCTACCTATTTGTATGAATGGGTAGACGGCGTGCAGGATTAGTGATTGCATTGCTTTTGGTGAGTGCTCGTGGTAGTGGAGCTTCATCCTTTTATGTTGTTCGTCGTGTCTTAGAGGCTCTGATCTAGGACGGCGTCGTTTTTATATTTTCAAATTTTCTTCTATCTTGAGTTGTATCTTGTGGAGATTATTTATGTTGTTGGATTTATCTTATGTTGATGGCATGGCTTTTGTTGAGATGTATTTAATTCCGCTGTGACTTTATGTTGGAGTTATATTCATGCATGATTACTTGGTGATTATTGTAGACGTGACGACTATTTCTTATTTATTTATCGAAATTGCATGATTTATTGCTTAAATAGAAATAGGGCGTTACAAGTTGGTATCAGATCCATGTCGGTCTTGTCCGGACCAAAACCCAGTGAATTACCTGGTGTATTCGAATGGTATGTTGAGTTACCTTTGATACTTATTGTGTTGTTTTGTTGTTGTTCTTACCTGTTGCTTGGTTTTGTTGGTTAGAAGAGAGATGGTTGGCGGAAGTGGTAGGAATGATGATGCGATTGCAGTAGCTTTGTCTGCAGTGGCTCACGCTTTAGCTCAGAATCAAGGGAATGGTGGTCATGGTCAGGAAGACCAAGGAGAAGTGGAGGAACGGAGGCTTGATCGCTTCATGAGAAACAAACCGCCGACATTCAAGGGAAGGTTCAATCCGGAAGGAGCTTTGACTTGGATGGAAGGCATGGAGAGGATCTTTCGTGCTATGGTGACTAATGATGATCAGAAGGTGAGGTTGGCTACTCATATGCTTGCTGAGGAGGCCGAGTATTGGTGGACTAGTACCAAGAGAAGGATTGAAGCTAGTGGTGATGCTATCACTTGGGTGAGGTTCAAGAATGAGTTCTTGAAGAAGTACTTTCCGGAAGATTTGAGAAACAAGAAGGAAGCTTAGTTCTTGAACTTGAAGCAAGGAAGCATGTATGTTGCTGAATATGCTGCTAAGTATGAGGAGCTTTCGAGGTTTTGTCCTTACATCAATGCGGAAGATGTTATGGTTTCTAAGTGTGTGAAGTTTGAGAATGGTTTGAGGCCGGAAATCTATCAGTACATCTGTTTCCATGAGATTAAAGATTTTGTCACTTTGGTGCACAAGTGTCATATGTTTGATGATGCTGGAAAGGCTAAGTTGAATTACTACAAAGCTGTGAATGACAAGAAAAGGAAAGGTCATGGAATTGGGAAACCGTATAACAAGGATAAGAGCAAGCAGAAAGATGTTGGTGGAGGTTCCAAGGCAAATGTGGCAGAACTCAAGTGCTACCAGTGTGGTGTCTTTGGTCATTATGCTAGTGATTGTAAGAAGGGAGAAAGTTGCTACAATTGTGGTGAAGCGGGTCATTTAAGTACTAAGTGTACTAAGCCGAATAAGGCGGCGGGTAAGGTGTTTGCTTTGAATGCGGAGGAAGTGGAGCAGCCGGATAATCTCATCTGAGGTATGTGTTTTATCAATAGTACTCCTTTGATTGCAATTATTGATATTGGTGCTACGCATTCTTTTATCTCGAGTTGTTGTGTTGAGCGTTTGGGTTTGGTTGTGACTCCGTTGTTGCGTGGGATGGTCATTGATACCCCGGCCAATGGTTTGGTGACTACTTCCTTGGTGTGTGCTAAGTGTCCCGTTAATTTTGGTTGTGTTGACTTTGAGTTGGATTTGGTTTGTTTGCCGTTGAAGCATATGGATGTAATTTTTGGAATGGATTGGATGTTGACTTTTGGTGTTAACATAAATTGTTTAACCAAGAGTGTGACATTCTCTAAGCCGATGGAAGATGTAGGTGGGAAGTTCTTGACCGCGGAGCAAGTGAAGAAGTCTCTAGATGGTGAAGCTAGTGTGTTTATAATGTTTGCTTCTTTGAAAGAAAGTGGGGAGAAAGGTGTTGGCGATTTGCCGGTAGTGCAAGAGTTTCCAGAAGTGTTTTTGGACGACATTATCGACTTACCGCCAGAGAGGGAAGTTGAGTTTGCAATTGATTTGGTGCCAGGAACAAGTCCTATTTCGATTGCGCCGTATCGGATGTCTACATCAGAGTTGGGAGAATTGAAGAAGCAGTTGGAAGAGTTGCTTGAGAAGCAGTTCATTAGACCGAGTCTTTCTCCGAGGGGAGCTCCTGTCTTGTTGGTGAAAAAGAAAGATGGTAGTATGAGGTTATGTGTGGATTATCGGCAGTTGAACAAGGTGACTATCAAGAATCGGTATCCGCTTCCGAGGATTGATGATTTGATGGATCAGTTAGTTGGTGCGGAAGTGTTCAGTAAGATTGATTTGAGATTAGGATATCATCAGATAAGAGTGAAGGCAGAAGATATATCTAAAACTGCATTCAGGACGAGGTATGGTCACTATGAGTATTCTGTGATGCCATTTGGTGTGACTAATGCGCCAGGTGTTTTCATGGAGTATATGAATCAGATTTTCCATCCTTACTTGGATCAGTTTGTGGTGGTGTTCATCAATGATATTTTGGTATATTCGAAGTCAGAGGAGGAGCATGCCGAGCATTTGAGGATTGTGTTGCAAGTCTTGAAGGAGAAGCAGTTGTTTGCTAAGTTGTCGAAGTGTGAGTTTTGGTTGCGGGAAGTGAGTTTCCTTGGTTATGTGATTTCGAGAGGTGGCATTGCGGTGGATCCATCGAAGATTGATGCGGTGATTGAGTGGGAATCACCGAAGTTTGTTTTTGAGGTTAGAAGTTTTCTTGGTTTGGTAGGTTACTATCCGAGGTTCATTGAGGGATTTTCTAAGTTGGCGTTGCCATTGACGCAGTTGACTCGGAAAGGGCAGGCTTATGTTTGGGATTCTAAGTGTGAGAGTAGTTTCCTTGAGTTGAAGAAGAGGTTGACTTCAGCGCCTGTGTTGATTTTTCCGAATCCGAAGGAATCCTTTGTTGTGTATTGTGATGCTTCGAACATGGGTCTTGGTGGTGTGTTAATGCAGAATCGTCAGGTTGTGGCTTATGCATCGAGGCAGTTGAAAGTTCATGAGAAGAACTATCCGACTCATGATTTTGAATTGGTGGCTGTCGTGTTTGTGTTGAAGATTTGGAGGCACTACTTGTATGGTTCTAGATTTGAGGTGTTCAGTGATCACAAGAGTTTGAAGTATTTGTTTGACCAGAAAGAGTTGAATATGAGGCAGAGACGGTGGTTGGAATTTCTTAAAGATTATGATTTTCAGTTGAGCTATCACCCAAGAAAGGCGAATGTGGTGGCAGATGCTTTGAGTAGGAAGTCTTTGCATATGTCGACTTTGATTGTTAAGGAATTAGAGTTGATCGAGCAGTTTCGAGACTTGAGTTTGGTTTGCGAGTTGGCACCCGGAAGTGTGAAGTTGGGAATGTTGAAGTTGACAAGTAACATCTTGGAAGAGATCAAGGGTGGTCAGAAAGAGGATTTGGAACTTGTAGATCGTGTGGTGTTGGTTAACCAAGGTAAAGGTGCGGATTTCAGATTGGATCAGAATGGTGTCTTGATGTTTCGTGATCGAGTGTGTGTACCGGATATGCCTGAACTTAAGAAGCGTATTTTGGACGAAGGTCATCAGAGTAGTTTGAGTATTCATCCAAGAGCGACGAAGATGTATCAGGATTTGAAGAGATTGTTTTGGTGGCCTGGAATGAAGAAGGATATAGCTGAGTTTGTGTATACTTGTTTGGTTTGTCAGAAGTCGAAGATTGAACATCAGAAATCGTCGGGTTTGATGCAACCGCTGTTTGTGCCAGAGTGGAAGTGGGATAGTATCTCTATGGATTTTGTTGGGGCTTTGCCGAAGACTGTGAAGGGTTTTGATTCGATTTGGGTGGTTGTTGATCGGTTGACGAAATCAGCGCATTTTATTCCTATCAAGACCGGTATGTCTGTGGCGAGGTTAGCCTAAACAGTACAACTAACAGAGTTTGTGGCTTGAATCAGATTCTAAACTTGTAGTTAATGCTTTCAAAAACAAATCTCAGGTTCCTTAGAAGCTAAGAAACATATGGGACAACTGCATTCTTGCAACCAACACTATGAACTTTATGTTTTTCATGTTTTTAGGGAAGGAAATGAATATGCAAACATGCTTGCTAATATAGGATTGACTTCCAACACCCTAACAGTTTGGCTTGATCTTCCTGACTGCATCAGGGGTCCTTTTGTAAGAAACAAATTAGGCATGCCTAATTTTAGATTTGTTAACTAATGTGGAGGTTTTGGTTTGGTCCTCCTCCCTTAGAGCTGTCAAAACGGGCTGCCCGGCCCTACACGGGCCGCGGGCTAACGGGCCGGCCCGTATTAAAAATTACATTTTTTATATATAAAACAAGTATTATAAAATACTCCTATAATTTTTTTCTATAAATAATATTTTTAATATGTTTAAATAATGTCTCGCACAAAAAAAAATTGTAAACATTTCCGTACACTGGTCGTAAACTAAAACGGCGAGGAAAACAATTTTAAATAAATTAGATACGTTATGGTTATAGATATTTATATATTCGATCTTTAAAATTATAAATAACGAAACGGGTAAATATAATTTTATATTACATTTATATGTGTTAATTCATTGAATTTTCACTTTTATTTTTTACTTTGATAATCAACTAAGTAAGGAATTATTTGAAAAATTATATATAATTTATAGGATTTTTTTTGTTATGCGGGCTAACGGACTACCTGCGGCCCGTTCGAGCTAGCCCTAACGGGTACCGGGCTTTTTAGGGCCAGATTAAAAAGCCCTATTAAAATTCGGGCTCAATATTTAAGGCCCAAGCCCTAAAATTAATCGGGCTAAATGAGCCGGCCCGTTTTGACAGCTCTATCCTCCCTCCTTTTTGTACATTTTCTTATCTGTTATATATTTTGGTGGCTTAGTAGTTTGCTAAGCCATCTCTTTTTGCCAAAAAGAAAAAAGAAAAGAATTATATAGAATTTCAACTCTACTTGAAACCATTATTATAAACAAATTTTTGTTTTTAAGAAATTTAAATTTACAGATAACAAAAAAACAAATTTTATCTTAAAAAAATTGAATTTTTCAAATAGACATTAAGTAGTTTTATCGAAAAATAGTAAATAAGAGTAATTGAGAAAGATTATACTCCCTCCGTTTCTTTTTTTTTTACTACAAAATAACAAACAAATCTTAAAAATATTATATCTTGCATTTCACTTATAAAATATATTCAAATGTTATTTTATTTTAATCTTCCGTATATTTAAATTTAATCAAAATCCAAATTTATAATGTGCATACTTATTAACACGACACTTCATATTTTGTGCCTTCACTAAATATGGAGGAATTTCTGGCTGATATAATTGAATTTCTGGCTATTATTGTTTTCTTTATAGGAATAATTTCTTGCTATTTTTTTTTTGGAGGAATTTCTAATTATTAAATGGGCGTGCATTAGCATTCCCCTTTACATTAATGCCAATTGCATGCTAGAAATAGTGCGAAAGACATCTAAATAAGAATAAAACCTTGTTCAAAATACAAACCGACAATATTGTTGATATCATAAGATAAAAACATCATATATAGATTAATTACACACACAAGCAAATACAAGAATAAACATGAAACATGACATAATACACCAATATATACTCATAGAGTCATAGGTGGTTGACTAAACTTTAGACATGGTTTTTGATGGAGGAACTATAACCACTCTGATTATCATAGTACCTAGACCAAAGCATAACACCACCATAATTGGAAGAATCTTTAATTGCTGGAAGCACTTTTGAAGTAAGATCAGTGGCAGATATAAAGCCACTTCCTGCAGCCTGAGGGGAAGCTGGCAGTCCCAAGAAGATTTTCTTAGCTGGAATATCAGATATCCATTGCTTCCATGCATCTTCAAGATTGCTAATTGCACCTCCACTATATTGACAAGGAGGGTTATTGTAGAATTGAACCCAAACACAATCAAAAAGACCTGTTTTTAGGGCATTTCCTATCCAAGCATCAGGAAAAGGGCATTGAGGAGCTGCTGACAAGTACAAATTTTTGCCGTATCCTTTAAGGTACCTAGCAAGATCATCCCAATAAAGGTTTGTTCCTCCTTCAATGTCGAAATCAATGCCGTCGAGAACAGCAGGGCCGAGAGGACGAGACGGAGATTGTCCTCCCAAGAAGTTGTTCCAAAGATAAGTTGCTACTTGTTGTGCGTCCTCCGAGGATGCGAGTGAGTAACCACCGGCAGCTCCTCCTATCGATAACAACACCTTGATGCCTTTTGCTTGGCAGGATTTAATGTCAGAGGTTAACTTTGTGCAAGTGTTACTGTATGGATCACAATGTCCTGCTAGATTTATCATTGGTTTTTGTCCATTTCCAAATGTTGGTAGAAAGGCTAAGATAACATATTCATAGTTCCCTGTGGCACATGTTTGTGCAAGGGTGCCTTCATTCCCATTTTGTCCCCAGTAGATTGCTATGCTGCCAGCATTAGAACTATATGCTAATGCTAATAGTATCAAAGAGAAGAATGAAACTGAAATTGCTAATTTAGCCATTTTCCTAAGTACTTGACAAAGTCAAGTGTGTTAATAAAAATTGAATGATTTTTAGTTTGTAGAAGTATGGTGTTAGAGGAAGCTATTTATAAGGGTGACAATTAACATAACATGCATCTAATCCTTAGCAGTTTGTTTGCTAATGTGACTTTTTCTTATACTTAGTCCAAAATTGCAATCAATGATGTTGATAAATATTAAGGAAGCAGAGTGCAAATTAGGCTATTATCTGTTTGCTCTTGTCCATTACTGCTAATTAGCCTATTATCTATTTTCTTCCACTCCACTCTTGCTAATACAATCAGCACCCCAGTCAAATGCAACTGAGCACCATATTGAATTACAAGGTATATTTTTCTGAAAAAGCAGTAGAGTTACAATGTAATTAAAGAAGAAATGGGCCATTGGTTTTATTATAAATCTATCAATTTCTTTCATTTTTCTGCTTTTATACATTTTGGATTCTCTTGCCCCACTTGTATTACGTTTGAATTGAACGTGCAAATATAAAAAGGCATATTTAGTTTGAGTTTTGTTTTTTAATTATAACAACAGTACTTCATTTTTGTCCCTTATTTTTATATAAATTATTAAAAATAAAAGATAACTACATTTATTTTGTTTTGTTTTTCAGTAAATTCTTCACCAAAGGTAATCCTATTTCAGACTATGTTAGATATTAAATGTAGACAAGTCATCCAGGCTCGAGCAGGACTCGAACTTTTATTCACTATATTGTACGAGACTAGCCTCTTCTAGCCAAACCTCATTGTTAAAAGATGGTTTATTTAATTGTCTGATTTTGGTCTCAATATTTTTAAATTTAAGCAACTTTAATCCGGTTGATAATTGTGTCAAACAATCAAAATGACACTTTCAAAATGTTTAAGATAAATGATAACCAAGCAATCAAAATTCAAAGACTTGATACCATAGTAATTAGAAGTATAAATTTTCAGAACCTGACATTAATAAAATCTCGACTTAATGTACAAGATACTTGAACAAAGATAGCAAACCAGCTACAACAAAGATCAAAATCGCATTGAATTTTATTCAGACCTCACATAAAAGTTACAGACATAAAAAATAATATTATATTACTTACAGATAAACTTATCAACAATTAAAAACAAAAAAAGAATTTGAATTCTTACATACAAAGATACATGGACCCTCTTCCACCTAACAGTAAGATTGTGAGAATAATGAGGAAGGCGAGTGATGAAGAAACTACAGCAAGTGATGTTCTTTGTCATTGTGGATGAAATGCTCAAGGTCTATGATAAACATATTTTGTTCTGGGATCCACAATAAGACCCTTTCCTCCATTCACTTCTAAGTCATGCCTACAAAATAATAGTACAAAAGCAATTATTATACCAATAAACTAAACTACATGTATTATAAATAAAACCGTAATATAAAAAAAAGAAAGAGAGCTTTATTATTTTGACACAATACACAACAACAGCCAAGCCTTATCTCACTCAGTGGGGTCGGCTACATAGATCAAATTAGTTCCGATCCAACTCATTAATCTCTAGAACTTTTGTTATTTTGACACAATGAGACAACAAAATTCGACTACAATTTAAATGGTTAACACAAGTCATACTTGGTTAAATATGTTTGATAGATGATTAATGAATATAACAAGGTATCAAAACTAATTAATCATCCACACAATACAATTAACCATGATTTGCATGTATAATTTATATGATTAATACATAATTGATATGATTATCATAAATACCATCTATATTTGAGCACCTGGAAAATTGTGGTTAATTACGTTCATGGATAATTGATGAGTTGTGACAACTTGTTATATTCATTGCCGAATATTTTAACAGCACTAACCATCCAAATTGATGTCGATCTTTTTCTATCAAATTTGTCTCAAAATATCTTTCTTTTTTTTTTTATACAAAAAATGCTACATGGAATAACATTTCATGGAAAAACATTACGAAAAACAAACGAAAAAACACATGAAAACTAAAGACTCAACTGAAAAACAAAATCTGGGATGGTCAACTGCTCACGTGGTACATATCTGAAGAGCTGCAGAAGTCTATCAGCATATACCACTTTCTTCCAAACCTAGCATTCAAGTATCAATGGCAATAGCACAATTAGGATGTTCTCAAATTTGGGACAAGGGCCCATTTGGATTGACTTATTTGAGCTTATCTACTGAGATAAACACTTATAACTTATAAGAATGTTTGGGAGAGCATATGTAAATCATTTATGACATGTCCATAAATTGTTTTCAGCTTATTTCCATAAGCTCTCCATAGTGGCTTACGAAAACAACTTATAGCTTATCTGAAAACAATTTGAATTTATGATATCTTATTAGCGTTTATGCTTAAGCTCTTAATTAAGATGTTTATCCAAACAAGGCATAAGCCTATCAAAAGAATTTAATTTCCTAACATACCACGTTGTCCACAAGCAACTGTAGAGCTAATACTGCAACTTTTAGTCCTAAAGTTGGGTGGAGGATATATATTGCCTGGACATATCAGACAGTGAGATCAGATCAAATGCTACAAAGGTCTACAAGTAATATATTAGGAAAACAGAAATACTGCTTACATGCAGATTATGCTGGTGCTTCCGTCCAAGTATTTGTTGTAACCTTTTCATCCAACCTAAGTCTGGTTGCCTGTGCATACAAAAATAGGGCGGAGAAAGGTGATTTAGAAACCATACTACTTAGCACTGTGCAAAATTTGGAGCAACCAAATTATAGAAGTTGCTTAAAAATAAGAACAGTTTCAAAAAGCAACCTGCTTAATTAAAATGTTATTAACAAATCTTCAGAGCACAGTCGTCTTCC
Source organism: Medicago lupulina (assembly GCA_958299785.1). Classification (NCBI taxonomy): domain Eukaryota; kingdom Viridiplantae; phylum Streptophyta; class Magnoliopsida; order Fabales; family Fabaceae; genus Medicago; species Medicago lupulina. The sequence goes on from OY283146.1 coordinate 21,780,220, forward strand.
TTTGTATTTCTTTCTTTCAAGTTAATTTGCATATAGCCAAACAATACTCTTAACAACTAAATCATCTAATTAAGGTCTACAGTTAGCCAATTTCTCTCAATATCCAAGTATTGTTTCAAACACAACCCTTAGCATTTTTTTTTAGGTAGACCCTTAGCATATTTCATACATTCATTTTTAGCATACAAGAATAATATAATTTCTTAATCCACCCCCAAAAACATGGGGGGGCTTGCTTCCGGTAGTGTATTTTGGCAGGTTGAGCATATAGGGGGCGTATTGATAAACTTCCAAAGAATAACCAAATCTGTAAATCCTACAAGTCCATTATTAACACTTACACTTGCAGAGATGCGGCAGAATGAAAGTATACAATAGTATAAGGCTTCTGTATTATTGGCTCGAACTCCTGAAATATAACGCCGAGACAATTTTCAATATATTTGAAAACTTAACAGGGTAAGGGAAAAATATAGATTAAAACATATGATCTTAAATGAGCTTTAAGAGAAAGAAGCATCCCCAATATCAAGACGATGAAAATTGTGTAGCCAAACTCATGTATGTCAACAGTAAAATATGTCAAGCTGAAGGGTACAAATATAAATCACCTTCACCACGTAATGCACAAAACGTTCCAGATCAAGACATCTGAGCAAAAAATGAGCCCCCACAACAACCATGACAGGATGCCCCTCACTGTCCACCCCTCCACGATAGCTGAAAAATACAAATATCTCTAAATGTAAATATCAATATGAACTCATGCATGAAACCATCATATCGATTCGTTAAGAAACAAAAGAATATCAAAACAAGCATAAAACTTCATTATTTGTTTATCAATTATTAAAATAGTTTAGTTTCTCTTATGTGGAAGAACATCACTCTCATCATTACATGACTGCCTTACAAATGTCTTAAAATTTGGTAAAGAAAGCCAAAAATAATTGAAGAATGCACAACCCAAATGTCAGTTTATCTCGTATTTTCCAAATTGCAGAAAATGTCACAACACAAAAACCTTACATTTCAATGATTGCATTAAAGTCAATCACATTTACGATGGTCCGTGAAGTGTCAGCTCAATGGTAAGAGATTGACCTTGTAATCCCAAGACGAGTTCAAATCCCTTTGGAGACAATTATATAATGGTCATTGGTGCCACTTTAATAATAATTTTGATATCCTCCCCAATTTTTAAAAAAATATTACACTTATGATGAGTAGAGTTAGCTATTAATGAATCATCATAGCCTCATGATTCCATGAATCCAAACGTTGAAGTATGCAAATATCTCAAGTAATTTTGGAAATGAAAGCAATCAAAGTCTACAAACACAGGCAATAAATAGATTGACCCTTACACAATCTTCATATCTGCAATTTCAGATAGATTTAAGGATTTTGCTTTAGAAAGATATCTAGAGTGCAGAGAATATTCTTCAGCGGCAGACAATGAAGGTCCCCCTAGGTCACCAAATCCAAGCAAATTAGCAAAAGTCCAGCTTCGTTGTGCTTGAACAGTTTTCTCCCACTGCTCCAGACGTCTTTCATCAGGGTCTTTAATCAAAGACATGAAGGCAGGATCCAGAAATGAATCTAAATGTGATGAAGTCCTATCAAAGAACAATTAATCAGGAAAGTTCCACAAGAAATAAAATTTTAAAATGGATATCTGTGCACTTAAATGCAATGAAAAAACATCAAGAGAATAAAATTAATGGTAAATAACATTATGGCATGTAAGCTTAGAATAAAAGATAAATAATTAATCCAAATAATACAGACCAAAAACTTAGATTTTAAGGCCAAAGCAATGTAGAATTGTATACTCATCAACTCTCAAGTTTGAGAGTTTAATAATTTTATCAGTTTCCTTGAACTTGCGAGTTTATCAAAAAAGAGTTATCCATTGATTTGACTTGTTTTTGTAACCTAGGAACATAAACATGTAAGAGTTGAAGAGTTAACTCAAAAGTTCAACAACCATCTAACATGATAACGTCTCACTCATTACTTGCCATTCGAAAAAGGATAAGAGAAAAAAACTCATCCTGCATTTCAAATGGTGAGCAAAGAATAAAACAAGTTCCTTTGGATGTATTCTTTATTTCTTTACAACAGATATTGTCAACACTGTCATGCAAATAGATATTGATGTCCTATCTTTATTTCTTTGTTTCTTTAGATGACTAGTAGTATATTGATTGATGATTAAATTGAATTATATTCAAAAATGTCAGGACTAAAGTGAGAAATAAAAGGGAATGTCTGGGACAAATAGGGTCTGTCTAGAATATATTGTTGTAAATAGTTTATTTTAATTATTATTAATGATTACTTGTATTGGGCCCATTAGTTTATTAGTCTTGCCCATCAAGTTACATTAGCCTATATAAACACATTAGTGTTGTAAATTATTTAGAACTTTGAAATATATTCAGTTTTCACATGGTATCAGAGCTCTCGTTTCTGAGGGTCTCGCTTCCGCCTAAAAACCCTAGCCGCCTTTATTGCGGTTCTATTTTCTAAAACCCTAGCCACCTTAATTGTGGCCTTTTTTCTGCCTTAATTGCAGACTTTTTTTCACTATCTCAGTTTACACCTATCCTGTCACTATTCACACAGCCATAAAACAGCCAGTTTCACCTATTTCTGTCGCGCTTTAAACGACACCTCCATCACCAAACTCATCGCCGGCAAAAAACCAGTCAAACACCAAAATCTTTCATCCACCGGCCTCCACACGCGCCTCCACCTTCCGGTGACCCTTCCCGCGCGTGAGCACCACGCGCCGCCCTAGGGACCTCCGTTCGCCGCTGTTTTTTCCCAGATTGTATTTCGGCGCCCTCTCTTTTCGTTTTAGGTGCTCACTTTGCAAACTGAGCACTTTGATTTTTTGGGTCTGTTGAAACTCACGTTTTTCGCTAGCTTTGTGTAATCAATGGCTGGCTCCGGTGATGAAGTGATCAATACAAAAACTGAAACAGCTGATTACAAATCTCAAGAATTACCAACCATACCCTCATCCTTAAGATTACATGAGAAGAATTATTTGAAGTGGACTCAACTTGTGAAAACCACTTTAAAAGGTAAAGGAAAGGCCGAACACTTAACTGATGATCCTCCCGAAGAAAAAAGTCCTAAGTTCAAGAAGTGGGATGAGGAAGACTCAGCCATCATGTCGTGGTTATGGAGTTCAATGACTGAAGAAATTAGTGACAATTGCATGTTTCTCGGTACTGCAAAGAACATTTGGAAATCATTAGAAGAGTCTTATTCTAAAGCCAAAGATGCTGCCCAGATATATGATGTGAAGGTGAAAACAATGGGTGCTAAACAGGGTGACAAAACTGTTACACAATATGCAAATCATCTCAAAACCTTGTGGATGGAGCTGGATCAATACAGGGTTATAAAAGCCAAGTGTTCAGAAGATACATCAACGCTCAAGGAGTATATTGAGCAGGATAGAGTCTATGATTTTCTGGTGGGACTCAACCCTGAATATGACCAAGTTAGAGTGCAAATTCTTGGTCAGAAGACGGTACCTGGAATTAATGAGGTGGCGGCTACAGTGAGGAGTGAAGAAAGTAAGAGGGGGCTAATGTTAGCAGTCCCTCCGGTTGTGGAAAGCTCAGCAATGTTAGCTGAGAAGAATTCGATTGTGATGGCTGACCAGAAGAAAGGGGAAGGAACCTATGTGGAGAAGAACGGTGAAGAATTGTTTTGTACTTTTTGCAACAAATATCGTCACACTCGTGAAAAATGCTGGAGATTGAATGGAAGGCGACCTGGTAGAGAGTGGGGGAATGGAAAACCACCTGATAGAGAGTGGGGAAAAAAGGAGCCACTTGGTAGAGAATGGAATAAAAAGGGAGGACAAGCACACATGGCTGCAGGCACAAGTGAAGCTAGTCCAAAAAATGCCAAGCCACTCAACCAAGATGAGATAGAACAGATGAGATCTTTCCTCAGCAGGTTGGAGAAACCAACAGGTACTAGCTCTCTGGCATATTCAGGTACATTTCCATCTCTTTTTGGTGAATTTCCATTTTCTTTTGGACTTAATGCTTCAGATATACCCTTTAAACAATACTGGATATTAGATTCTGGAGCCACTGACCACATGACACCTTTACACACACTTTTCTACCTATTCACCTTGTCCTAGTAACAAAAAAATATCCATAGTCGATGGAACCCTTATAACTGTAGCAGGTCATGTAGCAGGTCAAGGGAATGTCCAACTTAATCCATTCATGACCCTAAACAATGTCTTTCATATCCCAAAATTGTCCACTAGCCTGATTTCCATAAAAAAACTCATAGAAGACCTATTATGTAATGTTATTTTTGATAACAACTCTTGTGTTTTTCAGGACAAAGAATCGAGGAGGACGATTGGAAATGCTAGAGAATGGAATGGTCTTTACTATTTGGATAACCAAGGCTCAAGCCCAAAGTTACTTAGCAACAACTCTTTTTTTTCAGAATCAATAAAGACCAACAGGGAGAAGGTTCTCTTATACCACTATCGCCTGGGTCATCCGTCGTTTAGAGTCATTAAGCAGTTATTTCCTTTATTTTTTAAAACATTAGATGTTGAGAGTCTTCAGTGTGAGGTGTGTGAACTTGCTAAACTCAAGCGTGTACCTTTTTCAGTCAGTAATAAAATGAGTACTTTTCCGTTTTATTTAGTTCATACAGATGTGTGGGGTCCCACTAATGTTCCAAATATAACAGGTGCTCGTTGGTTTGTAACTTTTATTGATGATTGCACCCGGATTACTTGGGTTTATTTGCTTAAAAACAAATCTGAAGTTAGTTCTGTGTTTTTTCAATTTTTCTCCATGATTAAAAATCAGTTTGATGCGAGCATTAAACGGATTAGATCCGATAATGCCAAAGATTATTTTAATCACAATTTAAATTCATTCTGTCAAAAAGAATGCATAATTCATGAGTCCTCCTGTGTTAAAACACCCCAACAAAATGGAATTGCTGAGAGGAAAAATGGCCATTTGTTGGATCAAACTCGTGCTATGTTATTCCAAAATAAAATTCCCAAGAAAAGAAATATTGGGGAGAGGCAGTTTTAACCGCATCTTATCTTATAAACCGCTTACCTTCTAGTGTTCTTGACTCCAAAACTCCCATGGAAGTTTTATCCTCATTCTATCCCGATTTGTCTACCTCTAGTAATCTCACCCCTAAAATATTTGGGTGTACGTCGTTTGTCCGTATCCGTAGTGATGGTAGAGGGAAACTTGATCCTAGAGCTTTAAAATGTGTCTTTATAGGGTATTCTTCCACCCAAAAGGGTTACAAATGTTATCATCCTCCATCTCACAAATTCTTTGTCTCTCGAGATGTCACCTTCCATGAACAAAAAAGTTACTTTGTTCAAACTCATCTTCAGGGGGAGAATTCATGTAAGGAAGATGAGTCTCTTTTACTTCCTGACCTTAATCTAGGACCAGAAGTTGAGGTTGAAACCGGAGGTGACAATGTTGAGACGGAAGTTGATTCTGAAAATGATGTAAATGTTGAAGCAGATGTAAGATATGGGAAAAATATAAGGATTTATACACGAAGAAAGACCATTCCTGAATCTACTCATATCCAAGAGTCTGATCCGACATTACATGAGGTAACTTTGACCTTTCAAATTCTTGTGATTCAATTTCTGAATTTTCTCATGCACATGAACCAGAATCTAACTCATTCCCACCTGAGGAACCACAATCCAGCTCTAATTCAATTTGTGAGAAGTACTACCAATAGATTCTGAAGACTTACATCTTCCGGTTGCCCTTAGAAAAGATTCTAAAACTTGTACCAATAAGCCACTCTACCCTTTATCCAACTACCTATGCTTTGAACAGTTATCACCTACCTATAAAGCCTTCCTCACCAACCTAAACACTACCATTATACCTACCTCTTTATCTGAGGCATTGTCTGACAGGAAATGGAAACAAGCCATGGACATGGAAATGGAGGCACTTGATAAGAACAATACTTGGGAATTGGTTCCTTTACCAAATGGAAAGAAACCTGTAGGGTGCAAATGGGTATACACCGTAAAATACAAGGCTGATGGTTCTATTGGGAGATACAAGGCAAGATTGGTTGCCAAAGGATTCACTCAAACTTATGGAGTTGATTACTCAGAGACATTTGCTCCAATTGCAAAAATGAATACTGTCAGGGTGATATTATCTATGGCAGCTAACTACAACTGGAACTTGCACCAATTTGATGTGAAAAATGCCTTCCTTCATGGAGAACTTGAAGAGGAGATCTACATGAATGTGCCCCCTGGATAGGGTGAACATACTACTATCAACACCGTGTGCAAGTTAAAAAAGGCTTTATATGGGCTAAAGCAATCACCACGTGCATGGTTTGGTAGATTCACTAAAGTTATGGTAGGTTTGGGCTTTAAACAAAGCCAAGGAGACCATACTTTATTTGTCAAACACTCCGAAACAGGGGGAGCAACAGTGTTGCTGGTATATGTGGATGACATTATAGTGACAGGTGATGATGAAGAGGAGAAAAATTGTTAGGCCAACACTTAGCCAAAGAGTTTGAGATCAAGACCTTGGGAAAATTAAAGTATTTTTTGGGAATTGAAGTGGCTCACTCTAAGAAAGGAATTTTCATATCTCAACATAAATACATTACAGATCTTCTGCAAGAGACTGGCAAGACAGCATGCAAGCCTGCAAGTACACCAATTGATCCAAATGTGAAGTTGGGGAATGCAGAAGATGTTGCAGTTAATAAAGAAATGTATCAAAGGTTAGTCGGCAAGCTTATATACCTCTCACATACTAGACCTGATGTTGCTTTTGTTGTAAGCTTAGTCAACCAATTCATGCACCAACCAAAGGAGATTCATTTACAGGCCGCACTTAGAATTGTGCAATATTTGAAAGGAACCCCAGGTAGAGGAATTTTGTTCGAAAGGAATGGAAGTGTGGGACTTGAAGCATACACTGATGCGGACTATGCAGGGTCAATTGTGGATAGGAGGTCGACTACAGGATATTGCACTTTCCTGGGTGGGAACCTTGTGACTTGGAAAAGTAAAAAACAAAGTGTGGTATCCAGATCTAGTGCTGAAGCAGAGTTCAGGGCAATGACACAGGGGATATGTGAATTACTATGGCTGAGAAGCATCTTGGAAGACTTAAGGATAAAGATTGATGAACCAATGAGGCTCTATTGTGATAATAAATCCGCTATTAGCATAGCCCATAATCCAGTGCAGCATGACAGAACCAAACATATTGAAGGTGACAGACACTTTATCAAAGAAAAGTTAGACAGTGGTCTAATTTGCACTCCATATGTCTCTTCCCAAGGCAACCTTGCAGATCTTCTAACAAAGGGGCTGAACAACAATAACTTTGAAAAATTTGTTTCCAAGCTGGGAATGATTGATATTCATTCACCAGCTTGAGGGGGAGTGTTGTAAATAGTTTATTTTAATTATTATTAGTGATTACTTGTATTGGGCCCATTAGTTTATTAGTCTTGCCCATCAAGTTACATTAGCCTATATAAACACATTAGTGGTTGTAAATTATTTAGAACTTTGAAATATATTCAGTTTCACATATATTATCAGATACCATGAAATCCACTATTTATTTATGCTCAGATTGTTACCGCCACTCAAGTATTTGTACACTGGAACACACTGAGAAATCTAGAATGAAATATAAAAAATGTATAAATCTCTGACTAAAAGTTGACTGACCTGCGAACCAAGCCAACATCACTAACAGGAAGATCCACTGCTTCTCTAGGAGGTTTCGGAACCTTCTTTTTAGGCAAAGGCTTTATTCTAATTTTACGCTCATCTATGGTAGTCTCACCATTTTCATCCCCAACATCTGCAGGAAGCTTTGTCAAAGCCACCTCCTCCTCATGTTTATCCCGGGGAAAATAAAGTGGAAGTAACCTACATGTAAATAATGCAAAACGAAAGAATGAATAAGTAATGCAAAGTCCACATTGAGAAGCATATAAAACAAACTGGCAGAATTTTAGAGAAGTTCCTCTTATTTTAAACATTGCAGGTACCAGCAACAGAGAAACACCTTTTATATATCTCGGTATCAATCGTGTTGGTAGTGCAAAAGACAACAGCTGTTACATTGTCTTTCTGCTTCTCAAGAAACCGCCGCACAGTTCCTGAATAACAAGACACAAGAAAATGTGAAAGGATATGAGCTGTAGAAGCCTAGCAATAATGTAGTCCATCAGGTATGAGAAAACAGTTTTCAAACGAACAAAATATAAAATCATAATCATATGCTACGTACATTCAATATTGCATGATTAAATACCCTGAGGCTATGTTTGGATATATAATGCTAACTGCAATGGAATGGGATGAGATGGAAGGCAATTAGAGAGAATGAAGGTTTTGGAAATTGTATAAAATGGAAGAATCATACATATAAGGATGCAACTAGACATGTATCTACTTTCATTCTTAAGCTGCACCTTGCCATCCCCTTCATCATTAATTTAAACAAACACTTTTTTATTGCAAACACAGTTTTAACCACCACTTAGTAATATGGAAAATTAAATTAAATAAACCAGACAGAAAATAATTGATTGACAGTTTGAAGACTTGAGTGTGTACTTTGTAATTATATGATATCTTTTCCCATTCCCCTTCCCGTGACCAATAAGATTCTCTTCCTCTCTATCTAAGATAAAGTCAGCACATTACTGTTCATGGTTTTTGCATCCATGGTTGCTATTTTCAATACGTGGTACTGAACAAAAAAGAAGTAATATATCTCCAAAATTTAGGAAGTTTAACTCCTATCAGATAGTCAAAGTTAACCTATTCAATTTATCATGACAGAATATAGAAGCCGGAAAAAAAAAAGTGAGGGGAGAAACTCACTTATAGCTACATGTGCAGCTGGTTCACGGGGATAGTTCTTTGCGTCTGTATAAATACAGCCCATAGCAATGCTGCACCAATATATGCAATAAAAAAGTAAGTTTTAGATATTTGAGGTAACATGGGAGATATTCTAACTATTTGAAGAAAAAAGAATGACAACATTTGAAAACCTTCGAAGCCCATTTTCAATTAGAAGCTCGAGGCAAGAACGATAGCAATGACTTAAAGCATTCTCGGCAGCAGTGTGGTACTTCACAGCATACTTCGGACCAACTGTATGGATAACTTTCCTGCCAGAATTTATCAGGGAATAGAATATCATGCTCTAGGAATCTAAATTCTAGCCAAGACAACTGTGCATGCAACTATGGAAGGAATATAAAAGGGGCATAATAAATTAACATTGTTGAATAAGAGAGAAAAGAGAGGCATATGATGAAAACCATGTGTCTGAATAGCACAAACGGAAGATTTATTCTATCCTAAGTAACTTAGAGAGTAAGCTAAAATATATTTACAACGTAAATATAATAATTTACTATTTATTTAAATATCAACAAACATAATTGGTGGAGCGAATAACTGATCTGACATACACCAAAATATAATCAAAGAGAAAACATGTTGCTTACCATTTATACAAATGCCTCCACAATTGAGCATGTTTTCTGTTTCCCTATTATGTTGATTATAGTCATAATTATAATTATTCTTTAATTAATATCATTGATACACATTCGTTATATTATTACTTTTCCTTATTTTAAGAGAATCTCTTCTGTATTGTACATCCCATTTGTGTAATGCAAGATCATAATTCTAAACTATTCAATTTGGTATCAGAGCCTATCCAATATTTGTTGGGCTACCTACTATCAGGTCACCGCTATCGGGCCATTTGAGTCACGATTTCAAGCCTAGGTGTGAAGGGGAGGATTGTTGTAAGAGTCCCTCCCACATTACAAGCCCGTTTTGTTTGGGTTGAGTTAAGCCTTACCCAAATTCTAAGATTTAGCTTATTATTTTTCCTTATTTAAAGAGAAACTCTCTTGTATATTTATTTGCGCATCCCCTTTGTGTAATGCAAGTTAATCATTGTAAACTAGTCAAATCTATCTTTTGGTATGTAAGAACAGTTATTTATATGTCGTGCTCCACATTACAAACCCGTTTTGTTGGGGTTGAGTTAAGCCCTACCCAAATTCTAAGATTTAGATTATTATTTTTCCTTATTTAAAGAGAAACTCTCTTGTATATATACTTGTGCATCCCCTTTGTGTAATGCAAGTTAATCATTATAAACTAGTTAAATCTATCTTTTGGTATGTAAGATCAGATATTTATATGCCGTGCTCCACATTACAAGCCCGTTTTGTTGGGGTTGAGTTAAGCCCTACCAATATTCTAAGATTTAGATCATTATTTTTCCTTATTTAAAGAGAAACTCTCTTGTATATATATTTGTGCATCCCCTTTGTGTAATGCAAGTTAATCATTATAAACTAGTCAAATCTATGTTTTGGTATGTATGATCAGTTATTTATATGCCGTGCTCCACATGTGTATACAATTCCCATGTTAATACAACCATGATTCTAAACTGATCTAAGAAAGATTGGCAATGCAACAACATTACTTAAAGATATTTTCCGTGTTCCTTTTCTATAGACAGGAGGCAAAAAAAGCAAGTCATTATTGCATAGTAGCATTGGGGCTTCCCATATGGAAACTGGAGATTATTACTTTCTGACTTTGAAAAAGTAAACATAAAGGGGCCAAACCTTGCAGGAAGGTCATAGGCATTGGAAACTTTAGCCATCCCTGTTCGACATCCACCCTGTCAGAATAATATGAAATCGTTTATTTTATCATATTTACAACTCATTGGAAACTTTGCAGTATATTTAGCTCAATCTTTCAACCAAACATTTATTCCACACATGAATTCCAAATATTTGCCGAACAATATTATAGTTACTAAATGTACAAATATAAATGTTATCAACAATGAGCTCATAGCAATTTATTACTGCAGAAGCAATTAATAAAAGAACAATACCAAAGTTGCACATTCTTCAGCAAGACCAGGTCCGGCTGCAGCATGCAACCCTGGGCTGCTGTGTGCTTCATCCAAAGCCTGTTGACAAGAAACCAAAAGCAGATAAGAAATATGCTTTATTATCACCATTGTATTTACTGCAAGTCTAAATCTAACCTGCTGTGAAATATAATTTTATTACATAATCACAATGGTCTGAGATGCAAGATAATTGTCAAGAATTGTGAGCACCTCTTTGGAACTCGATTTACATAGTCACATGTTGACATAGGATTACAACAAGTGAACTATGGTTTAGGGTAAACCAAAAATGGTCTTCTATCATGTTTATTTTATTTAAATAAAGATCCTGCTGTAGTGACGTTATTTGAATAATTTTATGTGAGCATTCTATCATAAGGGTTCAATATTACGTGATTCTTTTTACCATCAACAAAATCCTTGTAGACTTATAATTTAATTGTATTCAAACACCACACAGAGAGCAAGCACCTCTACGATATGACTCAGAAAATAGAAATACCATTTTATGTAATATCTTAGCATGTAGGTTTCTTATCTGTTGAAATTATTATAGGATTTTAGGCAACGACCTGAAATTATTATAGTAAATTCAATGAATGGACAAGGATGTTATTGAGCAATCTCTCACTTGTTAATTATTAATTTCTGGTTCTATACAATTAAGAAAGATATGGAGAATGTGACTAACTCTAACATAGCAATAGAGTTCTAGGTTTTAGGGAACTCCAAACCTACAAGTTGTAGGTTTTAGGGAACTTCACTCTCAGGAGTGGGTTTAGCATAGTGAAGCACGAGTCGTGAAGGTTGGTAATACTCAGACACCAGAAGTTTCGGTGGGGAAGGACGAATTGAGAGAGTCGAGACTGAATCATTTGAAATAGATGTTGATTTGATTAACAGAAAAACAAAAGAGCAAACAACCTAACAACTCGTCTCTAACTGGTCTCTAACTATTGTCTCCCAAACTATACAACCAGACGCTTATTTATTATTATTCCTAAACTTACTTCTATAGAAAACTCTCAAGATCTTATCAGTAGGTGCAGTAGTATCTTGCTTAACAGTTTCCGTTTCCTCAAAATTCATTCCTTGCCTTGTTTCTGATCTTCATATTATTATGTTCTTTGTTTCTCCTCCAACGTTCCAGTTCTAATTCTTGGTCTTCAGTCCTTTTTTCCTTCTAACTCCAAAGATTCATGTACCCTTTCTTGGATCCAAAGACACTACTCCTGTCTGTTCTAAAGCATGCAACCTCTTTTCTCAATTCTCCAGGAACGACAAGAATGTGTTCCTTCATTCTTATTGAACTCTGAATAGCTCACAAATCCTTCTTCCACTATGGAAAAGTTTGTCCCTATTACTATTTGTCTCCTGCTGTTTCTGATTCCTAAAAATTGTTTTCCTAAAATTTCTGTCTTGCCTAGTCTCTGATTTGATATTATTCTGTTTGATATTCCTCCGTGAATCCATCAATATTCACTATCCACAGCTCCAAGATCGGAGCTCTGTTACCAATTGAGAGGAAGGGGCCACACCTGCCTTCCCTATGCCTAATGTTCCCAATTCTTTGTGAAACGACAAGACCCCTCCCTCTACTCCCTTGCACTTATTTATATACATCACAACCTAAATATTTCCAACTAGCTATCCAAATAAAAAATATTTCCAACTAACAAACTAAGGCCATGTTTGGTTTTTATTTTCGTTTTCTGTTTAGTTTTAATTACAAAAATACCACCTTGTTTTTACTTCATAGCCTTCATAAAACTTTCAAAATATTGAAGAAAAAAACAAGTGAAAACAGGGTGATATTTTTGTAACTTAAAAAAAAACAGAAAATGAACATGAAAAATAGAAAATACAAAACAAGTCCTAATTGAGTAACAACCAATGGAAATGTGATGAATGTTGAGCTAAAGCAATCTGAAGTTGATTAAATCACATGCACACTGCAACCAATGGAAATTCGATGAATGTTGAACTTTAATTTTAAAGCAGTGGGAACTCTTTAGAATTAGTTTACTTTTCATATATCTTCAGGGGTAGAACCATATAAGTAAAAAAAACGTGAGTTCCTTCGCTTTTTATTTATCTTCAGGGTTCACTTTTCCTTCACAAAGCTATAAATAATGCGAGACAAAGAAATATTTCAAAGTAAGACTTAATACGAGACTGAGGGAGTATGACTTACCTCATTTGTTGAATTCACCACAGCATCCACCTCAATGTTCCAAGGATCCCCTCTCCACAGATATAACCGCGAATTTATTTCATGATCAACAGGAAACCTAGACACCGAACCACCTGCACCACTCCCAGTTCCCGATTGGAACGCCAAAGGATCAGGGAAGTATGGACTAGAAAGCGGTGAATCTCCATTGTCATTCTCCAATATATGCTCGGCATCAATCCACCTTGGAACTTGATCTAATGTAACAACAAAGTCCCCGTTGTCAATAGGTAATCCATCTTGAGATGTGGCTGACGAAGCAGCCACAGACCTGTACATTTCCGAGACTCTATCCTATCAACAGCAATACCAACCCTTTTCTTATGGTTCCAAATTACCCCTTCCAAGTTCCACAATCACTGTAATGTAACAACACATAAACAATCCGAAACTCACAAATCAGCTAAATAAATCACCATAACGTATAGACACGGACACCAAACACAACGCTGAATGTAACTACGTATACACGCGTCAGACATATGACAAACGCAGACACCAGACACAACACCGAATGTAACTATGCGCACGTCAGATATTTAACACACCATTTATCTAAAGAGTCGGTGCTACATAGACCATAATCAAATTCAACAATAAGAAATCTCCTTCCAAGTTCTACAATCACTGTAATGTAACAACACAAACAATCCAAAATTCACACATCAGTTAAACAGATTACCCTAACCTATTAAACACCGACACGACACGACACTAACACATAAAAACCTCAAATAATTCAATTAAGTAAAAGTAATCGAGTTTAACTACACATGTCCTGATATGAGATAGACATAGGACACGAGACACACCATGTAACTATGCCACAGACACGGGCACCAGACACGACACTAAGGTAACTACACACGTGCCAGAGATGCCAGGTATCTCTGGCACGCCATAATCAACATCAACAATAAGAGCCTTTAAAAAAATAATAACTTGATATATAAGATTCCAAAATAAATTCCAAGTATGACCCATTTCTTCAATTATCATTTTTTTTCAGCCAGGAAGAAAATGCATTAATCAATTGAAGAAGAAAAAAACACAATTTGAATCTTGTTATAACCTGGAAATGAAAAATTGATATATAATGGAAACGATAAAAGGTAAATTTGATGTGAAAAGCATGAATTACCTGGAAATGAAATCTAGGTATCGAAAAAGAACAGTTGTTTGCAATTATGGAATGAGAAGTGTTATTGCAGGTTCGGCGGGACAAGAGGATGAGCTTGCAAAGGCTGTTTTTCTTTTTCCTAACAATACAAAAGAGAATTAAATTCTTGTTTTCTTCTGTTTGTTCAATCTCAAACACACTAACAATCATTAACTACTACCGCTTAAGGTTCATTAACACAATTTTAATTTTTTTCCCAATAATTAATACTTCATCTGTCACATAAGACAAAAAAAAAACACAAAAACTAAAACATATTATTTTGTAACATAGTTTTTTTGTGTTATTTTGAAATAAGTTTTATAGAAATATGTAAAAATAATTTTCATTGGTCGTTGGTTATTGAAAAAATAAAAAGAGAGCAAATTAAATGCACTTTGCATTTAATTTTCTTTTAGAAAACATAATTTTTTGAAACAATGATAAAAGTTTGTCTTTTTTGCTTATAATTTAGAACAAAGAAAATGAGTTTTTTTTCCTTATAATTTAGGACTGAGGGAGTACAATTTTTTTCATAACCGAATTGGTTTGTTGGTCGATGATATTTATAGTTAGAGTTAAATATGTTTTTTTTATTTCTTTAAATATTCTAACTTTTTGTTTCAATACTTTTTAAAAAAAATCAACTTTTAGTCGTCTAAAAATATTTAATCATCAATTTTTGTCACTCATTTTTAGTCAATTTATTCAAAATTTTGGTTTTTTTGTCTTCCACAATCATGGTTTCGTACATTATAAAGTTCTCATTTACATAAGTTTAATTTTTTGTAAGGTTATGTATGTTTTTTATTCTAATAAATAAATAGTTTTTATCCGATGAAAATGGAGTTTCAATTGGGGAAGATGAGATTGGTGGAGGTGGTGGAAATGAGGGAGCCATGGGTAATTTCACATTAGTTTGAGAGAGCCATGGGTATTTTCGTCACATCATCTTCCATTTTGGTGAATAACATTTTGTTTGTCAATTCTTCCATGCCACATAAGCTCATAGACCACATCAGGACATTATCTATTGAAGACACATCATTAAAATGGAACACATCAACCGTAAAACACATAAGGGGCCATCGAACCAGAAAGGGGGCAAAAGAAGGGGTTTAAAATCGCTCAATTAAAAGGATGAGATACAAAATTGCACAATTGACAAAAGATAGGGACAAAAATGTAATTAAGCCTTTATTTTTTCCACCAATATAGTTTTTTATTGACAGTTTTCTTATTTGAATTTGTAGAAATTGGTCTTGAAAAGTAACTTTGAAATCCAAAATGAGAAAACTCGAAAATTAGCTTTCATTCAGAGAAAAAAGAAATTAACAAAAAAAATTCCTAAATTTTTTAACAAGTTTGGAGTTGAAGCTTGCTTAATTGTAAATGTTGGTGATGATGATAGTAGATCAATGACTTGGCCACAAGACACCACAATTGTACGGTCCATGCTTGTAAAATATGAGCAACAAAAGATTGAGGGTATTTTGCTCAAAAAAAAAAAGATTGAGGGTACAGCTCGAAAGGAATTTGATGTGAAGGACTGTTTTGCAAATAAGAAGAATATGATCGAAGCCGAGAGATTTCTAAAGTGCGCAAACAAGTTGTAAAGAACAAGTATCCAACATGGGGTCTGTGTTTCCATAGCTTGGAAGGGGATCAACTCAAAACCTTCATTGGTATTATAGATGGCAAGATTCAAGCTTGCAATCAAAGGATTAACATGCTGAACAAAATGCAACAAAGTGATGAAACTAGTTTATTAGATAGCATTCCTCAAAGGCAATATATATCTGAAGATACATTAGATAAAAAAAAGTTAGTAAGTTTGGTTGGATGGATTCACAGTGAATTTGTCAGAATCATGATGAATCACCGTGATTTTGTAAAAGCTACACTCCTTAAATAGTATCAACTCTAATAGAAAGACATGTGGATGCACCACAAAACATGCACACCATTCATCAAGAGGAAAATTTCTAATGTGTACTTTGCCATATGCCCATTTCACTCACCAACAGTAACAAAAGAGGTACAGACTAGAACACATAAATAAAGAAAATAAAATCATCTAAACTATTAACAAAATTTATTACAAGTGCTTTTCTAATTAATGAGTTATGCAGCAGGCCTAAAATTGTTTCTTCAATTGGTGCCAACCAATATGTCAAAATTGTGCTTTTTACCTTTTTCAAAAACAATATATTTTGAAACTCTGCAACAGGCCTAAAACATTTTGCTTTCTATATGCTCTAGCTGCATCATATTACTTTTCTCCAACCTTCTCCTTCAACATTGCTATGAATTTGTCCCTTGCCTCTGGAGTCATTCCCTCTGCTGAACAATCACCAACTCCCCATTCCGCCCCTCGTAAGCAGTACTTGTTCTCAATTTCTTTACTATTCCTGAAGAGTAAAACACAAAAATGTTGTTGTAACTTTCTGATAACAGATGCATAGAAACAATGTTTTAAACAAAGTTAATACCGACGAATAATAGGATCTAATGCATACATCAGACAGGACAAAGAGAGACACCGCAACACGGCTGGTGTCCGAAATATAGAACACCGATGACAATATTCTAAATTGAGAATTAATATTAATATAAGAATATTTCTCACAAAAAGAGTATTAACAGGAATCATTTACTATCCAATTCATGCATTTTTGTCAATATAAGAAGACAGGTAGTGTGTTTTATAAAACTTAGTTACTGATATGATGTATTGATAATAGCCTAATTTTTTTTAAGAGGCTCAACAGGTGTTGGCTCGGTCTCTTGAGGTGTGTCCAAGACGTGTGTGACAGGTCCGAGCCAATTCTTTTAACTGGACATTAAGAAGTGTCTATCATATGTCCAAATCTGTATGAGAAATGTCGGTGTCCAAAACGTATCCGACAGATCGACATAGCACTTTAGAGAGAGGTGTCTGTGCTCATAGGTTATTAGTATCCTTAGCTATCTACCATCACTTGCAGCTACCTATGACTATGTCTAAATAAAAAAATAAAATACACAGTTCAATTATGATAACAGAAAAATTACTTCTCTTTATTCAACTTAGATTGCTCAAGCAGTTTCTTCACCAGGGGAGTCTCTTTAAATCTTGCATCATTTTCAGCATATTTCTTCTGGTTTTCTTCTGTGAAATAATAATCATAAAACAATGATGAAAACAAAATATGTTAGTTTCATTTCATGAAATTTAAGTTTACAAAATCACAGAATGTTAGAAGAGTTTGCAAGTTGAAACCATTAAAACGTTTGAGGAAGTCAATCTGAGGCAGCTCAGGACCAGGAACAGACTCTAGTCCTGTGATTCCTGACATGAATCCAGCATGTGCTGCAAAATAAGAAAAAATTCAATTCATATACATTGTCACGGTAAATATTTTTTACACCGTCCATCAATCATAATCGTCAGATTATTAAAATATGTTTCACTTTAATTCTTAAGAATCATAAGATCACATTGCCATAGATCACACTCATATGAGAGAGCATAGAAATACTCGTGAGGTAAAAGTTCGTAAGAATTAAGAAAGCATATTGTACACATTAGTCCTATTTATAGAACTCAACTATGCTAACGAGTAACTAATTAACTCTAACTAATTCTAATTAACCAACTAATACTAACTAACTCAAACTATCTTAACATCAATCATAACTACTTGTAAAATAACGTATATGATTGATTATGATTTGATGACACGGTAAAACTTTTTTACTTTGTCAGTATATAATATTAAACTCAATAACAAAAATGCCTTAGCATGTGTCTCTAATGAAGTTTAGTGACTGGAATTGCATGCTGCATTAAAGCATGGGAAAAGGTTACTTTACCTGGAGTTGACCAGAGAAGAATTGCAATGGAAGCAGCCAAAGGAACTGATTTTTGAAGAATATTGTAAGAATGATGAGAAGATAAGGAGCAAGAAAACTTGGTGTCATTTTTTGTTATTCCAAACTGAACCTTCTTTTGAGGATTGCTGAGTTTTTCACAGAAGGTGGAAATCTGAATGAAAGAGGAACTCATAATGATGATTGGTTTGGCTTCCCCTCTCTACGCTGCCTATCTGCTCAACACTTGGGAGTTGGAAGCAAAGGGCAGTGAGATAAGGGGCAGCAGATATACAAGGCTCATATTGCTTCTTTTATATATTATAAACTTTTCAAACTTTACAAATTATAATTTTTCCCAAAATTATCAATTTTCATTTTCAATTCTTATATATTTATTTTAAACCTTTAATACTTAAAATACTTTTCTTCAACACTTTTGGTTTCTGCTCTTAAATTTTAGAGTAAATTACACTCCCCTCCCCTCAAAGATGCTTGAATTACACTCCCCTCCCCTCTTATGTTAAAATATACATTCCCCTCCCCTCTTATTCAAAACATATTAGAGAAAAATACATTTCCCTCCCCTAAGAAAAGCTTGAATTACATCCCCCTCCCCTCTTATGTTAAAATCTACACTTTACTCCCTCAATATATATTTTTTTATTTTTAATAATCTAGCAAAAAAATAATAATCTAATACACTTCGAAAATAACAGTATTGCAGGTCTATTTTAACATAATAAAAAATTGAATACATATTTTTTTGCTATTTTTTACTCACAATTTCATTAACATGTAGTTTTAAACCCTATTATAAAATATGAAACAAGCCAAAATAAAATTAAAATATGTGAAAAATTACTAACGACAATAAACCATGGTTATTTAAAAGTTAATTTTAAACTCTAAATTATAAAATCAATAGCAAAATATTTAAATTTAATTATCATTAACATTTAAATTATAAAGAAATTAATTAATTTTTCTTAAAGGGTGGTTTAAAATTAATATATATTATAAAAATATTTATTTATGTTAAAATAGATTAAAGTGTAATGTATATTTAACTATCAAGGGAGGGGGTTGTAATTCAAGCATCTTATAAGGGAGGGGAGTGTAAATTTTATTTTTCAAGGGAGGAAATTGTATATTTTAACATAAGAGGGGAGGGGAGTGTATTTCAAGCATCTTTGAGGGGAGGGGAGTGTAATTTACTCTAAATTTTAACCTATTACGCTAACGAAAGTGCGTTGTGCATTTCCCACTTCGGATTTTTTAATAAAATGAAATGGTTCTGACTTTTTTTTAGGAAATTGGTTCTGATTTATTAACCCATACTTTTATCAATTTAACTGGTAATAGACCTTTGCTTCCGCACAGGTCACATAACATTATGTAATCATATAAAAAAGGGAAATGTTAACCGGTAATATCATCAAATATTTAAAAATATTAAATGAAAATTATCAACATTAATATAATGTTTTTTTGTGTCAAAAAACATTAATATAATGTTTTTATTGAATTACTTTTTCTTATATATTATAAAATATATTAAATATGTGAATCACGTATGTTGTAGATTTTATTTTCTTATGTACAAGAAAACAAATTTTTATATACATATTTGAGAAAGTAAATAAACTAATTTTTTTTAAAACTCATAATTATTTTCAAAATATCAAAATTAATGTAATGTTTTTATTAAATAACCTTAACTTATATGCAAAACACCGTTCAATGTTCGCATCACACCCATTGAAAATTTTATGTGTTTTATCTGCAGAAATAATTTTTTATGTAAATATATGAGAAAGTTGATATGATAAAATTGTGGAAACTCATTAATATTGTCAAAATATAAACATTTTGGACAGGCGTTCCTCGAACACGCATCACAAATCGCCCGAGATCATCGGACACGTGGATGACCAACGAAAGGTCGCGAAATCCGGGCCGTCCACGTGTAGGACGAGCACTCAACGAAAAGCCCACTCTCTTAAAATTATTCACCACGCCATGATCACGATGGTTAAGATTCCGCGGCAAGTACAACAAAGTCGCCATTGAAATGAACTTCAATTAGACCGGCTTCACGTAATCACTTTGCCCTTACATACCTCGTGCTTGGGGGGCTGTGGACCGTCACCCCTAAGCAAACGAACGCACGTCCCTTGGGGGCTCCGAAGACAGAATAAAGCACCCTAGGCGGGATCTCTCAAGAATGGTTCATACTATTCATAAAGCACCACAATAGAAATTCGAACAGTAGAACATCAACCACTTCGCCTTGATTCCAAGCCTCGTGCTTGGGGGGCTGTGGACCGTCATAATATTCCTAGAGGCTAGAGAGCCCTCTAGAATGGCTCAAACACCCTCCAGAAGGACTTGGGCGCCCTTCAGAAGGGCTACAAGGCCTAGGCGCGCCCCCTCTAGGGCGTCGCCTTACTTACCTTCTAGAAATATCCTGAAACCGCCGGAATACCATAAATACCCTTGTTACTTGGAGGTTAAGTAACCGAAACCCAAGCTCACAGCAGGCTATAAATACCCTCCTTGGGAACATTCCCAAGGCATTCAATCAACAGTCTAAACCCTAATAGCGATACAAACCCTAGTATCCACTACTCGTACTTTTTGCAAGTACACATTTATACAATGTTTCTATTGAATAAGTTTTTATTTTATATGCAAAACACCGTTCAATGTTTGCACCGCACCCGTTGCAGATTTTATGTGCTTATATATGCATAAATAAATTTTTATGTACATATATGAGAAAATCGATACGATAAAATTAAAAAAACTCATTACTATTTTCAAAATATCAACATCAATGTAGTGTTTCTGATAAATAAATTTTTATTTTATATGCAAAACACCGTTCAATATTTGCATCGCACCCGTTGCAAATTTTATGTGTTTTATCTGCAAAAATAAATTTTTATGTAATATATGAGAAAGTTGATGTGATAAAATTGCGGAAACTCATTATTATTGTCAAAATATAAACATTAATACAATGTTTCTATTTAATAAGTTTTTATTTTATATGCAAAACACTGTTCAATGTTTGCACCGCATCCGTTGCAGATTTTATGTGCTTATATATATAAATAAATTTTTATGTACATATATGAGAAAATCGATACGATAAAACTTTAAAAACTCATTACAATTTTTTCCAAATATCAACATCAATGTAGTGTTTCTATTAAGTAAATTTTTATTTTATATGGAAAACACCGTTCAACGTTTGCACCGCACCCGTTGCATATTTTATGTGTTTTATCTACAGAAACAAATTTTTATCTAATTATATGAGAAAGTTGATATGATAAAATTGTGAAAACTCATTAATATTGTAAAAATATAAATATTAATATAATGTTTTTATTAAATAACTTTTTATTTTATATGCAAAACACCGTTCAATGTTTGTACCGCTCCCGATACGCATAAATAAATTTTTATGTACATATATCTAAAAATCGATATGATAAAATTTTAAAAACTCGTGACTATTTTTAAAATATTATCATCAACGTAGTCTTTCTATTAAATAACTTTTTATTTTATATTTAAAACACCGATAAACATTTGCACCGCACTCATTAAGGATTTTATAAGCTTATATATGTATAAGAAATTTTTTATTTAACGATATGTGATAGTTGATATAATAAAATTTGGAAAACTCGTGTCTATTTTCATAATATCAACATCACTATATTGTTTCTCCAAAATACCGTTTAACATTTACACATCACTCATTGTAGAATTTATGTGCTTATATATCCAAATCAAATTTTATGTATACCGATATGAGAAAGTTGATGTGCCTAAAATTTGAAACTGATGATTATTTTAAAATTATTAACATTAATGTATATTTTCTTTTTAGAAGAAATTAATGTATCATTTCAATTAACTTTTTTTATATGCAAATTAGTAAGATTAAGAGAATAAAAGATATCAGAATAAACTATTTTCCTATACTTATAACATAAAAGATAACATAGATTGTTTTGGTATATTTATGCTATACTACACTGTTTTTTCTTATTATTTTATAGAGAATTGACGATAAAGCCCATTAAATTAATGATATTAAAAGTGCGACCGAGAATTTTTTGTGCAATTTATTTAACAAATAAAGAGAATCAGATAATAAGGAGAAGAAAGAAGAAACAAATTGACTTTTTTATTTACAAAATATAGGGAATTAATTAATTTGTTAGAGTTTTGATGACATTATCCGAATTTTTTTTATAAAATTAATTAATTTCATAGTTGTCCGTAGAAATTTGTTATAACTGTGATGACCATTATCCATTATTAATTTAAAAAATTAAAAGGATTAAATTAAATTTTGCAAAATGACGATTATGCACATAAAATTAAGGAGATCATGAGTTTTAAAGAGGACAATTAAGAAATTTTGTTGTACTTCAACTTTTATATATTGTTATTAGATTGATAATAATTAATATCTAAATACATAACTGAACCAGGGAATACAATTATTTATTGTATTTTAGAATAAATATGTTTTTGATCTCTATAAAATTCGTTGGTTTAATTTATATTTTTCATAAAATAATTCTTCAAAATTTAGTACCAACATTCTTTTAATATCTAAACACAGAATTGAATTAGAAAAAAAATTATTTATTATATTTTAGTATAAATGTCTATAAAATTTATTAATTTAATTTATATTTTTTACAAAAAAAATTCTTCAAAATTTAAAGTACAAAAACTGAATTAGAAAAATGTATTTGTTATATTTTCATTTTTGATGTACTATTTTTTTTTAATGAGTAAATAATAATTTTGATCCTGAAGGTGCAACCTCTAATGATTCGTTTGTGAGGCTAGTAGCTTTCTTTTTTGTTTGAGCTTGGTTCATGTTTCTTTGTTTAGGTGTTTCATGATTCCATGTAGTTTGTAATGACTGTTTTTGTTAATGAAAGTTATCTCTATTTACCAACAAAAAAAAGAAATGATCAATGAATATGCCAAGTGCTCTCAACATAATCCTTGAATGTATTAAAATTAAAAGAAAATATCTTTCAATGTATTCGTCGATAGTGAATTGAATTCGTGAATGTATCTTTTGTTAGTTTAGCTAAGTCCTTCCCTCTTATGTTAATCAATTTAGTCTATGAAACCATTCTAAAAGACATACTTAAGGAGGCTACTTAATGGATGGAAAACTAGAAATGTGAGAAAGCATACAACTAGAGCCATATATATGAAGTATGAACCTTTTAGAAACTAGTTACTCTTATTAGCATAGCTGATCCATCATCTATTCAAATTCTGACAGGACTCTGCTACCAAAGCTCAAACAAGCTGAAGTTGTACAATCTCTTGTTTAAGTTTCATAGCAAACAAGCAGGAAAAGTACTTATTGGAAAATGTCAAAATCTCTTTATCTAAACCTTACACAAAACAAAATGAATGCAACCACCCAAGGTGAACCCTTAATAAACCTAGAGCATATTGAACAAAAAGAGCATGTGGAAAGAAAAAATGAAAACATATTGAGAGCAGTATCCAAACCTTGACAGCTGAACCAGGACAAATGCACAGCTAAGATTTAAAGCATTTAAGAGTACAAAATTATGAATAATGTAAGAATATTATGTTAATGCAAACATTGGTTGCAGGTGTATTCAAGTATACCATGGATTTTTTTTTAGAAATGAGGATTCGCATAGAAAGCATCTTATATTATATTATTAGTTAACATTTATAAGGTAAACTTAACAGACAAACATGCCAACACTAAGCCATAGAAGAAGTGTTTGTATTCTTCACTAAAACTTACAGAGGCAAAGGCAACAAAAATAGGAAAATGCCTCCATTCTCCTCAAGTTGTGGACGAATATCTCATCACATATAAACAAACTGTTGCTACAAAACATACACTTCGGGTGCATATATATATTTTAGCACCTACTTCTGATCAATTTGGTAAAACAAGCCAAAACATGCATCTACACCTATGTATTATGTATAAAGGATCTGCAGTTAGATGACATAGTTCAAATCCATGATAACAGAATGAGAACAGAAGTAATTACCACAACATCAGCAAAGAATTCAAATTATTGGTCTATTCTATTGCACATGTGTCAAGTGCTTATTGTGATTTGCGGTGTAATAGTCCTGTTCATGACATATGTCTACTCCTATCCTTAAAATCACGCATATATATCATTAGTGAACATAATAAATTTCAATGTTCTGTCTGAATTTTAGTTAATAAATCAATTCAAAGTACATAAAGGCAGAGCTGAAATTTTCACATAATTTACAGACTATGATTTCTAAATTGTTTGGTTGAGGTAATTTGAAAATTTTAAAGAATTTAAAATTTTAGGCAATTTACCTCAAAGTATTTGAATTCCCTGATAACATTACATTTCCTTAACATTACATTACATTCCCCCATCCAAACAATGAAATTCACCTCAAAGTATTTGAATTCCCTCGTAACATTACATTCCCTCAAAACATTCCCCCATCAATGTGTTTGGATGAGGTAAGTAAGAAATTTTAAAGAATTTAGAATTCTAGGCAGTTTAAATGATTCAATTAAATTACTTTCATTTCTCAATACTTTTGTTTGGATGGAGTAATAAAGAATTTCATAGTCATTCTTTTGGGGAAACTTTTATATATTTTAATTTTTTTGGACCAAATTTGAAAATTAAAATTTGGGGTCAATTTGTAAATTTCAAAAAAATTGAGGGGTCAAATTATAATTTTTGAAAAAATTGAGGGGCCAATTTGCAATTTTTTGAAAATTTATTGGGGTCAAATTGAAATTTTTGAAAAATTTGAGGACCAAAATGCAAATTTTGAAAAATTATAACAATGAAGAAATTTGAAATTTTTGGCTTTTAGGTGTCTTTTGAAATTCTCTAAATTTAACAAAAATTAAAACTCTGATATGTTTGATATCAACAACTGCGACAAAAATTTATTCCAAGAGCTCAGATAAGTATGACTTTTAGCATGTTTTTTGATAATTTGATCCCTAACAAATACTAAGAGACTCGTATTAGTCCGTGACAAAATCATAGTAGCTCAGTTTGTGTCCCTTTGAGTTAATCTATATATTTTAATCATTTATCTTTCATTTAATTATTTATCTCTTAAAATATTTTTTTAGGGGATCCCTTAAAATATTTATTCTGGTCTATATTTTCGTAAGGTTATAATACAAATCCATCATTTTAGACATATGTATCAAATGTGTGCTTAGTTGTTCGTTACTATCATGTGTGGTTCTTGTGGAGTACGTGACTATCTTCTTTCTCAAAATTCATAATTTATGTTGGAAAGCATGGCATATCCATGAAAATAGAGAGAAAAAGCTTACAAAGCTATTGTATTGATGATGGTTAAGATGATACAAAAATGAAAGAGATGTAGAAATGAGTACCCTAACTAAACTAGTACCCTAACTAACTATATTTTCTAACTAATGTTAACTAACAATTGAACTAAACTAGTAGTAATCAATATTCTTAACACCCTCCTTCAAACACAAGGTAAGCAACATCAAAGTTGAACATCCAAAATGATACACGGACGACAGAAAAGAAACTTAAAGATAGCAGAACTAGTCCATATCACAACAACCAATTCAGCTTCACATTAGACCAAAGCAATCTTTGAAGAAAAGAATATAACAGCTCAATACTATTTGATCAATAACATCATGGTTAAAGAAAGAGAACTCCATTTGCAAGCATAAGTCCAACAATAATAGTGGAACCTTGTTGCAATCAAACCCAAACATGAATGAAGAATGGACAAAATAACACTAACATACCATGACCAAAACAGAATCATCAACATCATATTCACCATAAGAGATGGCTTGCACAAATCTAACAAGATGATATCTAATTTCTTGCACCTGCTTTCAAACCATAAGTTCCAAAACATGACAGTGAACAAGTTCAATAAAACCCTTACTCAAAAGCATGTCAATTGATATAGACCACGCAATACCTTAGCCTACTACAATTGATAAAAACAATATGCTAAAATCCTGATAACTGGCTGGCTGGGAATGCTTGATGTTCATGTTGATTCAATAATTTGAAAACCCGATTTGTTTTTATGTAGCACTAGCATCAAGACATGTGCCTGTCTCTTCGCTTTTATTGGAAAGAAATGGTAAATCGTTAAAAATTAATTAATTGAAAGATAAAATGAATAAAATTTATTTAAAACAAGATGGGATTCTAGGGGTGAGGGATCAATTAAACCCCTCACCAGTGGAGCACCGAAGAGATGCATAAATAAACTTATGATATAACGAATTCAACAAGCAAATATGCTGTTAATCTACCAAAATTGTTAACCACAAAATTAATCACCTAAAAGCTATGATATATTGAGCCATTTAAATTTCTAGAAATCCTATCATCCCTTTGATATGGTACATTCTACTGCAAACAATGAAACTTCTAAAATATTGTTTTTGGTGAAACAAACATTCACATGCCGTAAACAGGCTGATTGATCATATCATATGCTGCTAAGCAGTTTATTTATGCAAAAAAAACTAGTTGGGACAATTTTAATGTACTCTTGCTAACGGGAAATGACTTCATAAGTAATGTTTCCCCACAAAGGCATGAAACTGAGATATCAATATCATCCATTTCTAACACTTGGTCGGCCATTTTAGTTTGCATATTCCCACTCTCATTTAATTCTTCTGTTGGGTTTGGGTATATATAAGTATGCAGTAAATCGACGCTTTGAGGCAGCAGATGTAATGAACGATCTCACAGCCTCCATTCTCCATAGTACTAAACGAACAATGTTGAGGAACCAATATGACTGACAAAGAATGAACAAAGAACTTCATCGCCTGAAGAGCTGCAAACTCATAGCTAGTATACCTGGTGCTTCAATATGAATCAAAATATTCCGATGAAACAACTTATGACTGCACTAGAGGAAGTTAAGCATGAACAAGATAATTCATTTCACTTCTCCGAAGAAAAATTCCAATCCGCACACAAGACTGAAATGCAAAACTGCGATCTTATAACAGTAACGAAATGTGGAATTAATCTAAATAATAAACATATCTGACATAAGTTGACCTATAAAATACCAAAATTTCCTTGCTAAAGGATACTAATTGTCCTTAACTGGGAAAGAGGCGGCCATTTTACCCTTCCAATTCATTTCAATGTATAAGGGGTTCGATATTCATGTAATAGAAAATTACAGATCTCTTGCAGTACATTTGTCAGGCATGAGTCAGCACACTTGCGATTTTATTCCTAGCTTCTTTGCATAGCATGTCAGCATCATTTCCATCTATAGGTTTATGTATAACAACTTTCACGGAACCTAAGTTCAATATACCCTCCCTTCCAGCTGGCATGATTGGGCCAGTTCCAATAAGGGTGATTGGTACAACTGGTGCTTTAGTTTTTGCAGCAATGCTGAAAGCTCCCTTCTGTACATCCCCAGAGGAAAATAAAAGTTGACAATCAGTTCATCGAAATGAATTTTCTACTAGAAATAAATAGGTGCAGCAAAATGAAAGACTTAAAAAGAATAGATCTTAACTTGAATTTGAATATGCTGATGTGTAATGCTACCTTTATAGGTTTAATTATCGTCCCTATATGTGTGTGTGTGGGGGGGAGGAATCAACTTACTCCAAGAGTATTTGCAACCATTAAATTATTCATTAAGAACTATTAATTTGACAGTTGGATACCTAAAATTTAATATGTGCTAGAGCTATTAAGCAGCGTAACTGAAACAATTTAATATGTGCCATTGCCAATAATTATCTGGTCAGGCCCCTCAGAGAGAGATTTGCTGAATATTTTGTGAGTTGAAGGTCACATGATGTGAAGCTACTGAATTTGGATACCAGTTAACTGAGCTAGCAGAACTAGAGTTAGCCATCAGAGTGGAGGTTGAGGAAAACCTCTGGGTGGAGGGCCAAGGAAACTCCAGGAGTTATAAGGCCATTGCACAGGGCAAGAATTAGCTTGCCATGGTGCTGAATATTGAGGAAAAGAGTTACCAGTACCAGATTGATCGGAGTATCCCGACTGTTGTGACTGATCGGAGGACACAAAGGGTACACAATCATTCTTAAATCAGTGATAGCAGATGGAAGCTTCATGCCCAAAATCATGACAAACATGACACTGAATAGAATTGCAGCCATATGAAATATTGTCCTATATTATACATGGGCACTTCTAATTGAAGTAGTGTCCCAGTGTGTGACACCGACACTTGTGATTACATTGAATTGTGTCATTATTTTCAAAATTTTATCGGTGTCAACGTGTCAGTGTCGTGTCGTGTCCGTGCTTCATAAACAGGACACAATGTTATCAGTACCGATGAATATACTATTTCAATTTTACTTTGTTACTATTTTTCTATCCTTCGACTATAATTTTCATAGGTTATTTATTTGTGAAGAAGTGCCCTTTCCGGTTTTGTTGTCAGTCTCAAAAACATATAAATAACTGAATTATCTAGAATTGTTAGCGTCTAAACCATGATTATCTTATCTACTCTACAAAGGTGAAAGTGATTGCACAAAAACTAACCTTGAATGCACCTAATTTTCCATCTTTAGTGCGTGTTCCCTCCGGGAAGAAAAAGACAGAGGCTCCTTTCTTGATCAGATCGATGCATCGTTTAAGACAGTCCTATACATGAAGAAGTATTTAACCAATAAGTTGTTAAAATTAGGTGCAAAAAAATACTACTACCATACATACCATCTGGCTTCGGCTGTCCATGCGCTTCAAAGGAATTACACCCAAAAGAAACATTGCCCAACCAATTATCGGAAAAAGGAATATCCCAGTCTTGCTTATAAATTTAAAGCTTCTTCCGAGCGTAAGAAGAGTATATATATCTAGAAAACTCTGATGATTGGAAACATAAACGGCGGGAGTATCTGGAGATGGTAGATTCTCTAACCCTTGGTATTCAATTTTGAAAAACGGAGTGACAGTGAGTGTAGCCCAGAGTTTAGCGACGAAATAATGAAACTTTCTACGATAACGATCAAAGAGGAGCACAAATGGATGTCCAAGTAGCATGACGATAAAAAGAAATATAGCAGCAAAGGAAGTAAGAGTATAAAAGCAAAGTCCTCTAAGTTTTGCTTCCAATTTGGGTTCAGGTATTGAATGGCCATTGTTTCCGTCTCCTGGTGCAGCAGTAATCTCATATCTTACAATCACATCCCTGCGGAGTTGTTGTTGTTGTTTCAATTTGGGAGTAAAGGACAGGCTTAACACATTTCTTTGCTTATTTTGGATTTCAGAAACTATACATACATACATAGAAGAAGACAAAATCAAAAATAAAATTATTTCACAGAAATAATAATACATGAAAGAAAGAAAAAATCACTTACTGAAAAAAGGACGTGGTGTTACGCGTAATCCAATTCTGGGTTGTTGTTGGTGTGAGTAAGAGAGATAGAGACAACGATGATGATGGACTGGAGAAGCAACTTCCATGGAAAATGAAATTCAATTCTGAGAATTTGGGATATAGAAGATTCGTAAAAGAAGATTAGTTGGATTCTATCTATGATGAATCAGACGAAGAATGCTGTGCCACATCTGAACCGCCAATATTGATCTAAGAGATGTAATTTCAACCCCACTCACCTCTCAATTAAAACTTCTCTTTTTTATTTTTTTCCTTCCCGGGTTTGAACAATACTTCGTCCTTCCTAATTGAGTTAAACTCACAAGGATAAAACTCCTCCCATTTAATACATTATGTACTAAGCACAACATTGTTGATAAAGATTTAATGATGACTTTTATATTTTGACGTATATAGTTAAGGGTGGGCAAAAATAACTGTGAACCGAACCGAAACGGTTAACCGAGCTAAATTGAACCAAATTGAAATTAACCAAATCATTTAAGTGGTTTGCGAACCGAACCAATAATGTAATAAGTAATAACAGTTATTGAACCATAATCAAACTGTTTGAACATCATTTGGTCCCTTAACTTATTTTTGGTTTTCATTTTGGTCCCCTAACTATAAAGTGTCTCAATTTAGTCCCTTAAATTTTCTGTCGTTTACCGTTTTGATCATCTCCATCCGTTTTTTGATGTCTAATATTTTTAATATGATTATAACCGTTTGATTTAAGGTCCATAGTATACTACAGTGAACCACCCATATATGATTATTTATTTCTTCCTTCTCTTCTTCTCCTTCTCTCCCTTTTCTCCAAACCACAAATCAACAACAACCACAACAAATTCAGAAATTCAACAACAAAATCATCATCACCAAAAAAACTAAAACAACCTTAACAATATCAACTACTTTATCCTAAATAATGATTATCGAAACAACAACATTTACAGGAGATGGAAAGTGGCAAAATTTCTTCCTCTCCAAATTGTCGTTTTGTCCTTCCCATGGCCTTACAAAGTCATCTTCCTCAAAGACAAAATAATCATCATCACCACAAACAATTCCAGTTTTTTTTTTTAAAATTGGAAGTGGAAGTGGTGAGATTGGAAGGTTGTGTTTGGCGAGGGGGTGCGAAAGAGAGATTGGAAGGTTGTGTTTGACGGGATCTTCATAAGATCAAAAAAAAAAACGCAGGTGAGAAAGAATGGGATTTTCTGGATATTTGTTTTGAAGGACAACAATGCAGTTCACTCTCTTTCTCTCCCTTGTTCTTCCTCGACACACAAACCTTCTTCTTGCAATTCATTCTTTTGAATTTGAATTCTCTCTCTCTCTCTCTCTCTCACACGATCTGTTCCTCTTTCCTTCTTTTTTTTTTTTTAATTCATGATGATGATAATGAAAGAAAGCAAAAAGGATTGAATTTGATTTGGTATTGTTGTTGCTGCTGTTGTTGTCACTGATTCTAAGTTTGAAGGATGAATGAAACAAAGATGATGATGATTCTGTGTCTGGTAGTAATGTTGAGAATGTTTTTAAGATTTTTTTTAGGAATGATTATGTTGATGAAGATGAAGAAGAATATGGGAGAAGAAGATGAAGAAAGGTGAGAAAAATATAGTGTTGGTGGTTTACAATAAAATACAATACACCTTACATGATCCAACAATCTTCTTTTAAAGAAAAAAATCAAAAGGTTAAAATTTAAAAATTTAATAAGGTGTATGGTGGACCATCTTAGACATTTGATGTTAAAAATTAATGGAGAGGACCAAAACAGTAAACGGAAGAAGATTTATGGGACCAAATTGAGACACTTTATAGTTAGGGGACCAAATTAAAAACCAAAAATAAGTTAAGAGACCCAATAATATATTAAGCCTAATGAAATTTTATTTTGCCTTTTATCATGCATTAACATTGGAATTTGTTGATGTTTTTGTTGATATTAGTAAAATACAACTAGTAAAACCAAAAGAAATTGATAACTAGTGTGACTTAATTCTTAAAAATGCTTAATACATTTGTTCATAGTTTAAATACAATTAATAAAAAGTAAGTATATATATATATATATATATATATATATATATATATTTGAAAAGATAAAAATTCTTAACACTTGTCGCACAATTCCAATTTATGAAAAAGAAAAAAAAATACATTTTGATTCAAAATATTAATTAGGTTTTTTTGGTTCGGTTCGTGGACAACAAAAAGGTTAACCAAACTATAACTTTGGTTCAGTTCGGTTCCTCGCAAAGTTCAAATGGTTCGGTTTGATTTTTCAAACTGTTGAAACTGTTTGGTTCAGATCGGTTTTCTTCAAAAACTGAACCATGCCCCACCCCTATATACAACACTAACATGTAATTTGGTGAATAATAAGTAATATAAATTGTGAGATTCTGTTTACACTGATTTTTGGTAAACGATCGCTGGTTTAAAATTAGTTACTTGCAAAATCAACCAGTAAATCTTAAGGACATATTGTGCTTGTTATTTTCTGGAAATTTGTTCTTGTTCTTGATGAATCTAATAAAAGTACGAATAATAGCAACAAATTCGATTCAATCAAATCTATCGAGATTACTTTGCAGTAAAGATAACAAGTAAAAGTTTAAAAGAAACAAGTAAATGATAAAGACATTTAAGAAAATAAACTTAAATTGCATTGCTTGGATGTAAATTGGTACACATATTCATACATTGCAACATGTGACTCGTTTCTCGTTTGCATTTGAATTGTTTGAGTGTAAGTTTTGTGTTTGATTGAATTGTGACCCTTTTCTCTTTCGAGAAACTACTATTTATACTAAAATAGGAAATAACTATCTATCTAATAAAAACTATAACTGCCTAGAAAACTGATAAAGGCACCTATTCGATTTGAATTTCGAATTGCTTTTGGTTTTATCCAAATCTAACAACTTTTCGATACTCCTAACCCGTCGAACTGAAATGTCAATCTAAAACATCTCCAGCGAGCCCAACTTCGATAAATAAAGAAGCATCCTCAATCATAAAGTCAACCCTCAAATTGACCATATTTAATGCAGCCTTTAAAATTATAGTCTAACAAATTGTCCCCCAGAAACGGCGTTTTTCGATTTATTTTTCTCGATAAGGGAGAAAAAGATGTTTTTGACCTCTACAAATCGAAAATTTATTTGAAATAGAATTTCATGACATCATCATCTGGGAAGAGGTTCAAAATAAACCTTTATGGTGTCCCCACTATAGTTAGTGGGCCACGTTACCAGCATTGGGAACCACCATTTTTTATATTTAAAAAAACTGCCAACACAAGATGTTGACATCTGTTTAGATCAAAAGGCTATAAAACAAATGTTTTACCTTACCCTTTTTCACTTTACACTTTCTGAAAAAACCACACACTGTTCCTTCTTCTTCTCCGTAATTTTCTAAAGATTCACCCAGAAAATCTTTTGGCATTCCATAATATCAATCGCGAAATAATATCACCTAATCATGATGAACCCAGGAGATTCTTCTCGACCTTCAACTCATAAAGAACCCGTTATTTTCTCCAAAGAAACCATCAGCGGTACCCTCTACTTTGCAGAAGACCCAAAAGTTTTGGAGGCTGAAGCACAACTCTGGAAATCCCAGGTAATCATTCCATACCCTAACTCACCACATGCATTTTTAGGGCTGCTTCCATTCAACTACACGAGGGCAGAGAAATTTGCCTAAGCAAACTCATCTTGGGGTCTTTGTACGAAAATTTGAATGAAGCAATAACCAGTATCAAGGAATACCAATCAGGAAGAAAATATGATAAACTATCAGTTATAAGCTCAAACGCTATTTGAAATAGTGTTTGAAAAATAAGTTATAAGCTCATGGTGAAAATACCGTGATACGACCCAATTCTAGTAGGGATCACACTCCAAAATTTAGAGAGAGAAACTAGAGATAAAAGAAATACTATTATATTTTTCATTGATTCTCATGATAAAGCATACAATGCTTATATAGACTTGTCATACTCATAAATCATAATAAGATAAGTGCATCCTAACATACTCAATATTATCCTCTAACAATATACCTTCTAGATCTTCTAGATTAACGTGAGTCATAATAACTTCTAGAACTAATTGAGTCATCACATAAATGCTCATTATTCTAAATATCTCGTCAAACCGCCACTAATAAGAGTTTTTTTTTTTTTTCTTTCTTTCAAATGACCTTATACACTGCTCGCTATAAGTTATAAATGAGCTTATTGGTCATGTCAAACGGAGCAACAATTCAATGTCACAAAAGTTCGGATAATTTTGTTTAAGACCACGACTCAACGCCATCTCTAAAACACACATCTGAAAAGCAATGTTGGTTTGGTAGAGTTAGAAGTGGCACACTGTCAAAGAAAATCATAGATAGACTTTCAACTGTTGATCTCATCTTTTTTCTTCCACACTTCCTTTAGCGCTTGAAGAGCAACCATGGATCCTCCACCAATACTCATACCCTTCCTTGCAGCCTCTTTAACTTTTGCTGCTTTGATACCAATACATTCATTATTCATCATCTCTTTTATAACCTCTCCAATCTCTTCCCCTTTCACTACACATTCACCTAGCCACCCCCATTCTTTCTTCCACACACCCCACCCTCCTTTTGAAACCACTTCAGCATTTATCTTTTGATCTCCAATTTGAGGCCACCCTAAGATTGGCACACCAAACCATGCCGCCTCTATCACCGAGTTCCATCCGCAATGACTCACAAACCCTCCTACACTTTTGTGACTCAAAATCTCACTTTGATCCACCCATTCTTTAACCACAAATCCTTTCTCCATTATCCTCTTCACAAGCTCAGACCCTAATACCTCATCTAACCCTTCTTCTTCGTCCCGATCAACTTTTTTATCCTTCACCACCCACAAAAACTTGTATCCGCTTCTCACCAAACCTTCTCCTATCTCTCTTATTTGATCCCTTCCCATAGCCGTCCTACTTCCAAAGCTAACATACACCACTGAACCGCTCGGTTGATCATCAAGCCAGTTCAACGGAGTAACTGATCCATTTTTCTTAAACTTTTCAAACTCACAAGGCGGAAAAGGACCAATTCCATATATAGGTGGCAATTCTTTCACTACTTTTCCATTGTTAAGAGCCTCCAGGACATTTTCTTCAAGTCTTTCAAAAGTATTGATCAAAACACCATGAAGTTTTTTTAACTTAGGACTATCTTCCATGAAAATGTTACCAAAGATACTATTTGGAATCAAAAGTAATGGAGGGACTGATGATCTTGGTATGGATGAAACACCTGGAATCTCAACCACATCGACTTCAGAAAACGATGTAGAAGCAGCCATAGAGGGAAAGTAAGAGAAGAACGAGAACATGGTAGCCGAAGAAGTGAACAAGATATAATGAGGAACACAAAGGGATTCAGCAATAGGAAGAATAGGTGAAATCAATGTCATGTCATAAATGAATGAAGATAAAGGTGGTGAAAGTGAAGCAAGAAGAGGGGATAGAAGGTGTGAAGAGGTACGAATGGATGCAAATTGTCGGTAAAAAGGATCAATGGAAGTGTTAGTAGTGGCAGCAGCATTATCATGAAAAGGAAGAAGATGAAACTGAATTCTATTCACCTGAGGGAATGAAGAGTGAAACTTAGAGATGAGATCTTCTTCTGCTTTTGTAACTGTTGGTTGAGGAGTGATGAGAGTGACATGACATTGATGTTGGAGAAGCAATGAAGCTAGTCTCAAAAATGGAGTGAGATGGCCCATGCCAGAGCTTGGCAAGAGTGCAACATGAATCATAGGAGTAGAGGACATTCTTGTGTTCCTGCTTCTAACTTTCTCTCTTCAAGATGGTAAATATATAAGAATGTTAAGACTTAAGAGTGACTTTTTCCGATATATAAAGAAAATAGATTTGTTGGTTGGTGGCACCAATTTCAGATTCCTAACTTTCTTTTTATTTGCATTCACCTTCCAGTCTATGTTCAGGTAACACATTAATAACATACTCTCTCTCTTGTTGTTGCATACTTGTACTCTATAGTTCTATTCATTCATAATTTTGTTTTATTTTTTTGAGGTACTGATTTTTACAACTTTCATGGTAAGTTCCTGGATTAAGTTTGTTTATATACCAAGATGCATGAATAATGTTTTTTTCTTAAGTTCTAATGTTTATAGATTAAGTTCCTGGTACCGACATTAGGCATACAAAAAAATCAACTTTTTCATTTGTCCCTCATTTTGTTTGGTTGTTTCTTAATCTTGACCTTAGAAAGGAGGTAGCGACGGGCGACGGCTGTTGCCATTCCTGAGGTGTAATCATGCGATGAACAGAAGATTCGTTTTCTGGCTTCTTAAAATCACGATGACCTCAACATTGAGACGCAAAACACGCTATAAGTGTTGAAGAGTGTTAGCAAGACAACCTCTAACACACATCTCATTGCACTCTCTTCTATTTGTTAAAACATATATGGATCCTAACATTATAGCATTATGAGAAAGTGTTTATATTACCTTTGCAGGTTATTATGAATTGAAATTGATTGTCTACTCAAAAGTTAGTTTGTGACTAATTTTTTTTATTTTTATTTTATTGCTGGAGACACATATTAATGTGATTGTACAACAGTTGGTCAGTTGGGCCATTTTTTAAGTGATCTAGTGCAACTGTACTGTATTGTATTAAACTCCAAATGAACTCTCCTTCCTCTGTTCTTTTTAAATATCATTTTTTAAAATGTTTATTTTGTTCCTTTTTATTTATCTATTTATTGTTTTCAAAGTACTATTAATTATTATTGTTGAGATATGTAAGAGTTTTTTTACAGGATAAATAGTAAAGTCTTATTGGTTTTATTGGTATGTGTAAAATACTTAAAACAGTGATTTTAAAGGATTCAAAATTGGTAAGAGAGCCACATGAATCATAGGAGCAAGGGACATAGTTTTCCAACAATGTTGTGTTTCTACCGGTACTATATGTATAACTAGTCTTAAACGACCTTGGTGACAACCACTTTTCTCTTTTTGTGATTGGACAAAAACAATGGAGAGAGAAAAAAGAAAAGAAAAAATAAAAACACATGTGAGTACGAGAGAGAGAGAGTTGTTTTAAAAATTGTCAAAATATAGTTGTACAAATATCATTTCTCTTATTTATACAAATGTTAGAGTTAAGTCTTGGAAAGTTTCAATCCGACAGAAAATAGAGGTGAAAGATGCTTCTATGAAATTCAATATTATACACAAATTTATGTTATGAGACATTTAAATGATTTGATAATTTTTTACTATATAGTAAATATTTTTAAAGATTTTATCGCTGTCTCACATTTATACATTGAAGTTTGTCCTTTTTTCCTTTATAGCAATTAATTATCAATTGAAATTTATTGGCTACTGTTAGTTTGTGACTCATCTGTCTCATTTATTGCAGGTTCCTTAATAAAAAAAAAGTTTTTCTAACTACCGCCTCCGTTCCTTTGTAATTGTCACATTTTGACATTTTACACACAACAAGACAATAAATAGATATTATTACCTCCGTCCCTAATTATAGGACCCTTTTGGAAAAAAAATTGTCTCTTTTTATAAGACCCCTTTGATATTTCCAAGTGCATTAATTATTTTTTTTCCAACATACCCCTAGTTATTTTATATGTTTTTCTTCAATCAACATTAAATACCATGTTGAAAACATCAACTATCTCTCTCTTAAAGGATAAAATTGTAAATACAATAGTAATTACAAACAAATTTATTGTCATTTTCAATTTTCTTAATTCCCGTGATTTTTTAAAAGGGTCCTATAATTAGGAACGGAGGTAGTATTACTTTTGATATAATAATTTATACTTTTATCATAATGACCTTATTTATTTAATATCTTCTTTCATATATTTCTCTCTCCACAATAAATAACTAAGAATAATATTGGTAAAACAACATTTAATGTTATATTGAACTTTGAAAGTGACACTTAAATTGAAACAAAAAATTTCTCCAAAAATGACACTTAAAAAGGAACGGAGGGAGTAGTAGGCACTAGTTAAGGATTTAAAAAAAGAAAATAATTAATGAATTTTATGTTAAAAAAAATTACTTTTTAATGTTTCAATGTGTTGAATATACAACTTCCAAGATAAACTTTTCACTTTAAACTTCTTATGGACACTTGTTAACATTTTCAAAAAAAAAAAATCCAAGTTCAGATACAAGGTAGTTGATCTTGTGAGGTTGACTTGGAACATCAATCAATTCAAAGGAAATGAATTCCAAAACAATTTTCTTGTATTAGACCACCTAAGTAAAAATAATATAATTGCCGGTTACTTTAGCGGTACAACAATTAGACCATTTTTTATTGGAGGATGTGTGCTCCCGGGATATTGGTTAAACACCAAAAGAAGTAAGTTTTTATTAAAAAGTAATGTAATTATTACTTAATAAAAAGTGACAATTTATATTTTCAAGACAGAAAATTCCATTAATAGATTCTTTAACTAGTGTCCTGGAGCACCGGTTAACAAGACCCTTTTTTATTTAATAAACTTTAAGTACACTGCACCCTATAAGCAATTAAATTATTTTTTGATTGGATTTAGAGGAAGTCTTAAGATTATATTGAATCATCTCCATGCCTTCCAAACAAATCTCAGCCGTTCGATCAATTGAACAACTAAGATTTTGGTGAAGTAGGAGAAGCTGCAGAGGACATAGCATCTCTAAGGTACCTCCTTTTGAACCCTAAATTCTCAAGTGGAGAGAAGAGAGAGGGGGAAATACATGTTAGGGATAACTAAAATAGTATGCCTTAGAAGGGACGATGAATGAGTATTATGAAGGAGATTCAGAGTTCAATCTCTGCTGCTAATGAAGTCTGCCCCTACCTAATAAATTAACCGTTAACATTTTCCTATATATATAAAATTTACGATATTCTCAAATCAGAAGGATCATAAACATTTGTTGTTTAATTAGTGAAAATAACCTCAAATATTGGTTAAGAATTCAATGAAAAAAGAGACAGAAATGCAAGGTTGGTTGGTGAAAATGCAAGCCATTGAATGCTCTCAATGGTCATACACATAAAACAGGTCCTAGGCAAAACCTTGTTCCTCATTCTCTTGTGTTTGTATCATTCAAGCATGGTCTTGGCAGCATCAATCAATATTGATCTAAATTCCTCATCAGTAATTCGACCAAGCACCGTGTACCCTTCCTTGTCCTCTACATCCACATCTGCTCCATGCCTTATAAGAAGGAGTGCTACCTGTAAACCAAACATAGATTTTTATGCACTACATCAATGTATGCTGCTCCAAAGTTATGAAGACTCCAATAACAGAACTACCAAAACATATTTCTCATCATAGACTTTTATGTACTCTGTGTACAAACACATTACAGAATTATATAATTTCCCTTGTCCCTTGCACCTCGGTGTTGAAACTAAAAGTTTCAGATAGCATCTGATACTCTGAATACTAGACAGTATGATGGAATCTGTTGCATGTCTCCTACTGCACTTTCAACCTTCTATAACATCTTACAAGTTAAAACTACTAACCAGAATTTCCTTTTAAGTACTAAATAGAAGAAAGCAGTATGCCGGAGTCTTGAAAAGGACATATTAGACGTGTCAATCCATTTTTATTTTTGTTTTTGTTTTTGGAATACTGTCAATCCATTCTTTAGGTATAGAGGGAGAGGGAGGAAAATTAAATAATAGAAACTGGAATTGATAGTCAATTGATGAGAAGATGTGTTGGACAATACTAATACTAAGTCCTACCCTTACCCTCGTTAAAAAAGGAAACAAATCAAAATATACAAAGAAATATGAAAACTGTTATCATATTTATGATAATATAACAGTGTGGAAATATTTTTCATATATTCTACCCAAAGTTAAAGTATACTAAGCTTGTTACAGATGGAACAGTTGCAAGAGAAAAAGAACATAATTTTACATGGGAGACTGGCCAGGCCAAATTGGCCAGATTGCATTCGGAACAAAATTCGAGTGCATACCACATCTTAGGCAAAAACTGAGACTATAAAGCAACCAAAACAAAATTGATACGATTAAAAAAGAAACTGATCGGTTAGAACACGGGGTTTCATGTGTTTAACCTGATTGCTGACTTAAACTAACGATTTGACCATGACTGGCACGCCTCCTGAATGCGGCTCGTTGGCGGAACTCGTCGCAGAGGATGCCGCCACTCTGCAATTCCGCAATGGCGTGCTAAAGTGGTGTGATCAACAACATAGGCACACCTTGACTGATGAGTAGGTCTGCCCCCAACAACAATGGAAAAACTGGTGCAAAACTGCATTTGGGACTACTGAAAGGGGACATTACAGAGGGATGAACTGGTCCAAGGCTTCTAAGTTCTAAGAGCTTGTTTGCTTAAACTTTTTGACAAGCAGATAGAATATAATGTGAAGAAATATGTTGGGATATTTTAATGTCATAAACCATATACCCGAAAAGCTTTCGTTAGGTGAAGACATATGTATGGTTTTTGTTCTATATTATATTCTAACATGTCTCCACACACACCCAAAGCATGAAGCACAGACGCACTCAGCCATGTGTTGAAACCAGGATTTATTTCAAGTCAACGGGGCAGCAAGGATCAAAGTATTGAACTCAAGACCACTTGGTCATAAAGGATCTAATACCATGTCACGAACCATCTATTCCAAAAGCTTAATGTGAACGGTTTAATATAATATTTCCAAAACTTGTAATCAATTTAATTATATAATTATGATAGATTATACTCAATCAGCATTTTGTTTATAGCAAGGTGGGAATAAACTAGGAGAGGTTTTATTTTCAACAGCATATAGCAAATTATTTCACATCTTATTACGACAATGCATGCCAGTGCAAGTGACTAAAAATAATATTTAGTTGAAAACAAAATCACAATCTTTGTTGACCCTTAGCACTGTGCAACTAAATAGTTTTTTTATATTATACAAAGTTAAATACCATGCTGAGTGTTAGCAAAGATTGATGCTTTGACACATGTCATCAATTTTAATAAGAGATTTGTAACGTAAGCAACAAAAGTATGATAAGAAATAGGATTTATATATCCTCTAAATAGAACAGTATGCCTTTGAGGGGAAAGTGCAGGTTTATAACCATTGATTGAAAAATCAACTGTTGATATTTTAATAACTTCATTGATTGCATTATACGAGCATTAACTTAATCACTATCCCTTC
This sequence comes from Medicago lupulina, assembly GCA_958299785.1. Classification (NCBI taxonomy): domain Eukaryota; kingdom Viridiplantae; phylum Streptophyta; class Magnoliopsida; order Fabales; family Fabaceae; genus Medicago; species Medicago lupulina. The sequence continues at coordinate 21,821,235 of OY283146.1, forward strand.
CGTTAACGTTAAATCAATGGTTGTAATGCTTCACTTTACTCGTAGGACAAAAATTGTAAGAACATGTGTAAATAAAAAATAGCATACCCCTTTGTTATAACAAATCACGGCACTCATTAGAGGAGTTTGACCAGCTCTATCAACAGCATCAACATCTGCTCCTTCTTCAATCAAAAGTTCACACAACTCAGAATTCCCAGTGCTAGCTGCCCGATGCAACGGGGTGCAACCAACCTGATCATGTTACAGTTTACAAGATATACACTAAATTAATATGATTTCATCTTTAATAATGTGATTACAATAAAAATGGGAGACATTGAAACAATATTGTGAAAATTCACAAATATATCAAATGAATCCATGCTACAACCTTGTCCTTTATATTAATGTTGGCATTATGGGCGATGAGTATTTCAGCAATCTTCATCCGACCTTTACTGGCTGCATAGTGTAAGGCAGTGCGTCCTCCATTGTTTTTAATATTAACATCAGCTCCTACCAAAAATGAAGAATAAGAACGTTCAAGATGGTTGATGAATCTTTCTACCTATATAACACTAACACTTCAGATTGAAGGATTGTCCGATATGTGTTAATGTCTAATACCGACACAACACTGAAACTTGTGATTACATACAATCACTTCTATTTTCCCAAATTGTTACTGTTAGGATATAGAATAGTGGTATAGAAAGGTGCTTAATTAGTTAGTTAGTTGGGATTGTTATAGGGCTGTTAGCTAGTTTAGTTAGTTGAGGTTGTTATAGAACTATTTGTATAAATAGGAGAACACAATGTAGAGTTGATCATTATTGAATGAATAATGTAAACATTGTGAACAAGTAGTAACTCTAATGTGAAGGGGAAACCCTTGGAGGAGAGATTTCTTTCCTATTCTCTCTCTCTCTCTCTCTCTCTCTCTCTCATATATATATATATATATATATATATATATATATATATATATATATATATATATATATAGCTTATTCTTTCTTAATCTTTCAATAAAATTGAACTTTCCTTTGAATTCAATTCCCTGGGTCCTAACAATTACAAATGCCTATGTGTTTGTGTCGTGTTAGGTGTGTGTCCATGTCAGTGCTTCATTTCTATATTGTAAATGAAATATAATCATGAAGTGTCAGGGTTATTGGTATTGCATCTAATAATTACTAGATCAGTAAACCTTTAAGAACTATGGATACCTTACTGCATGTTGAATCCAGTTATACGAAAGAAAAATTAAGAGAAAACAGCAGTTGACAACCATAAAAACACAAACACGACAAAGACAACGCAACACAGAAACATGGACACAGCAAAGTCTCAACAATATTCCATTTGACACAACTATAAAGTGAAACTTAATGTTTGAAAAGTTTGTATGAAAATTATTGTTAACATAATAATACAGCACCACTCATCTAATTATTGTGACTTTTTGATACAGGTCCACATGTACCTTTCTTAAAATAAAGTCCAACACTTCAGTTAAACTAAACCAAACTTAACAGTCTCAACTCAAGGAACACACATAAACCACTTATCCACTTAACTCATGGTACAATTAATGTTCACAAAAAATAGAAGATGCTGCTAGGCATTAGGCCCTACTTCAATAAAAAAAGCATAAGTGCTTATATATAACATATAACAAAAGATAATTGTTTTCATATCCTAATGATCTTATGGAAATAAGGTAAAAATAGCTTTGGACATGTCATCGGTTGTTTTCATTAGCTCTCCCAAACAATCTGACAAGTGTCTATACCAACAGATAAACACAAATGAAATAAGTCAATCCAAACAGACCCTAAAGATATGTTTGGGAGTAGGGTTTTGGAGGGCTAAGTCTATATGTTGATATTTTGAAAGAAAAACATGATATATAATACTTCAATCACATTTATTTCAATTTTAAAACCATGTAGTGTTCTTAATTTGAAAAAGAAAACTAAACCCTCCCCTCCAAAACCCTAAATCCAAACATACCCTAAATCTATTATAAGTAAAGTAAAAATAGTCTTTTGTTCAACGAAGCATTTATAGTATAAGTAATTATCATATAAGTGCTTATGTTTAAACTATTTCTACAACAAAAGATAAAATTAAGTCTAACTGTTTTCATATAAGCTATAAGTTGTTTTCACAAGTTCTCATGAAGAGTTTATGGAACATGCTGAAACCTCTCCCAAACAGTCTCACAAGTGTTCATGCCAATAGATAAGCTGAAATAAGTCAATCCGAATAGATTCTAAATCTCTTAAAAGTTAGTAAAATCACTTAAAAAGTATACCTTTGTTCAACAAAGCCTCCAGAATCTCCGAATTCCCAATGCTGGCAGCAGAATGAAGCGGTGCCCACCCTTCTTCATCACCGCTATTTATCACCTCAGCAGATGCATCACAAGACAACAATATCTTCACCACCTGATAAACAAAGCTTCAAATTTTAAACTTTAAAAAGTAAAGACTCAATTTGGTCCCTCACAATTTTCTCGGCCCAATTCAGTCCTTCACAAAAAATAATACCCAAATTAGTCCTGACTCATTATAACAAACAACATGACTAATTTGTCACCAATTTGAAATGTCAACTACTAAAAAGGTATAGGTAGCCGACGTTACCGTTTTTACAGAGTGAACAAAAATCACGACAAAACGCCGTTACAGCCGCGACGAGTTGTGGCCGCAAAAAAATGCCGTTCATGACAATAGACATAGAATCCGGATAATTTTTAAATTGAGAAAGATGAAAATCATATTTTCAGTACATATATGATCATAAACTACATAATGTTATCTTCTTATCTAGTTTAGAACTCCAAATCTATCCTAATTTAAGTTATTTATGTTACTATCATCATTTAAGAGTTGTGCAATATTGTGCTTAATTCACACCGCAACAACCGCAATCGGTATCGCAACACCCGTGACAGCCGAAATCGTGAAATCCTATACGCGACCTTGACCTTGACCGTTATTTAAAACCTTGGCCGTGAGAAAATTGTCAAAGACGAAATTTGGTTTTCACTCCTAATTCAATAGACTAGCTAGGAAGTAAAACCCCAATACAGGGTTCTGATAAAAATCCAATAAAGATTAAATTTTTATGCAATTGAATGAAAAAGAAAGAGACCCTTTTGAGTAAAAGGGTAAAGAGAGTACCTGAGAGTGACCAAAAGAAGCGGCAACATGAAGAAGAGAACGAGCGTCTTCGTTTCTAAGAGAGAGTGCTTTGGAGAGTGATTCAGAGGACAATGATTCGAAGGTTGAAGAATCACCTTCTTCTGCTGCTTTGAATAGATCCTTCTCTTTTGTGGTTTCTTGTTTGTTCTTAGCGTCTACTTCCATATTCATGTTCTTTACTGTAGTTTGATTTTGATTTGAATTTGAACCAACTTAAACAAAACAAGCCCTCCTCGTTTGTTTTTGTTTTGATTTGGTTGTCTTGTTAATCAAGAAATTTTTGTCTTTTTTTTTTTTTTTTGGTACAAATTTTTTTGTCTTGTTAATTAAGGTATTTGCATAAATGGGTGATATCAGATTATGGGTTAACTTGTTTCTTTTATTAAAAAAAAAAGATTATTTTTACTTGTTTTATTTTTTTAGTATTTATCTAATATATTACACGTCTCATAAGTCTTAACTCAACTGAAAAAAAATGTCGAAATTGTTAGGTCGGACGTCATGACTGGTTCGAACTCCGGTACCTCCACTTTGTATGTGTGAGTTTATTATAGTTTTGTCATCTCTTTTATCAACCAAAAATAAAAATCTAACATGTTACATATGTTAAAAGAATTAAACATAACAAGTTTTTATTGAAAAACAAATAATTATTTATTAAAAAATATATATTTATATAATAAAATACACAAGTTTCGATATAAATTTTCCCTCAAAAAAAACTTTTGATATAATATATTAAACTTCTTAACATGTACAAATTTGCGTATGATAGAACTTTATGTCGTTTTGATATATTAATTTTTCATAATTATCAATTTGGTGAGTTTTTTTTTTTTAATCTATCAATTTGGTGATATGTTGATGAGAATGAGACATGATTGGATACTTTTGTAATTTTTTATATTAATATCGAAAACAATTAAGTTGTTGTTTAATTCCTTCAATTAAACAAAAAATAATAATTAATTAAGCAATTGAGCTTAAGTGGTTAATGAGTTTCAATAAAGATGAATTGTTCGGAAGAACTCAATTTCGATCACTGATTGAACAATTTCTTGTTAGATTATCTTTAACTCACGTTCGAACTCTAAATTACTAATTATATCGAATTACTTGTTGAGATTAATTTACGATCTTTAAAGTTTCAAAAGTTATACCAAAATTTATATTTTTCATTCATTTGTGCATATTTAAATAATTTTTAAACAAATAATAACGGTTAAATTGTTTTATTAAAATTACTTTTTTTTTTAAAAAAAATTACATCGAGATATTGAAAAGTGAGCTATCAAGAAGCTCAATGAGTAGTCTTAGTTCAATCTCAACTCAATTTTTTTAGACTATTTTTTTTTTCCACTATCGTTTCTTCTCATGCACCTATTTAATTTTGAAAACAACTTTGATTGAATTATATAATTTGAACTACTTTATCAGAATATATAATTTGAAACTTCTTCAGTTCAGCAAATCACATGAAATGGTTATGTGCTGTGAAACCCAGGTACGAGATACGATACAGATACGATACTGCACTGATACACTGATAAGGAAAAATTTCAAAAATCAAGATACGATACGGCTGAGATACGTTAATAAAAAATTATATAATTAAATGTACAATATAATTATAAACATATTTTAATATGCAAATATATTAACAAACAAAAGAAATCAGTCATAGGCTCGTAGCACATCAACATAAATATAAATAATATTGACGATTAAGAGAGTGATGATTAGTCAATTACATACACAATATATCCCAAAAAGAACACTATCAGTGCTATATTATATCCAAAAGGAACATTGTTAGTGCTATATTATATCGATCCAAAAAAGAAGCACCATATCCAGAAAAGAACACATCGGTTCAAGAGTCAAGTTATTTTAGTTAACATTAATTGGAAAGTATCGGGACAGATATCGGTGCAGGATAATTATCAGATACTCTCCTGATATGCATCGGGAAGTATCAGATAATTAATTTTTTAAAAAAATAAAATTTAATCTTCGGATACTCTCCTGATACGTATCGAGAAGTATCGGGCAAGTATCGGTGCATGATACGCAGGGGATACGGTACGTCATCCATTTTAAAATATTGGGGCTTTACAAGTTATTTGTCTTTGTAGATTCAACAAAACTTCATTATATAAAATTATGTCAAAGACATTGAGCTTATACTAACCAGTGGCGGATCTCTTCAATAACAGAAGTGGGCCATGGCTCCCCCTATACTTTGATATATATACTAAATATGCAGACATAACATGCTTCCCAGCGTATTGGTAACACATAGTTCTTTCAACAACAACATGATGATGAGTTCGACCCCACTCACTTGTACTTCCATTCTTTTATTTTTATTTTCCTTTTTCCTGTGTTAGATTATATAATAAACACTAAAAAATGTAAACCTTTTGGTCCCTATAAAAACAAGTTGTTCAAACCATTCAACAGTAAATTAATTATACTAATGTACTTCGATTTTTGGTACCCCTACATTTCTTTCAAGATCCGCCACTGATACTAACATAAACGTATATAATTATATCAAAAAATGTTGGTGATTTTATTAAAAATAAGAAAATGATTAAACTTATATTGTTTCTAAAAAAATTTGTGACCGTTTGAGGCATAAGTTCAGTTACAAAGTTTTTATTGTATTAAAATATTTTTGTTTTGTAACCTCTTTTTATTAATGGTGCTTATCAAATTAAAAGGATATCAATTACATTGCCTCACCATTTATATATCATTATTGCCATGAAAATGTCAACAAAGAACTTTTCTTTGTATATATTAAGGTGGTGGTGGCTGTGTTAGAAAAAAATATATAACAAAAACTAAGTTGAGATTTCATGTGATCAATTATAGAAAATAAAAGAACTAGAAAAGAAAAATAAACAAGTTTTCTTACAGAGAAAAGATACCGAGCAATGTTGTAATGGTCTTGTGGGTGTTGGTTTGATGAGTTCTCTTTGTGCAAAGAGTACTCAAACTCAATTGTGGAGAGCTGTTTTATCCTAGGGACGACGAGGCAAGAAAGAACTGTTGCACCATTGAAGCAGAGCCGCGGAACGTCTTAAAGAGAACGACCTAGTCCGCGACTCAGCCCAAATTTTGTATCTAACGGAATTATTTTGTGTGCTTTCTAGTTTGATTTTTTGCAGAAATGATTTGAAGTGTTTGACAAAAGCAGCAACAATTTTAAGTGTTCAAGAAATGTTCCAACAAAAAATTAATATGATATACTAATCCGCTCCAAGGTATATGCTACAATAATAAAGTCCAAGAATTTCATTTTCAATTTTGACTCCATCTTCAACCTTCTTAGTGTGCTTAATATCTCAGTATAGTTTTCTATAAGTACAGAATCATCATTACGTGAAAAATTAGCAGAGTTACAAACCATTCTTCTAAATATTGTTTTCTACTTCTTTTCCATCTTATAAAATTAAGTGTCTGAGTCATCTGAGTTTAAATTACTTGTGTCTTGATAGCCTCGGTACGCTTACCGCCGAGAAGACCTGTTGTATTCTGGGGGAGTTGCGCGATTTCCGCGGATAATTCCTTAGTCTAGTGACATAGTCACGTCTCAGGGTTTACGTTACATTTTATTGTTTTGCAGGTTTTGCTCCTTTAGTCAACCGCGTACAACACTTAGCATCAGCAACCCTATCTTTATTTATCTCATTTGTAAGCTTTGTTGATTTGGCTAGTTTTTTTTTTTTTTTTTTTTGAGGTAAGATTTGGCTAGTTGCTGGAATTGTTTGTGCATCTCCTTTTGAGATTCTCTTATACCCATAATATTTGATTATAGTTCAACTATTTCATTGGTCTGAGGGATTTTTCGCCTTAAAATATCGTTGTTCACTTGTGTTTTTTATTTGTTTTCACTGTTGTCATTTATTTGTTGTTGCTCCTCATATATTTTTGCAAGTTAGATGAATTCTATTTCCGCTCGCATTTGTCTGTTATCGTATTTATGTGTCAATTCCCATCACATTTACGGGTTCATAATATTTAAAAGAGATGACTCAATTATAAACAAATTATTAAATGAACCCCAAATTGGGCGAGTCATCGATTTGGAATTTACAATCGGAATTGGAATTGGAATTGGAATTAGAATTAGAACTATACATTTGGAACTTATAGAGTTGCTACATTGTGGAGATCGGGTTGAAGATTTGGTAGAGAGACTTCATTCTACTTTGTGCCACACTTAAAAAAGGGGTTTCACTAGTACATGCCTTCCAATAACCACAACAAAAAGCAAAAAAAAAAAAGGAAAAAGAACCACACATAAGATTACACTTATCGATATGAGTATGGTACTGATACACGTGTAGAAGATTTTAAAAAGAATGAAAAATAGATGTCCGTTTACATAAATATAAATTATAATTGGTATTATTAATGTTGATTGTGCCTCTTTCAAAAGCAATTCGATTATTGGGGTGTGACATGTGTTTTAGAGACTCGATGGTGCAGTGCCACCTTCCATAGAAGCAAAATATGCTGGCCTTCTAAAAGCTATCAAATTGCAAGAAATATGCAAATTTTTGTATTTGAATTGGATTGTAAGCCGGTTGTGGATGTCATCTCTCTTTCTAGAATTCCTTGCAATGAGTTTCGAAATATCATCTCAACTTTGTGGTGTCGTACATTTGTTTGGAGGTAATCAAGATCGTCTATGACATTGTTCGATTCTCCTTATTATCAATAAAATGAGTTAGTTTTGTCTTTGCTAAAGAAAATTATAAAAACATGCGATAAATAATTTTATTAAATATGACTTGATTGTAATAAAGATTTAATTTAATTACACATTTGTTTGGTACAATGGAAAAAGAAAAAGAGAAAACCAAAACAAAAACTACTACAATCTCATGAAGCCGACAAAGAATCAACTTTCAAAAGAGGAGAGATCAGGCAGGGGAGCACTACAATGAACAAATTTGTCATCTTAGATGAATCAATTTTTAAAAAAATAATATAGACGATGATTACCTTCTCTTAGGTTGAGAATCAACTTAACATTTCAATGACGCTTCAATAAGTCTTGGATTGAACCGTCAAGGAATTTGAGTAGCAAACAACATAATTCATGTTAATTCTTCTAGCAATAAGAAGACCATGCAAAAATGGCCGAATTATATTCAATTCTCAAAATACAATTATAATGCAAATTATACAAAATTTGGAAAGTTAAGATAAAAAGAAAATATTTAGACAATAGGAATAAAGGGGAAAGGGGGTTTAGGAATGCTCACATAATGGTGCTATTTGGCTGTTAAAATTGTGGTAATGGCCGCTTCGATTTGTAATTTTACAATGACATTACTCTTATACTTTACTTTTTACACCTCTACTCTACACCTCCCTTTGATTGAAATAACAAGAGAAACAAATTTATTTTTTGTCTCCTTTTATTTCCAATCAAAGAAAAGTAGGGAGTATCTTAGTGTAGAAAAAATAAAGTATAGGAGTAACATCATTGCTATTTCTATACCTTTCACATTTGCCTCCAAACAACCCCAAAGCAACCTGCAATATTTTCTGGAATCTAAAAACTTATATAGTGGAAAAGGAAAAAGTGTTACTATAAAAAATTTCATAATCACAACACAATGCAATTACAATAAGAAATTAAAATCATAGTTAACAAGGTTGACTCAAAGGGGTGACCTGAGAACACAAAATGAACTAGTAACAACCAAATATGCAATATGACTATTGATATGATATGGCTGTGCAATTAATCAATCTTGTGTTCTCAGTGTCACTCCTCTGAGATAGAACCATATGCTAGATGGGTTATAAGAATGAATGAAACACTTTAACGAGAAAGACAACACATTTAGTTGTAATGAGATAGAACAATATGATTTTTCATTTTATATGAAATATGGTGATGACATAAGGAGTCATGTTCTCTAACGATTTCACTATGTTGTCATTCCTAAGACAATAATTGGTTTTTATTTATATATTTTTGGATGTGTTTGAGTAATATAATAATATAATATCTTACATATGTTGTCATTCTATCGACACCATGAAAGAGATGTTATCATTTTCTCAATCGAAAAAGGAGATGTTATCATTTTTCGCACATAGCATTATTTATTAATTTAAACAAAGGTATTTTCGGTTTTTGGCTTAAAAAACGATAGTTTCAGTTTACACTGTGACGGTCTAACTAGAAAAATAAAACAAATCGAAATATTTTGTTTATCTTGGGTTGAGTTTACCGGCTTAACTAGAAAAATTAAAACAACATGAGATTTAATTCAGAATTGAAACTCGACAAAAACTACATTTTGAATTATCACTATGCCAATCCAAATTCTGAAATGAATCAAAGAATATATAGTTAATTTATCTATAACTTTAAATTAAAGATTAGAGAGTTTTTTTAAAAATCTAAACTAACTCATTTAAATTGACATCGAGAATAATTGAACCCGAGACTTTAAGAAGGAGTACACTCCAAATCTTAAGCCAATACCCAAGTAAATTCGAATTAAATAGTTAAATCATTAAAATAATGGTATCTTAAGATCTTATCAATGATATGCTATAAAAAATTGCTTGAAACTTGCAATGTGAACTTTCATAAATAATTGTTACATTCATTCTCCTATAAGATAAACCATATAAGATAAACCACATTTCTCTTGTATGTGTACTTGAATCATATATCTAAATCATACAGACTATTAGCTTACCTCATGCAGTGTTAAAATTGTAACAAAATATAAGCTTTACTTTGTTTTAACGTCTTTGTGTGGATAAAGATGTAAAAGAACTATATATTGTTAATAGATTACCAACAAATAGTATATCAAAATATGTATAATTAGCAAAGTATATTATTGTCCTCAATGGAACTAAAATATGGTACATTAATACCAATTAGTTCTTTTATCCTTTTCTCAAGTTCTAAAATGATTGTTGTTCACAAATGTGTTGCGTCAAAAAAAAAAAATAGTTTTCACATGTTGCTATATAAGCTTTTTTTATTCACAAAAATACTATTCGTCAAATAATCAATTTGTAATCTCGAATATGTATCCTTCATACGTATTTATCTTAAACTCTTTTCTTTAGTCAAACAAAATTTATAAATTTTCAAGATTCCTGACTATTTATATCATCAACATAGACATCAATTATGACAAATTTATTTTCAAATATTTTCTTAGAAATAGACGTCATTCTCATACCCCTCATTTGGAAATATTTATTAAGAGTGTTATACATGTATAAATACTAGTTTTAACACCCGTGCAACGCACGGAGAGAAAATTGATTATAAATTACACTCATATATAGTTGACATAAAATCCTCTATGCATATGGGGCATGAGTTACAATAATTGGTTAAGTTATACAGTCAACGTTTAATAGTGGAGTAATCATAATTATAAATTTCCATATTGAAGGTTAAGTTTGTATCCTTCGAACCATAGCTCAAAACCACGTACAGGCTTACAGACTATCAAAATAACCTCAAGGCCATGTACATGCCTACAAACTATCGAAATAGTACTACATTCAATAATATACGTAGTTTAAAGTAAAAACAGGCTTCAAAGTTGATACTCTTAGAAAAGCAAAAAAACCAGCAGAATTGCAGACAATATCAGGCCTATAATGAAAAAAAGAAAGTTGGTTATGTTTGGTGTGTTTTTTCGTCAAAAAATAAATATATTTGGTGTGCTTGTCTTGTTAAATACGCAAGCATTAATACTCATAATCATGTTACCTTGTGTTCTCAATTTTCTGTTTGTATTTGATGTCCCTACAAATTTTCGAACACTTCCGGATATACAACATTCAAAGTTGTAGTGCAAGTGTTCCCATCTTCATCTAAGATTAACATTTTCAAACCTTTTTTTTGTTGTAACTCTAGAGATGCCTACATATAGTTGGCCATGCGTAAAAACCGGTCGAGGTAAATACATCCCAACCTTTGAAATAGATTGTCCTTGACTTTTGTTTATTGTCATTGCAAAGCATAAGCAAATAGGAAATTGTCGGCGAGAGAACTTGAAAGGTAGACCGGAATCAGTAGGTACCAAATCCATCCTTGGAATATATACACTTTCACCAATATTTTTTCCAGTGATAACTGTGGCAGTTATAATATTCTTTAATTTCCTAACTCCTTAACTTGAAGCCTTGTACCATTGCACAAACCACTTGCTTGATCAATATTCCGCAAAAGCATTACAGGCACGCCAACTTTTAGAGTAAAACGATGATTAGGTATCCCAGAGCACTTGACATCATTTAAATTTTTTGACGTAAACCAATCGCTTTGAACCTGGTAATCCTCATCAGACTTGCATGGTGTATCAGAACTTAAATAAGTTTTAGAGTCACCAGGAATCATAGATAGTACAAAATCATTTACTTGTTCAACAATCTCTAATGTTGGAGCAAGGATTGCCTGATCTTCAAAATAATTAGCATTTGCAATATTTCTAACTATATATGGATAAACAAAATCAACCAAAGAAAGTAATGGATTCTCACTGTGTAAAATGCACAACTCTTCAGGTATTTGAATGTGTGCTTCTCCATTCTCATATGCATTTAGTAAACCATTCCCAATTTTCAATATCCAATTCGCAAAGTGCTTGAGTTCATTGCGTGATTGGTTTGTAGTATCACCGGTTCAATACTTTGCAGTCCTTCCATATTTTTGATGAACATATTGTTGCCTTAACAATTGCAGCTCTTGGACCCTTTCTAACAACCGACAAAATCTGTCTGAAATCTCCACCCAATACAACAACTTTTCCGCCAAAAGGTTTTTTACAGTTATCCTTATTAACCTTTTTCATCAAATCCCTCATTGTTCAATCAAAAGCTTCAAAACAAAATCTATTCATCATTGGAGCTTCATCCTAAATGAAAAGGCTGGTTGCTCTTAACAATTTGGCTCTAACGGAAAGTTGTGTCACATTGCAAGTAGATTTCTCATTTATATCCAATGGGATGCAAAATGTTGAATGAGCAGTTTTCCCATTAGGGAGCAGTAACGAAGCAATTCCACTTGAAGCTACGTTAAGCACAATTTTTCCTTGTGATATGATAGCAGCAGAAAATGTTTTCCACAAAAAAGTTTTCCCTGTCCCACCATATTCATACAAAAAATAAAATTGACCATCTCTAGATAAAATAGATGTCATTATCTTTGTATAGACAAAATGCTGCTCTTCAGTCAATTTTTCAACCAAACTTGCATGTAAAATACCTAACTCAGTTCTGTCATAGTTGAGTTCATCTGCTATGAGCTTATTTTCAAATTCAATGACATCATCAAACTCAGGGGTAGGCATGGTTTTGTAATCTTCTAGTGATCTTCCATTTGCCATCAATAAATTGTCAACCTCAATGAGACAAAAGGTTTTGTAACTCATCATCACAGATTTGTAAATCTACATTAATTTAAATATAGACATCAGAATACATTTAATTGAAATAAACAGTGTTTAAATTTCATAAATGTTAACTGAAAACATCACCTGGAATGTTTAGTGTCTTTCTTCTATTGTAAAGAATGCCATCAGACAACAACTTCCAAGTAGAATTCCAAACCTCAAGTGGGTTGTTCATTGTATTCATGTTAAGCAATCTCACAAACAACTTCCTCATTTGATTACCTGTAGCCGTGTTAAGCTTCTTGAATTGCATCTATAAACTCTTTATCATCTTTTAGAAGGCCTAATTCATTGCATGCTTCCTGAAATGTTTTACAAATCTTGCCATTGACAGTTTTAATACTTTGGTAACTTGTGCATCCCCTTTGCATTGTCAACAATACTCTCAAGTAATATAACTCTCCAGCACCAACAGGGACATATGTCAGCCTTCCAATACTAAAACCTTGCTTTCTTGGTTGCCACAATTGTTTTTTAGGCAAGTAAACAAATTTCGAAGGGAATTCAACATATGTCAGACCATGACCCTCTTCATATATTTCATTCGCCTTAAACCATGCAAGAAACATTGTGTCTATCATTTCACGATAATTCACGATATTCTCAATTGAACTATCGTCTCTAAAAGTAACAGGTTGTTGATTTTCCAAATGAATGCTCAATCTGATAACTGTTGGAAACTTTTGATGAATGTCAAATTTGAAAATCCGCCAAGCAGACTCAGATGGAGACAAATATCTGCAATCATAAAATCGTTTGATTTCATCAATAGGTTCTTTTTCATGTGAAACACCTTTTCCATTTGTGATTTCAATATTGGAACGATCAGGCCCCTTGTTGACATATTTGAATAAATATTTGATGGCATTGGACTTATTACAATATTCAACATTAATATGTCCTTGATACCTCATAAGTAGAATGAGATTGTAAGGCACAACACTACCATTATCCAATTTAATACCACTTTTTTGCACAGTTACTCTAGTATCACGTCTCTTGTAAGTTGGATAACCATCATCATCAATGGTTGTTGATAATTTATACTTTTTAGGAAAATACTTGGAGCATCTATTAACCTTCATGCAAGGAGAATTAAGATTGGCTTTTCCACATGGTCCGTGCATCATGAATGTCGCGACAACACTGTGTAGCTTTGGATATAACTTTAGATGGGGGATTTCAGCTGATATTACCTTGTCAATATCCCGACTGGTATTTAACTTATGTTTACCATCTAACCACAATAACATATGTGCATGTGGAAGGCCTCTCTTCTGAAACTCGACAATATACATACCTATGGTCACAAAAAATAGCATATGATATTAATATAGATGATGTTTAAAGTATATAATAATATTTATTGAGAGCACTCCCTTTTTTGTTATTTTTAATATGCATATTAAACGTAAGACTTGCCTGCAATAACCTTTCCAAATATTTCATTCTTTTTGAAGTCTGCCATCATTTCATCCAACTTCATTTTGAAGACTCTACACACAATATCAGGTTGGTCAGATGCTTGAAGCCCTTTGGAAGTAACAAAGTCACGTATTTTTGGCCTATTTGAATTGCATGTGACTGTAATGAACAGATCCGGATAACCAAACCTCTTACAAATACCCATTGCATCTTGACAATTGTTGAACATATATCTTGGACCTCCTGTAAAAGAATCTGGAAGTATGACACTCTTTCCAATAAGTGAAGCGTCCACATCTCCGCTTTCAATAGCATCTTTTAGACCACTCAACAAGTCACTTTTAATAGTTTATTGATTTTCTCTTATGAATGAAAGGCGTTAGGCCTCTATCATAGTGTAACAATCTACCAAAAATTGTTGAAGCAGCCTCTTGGAGTAAACAATGTTGCCAAACTCATTCTTTCTTTCTTGAATGCGAAATGTCATGAATTCCCTAATTGTAGTTCTATCATGCTTATCTTTTTCTTGACCATCTTCTATTTCTCCATGAGGGATGTCTGGTTCCCAACCATTTTCCCCCAAAGGAAAGATCAATGGGTATTGAAGTGGCAAGAACAAAACATGAGTTTCATGAATCCTAGTAAATCCAAGGCTTGTATCATGAACTATGACATCTCTACCAATATCTGAATCTTCAAAATCACCAACAATCAAACCTGCAACCTCGTCAGCAGTAGGAATATTGTTCATTCTCGAATCATTTGCTCGCTTTCTAAATAGTCTCAAGGCCAATGAAGGAGCATTGCCAGCCTCAACCATATCTCTAACCTTTCTAAATGATTTTTAAAGTGGATTATACTCATCAACCATTTTAGTTAGGTCTTTATCTAACGAAATGTCAATATTATCTGAACTATTTCCAGACCTGATTAAGAAATTTAAATTACAGATCAAAATGATGACAATATAAAGTTCAAACATCACAAAGCTGAATAGATATAACTTCATTACCTGAAATGTGAAGCTTTATTTTCAACTTCATTTTGTGTATCATAGATGTATAATTGTGCAAACTTTGGAGTAGTTCCTGGTTCAGGCAACAAAGACCTGATTCTATGGTAATTTTTTCCACCCAATATAAATTGGGGAGGCCCACCAACATTGCTGATTTCCGTTTGTATATTACCTCCCATGAAAGTAAAGGCAAACATGCTATTGTATGCTCTATAGTTATCCTTAAAATGCTTGCTTCTACGATCATAACCATTTATTAAGGATAGCAGTAAACGTAGTGGTCTTGTGATAAGAGGAAGTTCAACTTTCCCTTTTTGACAGCAAATAGAAAAATCTATATCACTACCTCTTCTTGATTTCTCCGATCTTTCCTCATACCACAATTTAGCAAAACACCATTTACATGTAAACTCAGGCTGTCCAAAATGTATCAATCCTGAAAAACAATTGATACAAATGTAATAAACATTACACCTTTAAACTTGTTCGATCTAGTAAGAGATAATGTAAATGAAAGTAATTAAAGGGCATACCTTCGACTTCAGCACTTGCATATATTGTAGATTTTAAGGAATTAATATCATATCCAATATTAGATGAAGCTGTGTTGATAAGATATAAGGTGTAATTAAAATATATATATATATATATATATATATATATATATATATGACCATTGAAAACAAAAACTTATAAGTGCAATCACATACCATTGGTGTTAATACTATCATCAAAGTCTAATCTTTGAACACTAATATATTGGTGTTTGTTTGAAAACTTTCTTGAATATTTGCCATTTGTTTTTTGAGATGAGGCGTTGATAACTTCAGATAATGCCAATGACTCAGCTGTAATTCAATATAGATAGTGTTATTAATACGATCTTGAATATATAACATTGATAATATTATTAATATTAACATAAAACGAATGAATGTGTCAAACCTGAACGTTCTTGAGAGTGTTGTGTTTGTTTTGATGACTGTCCAGTTGGGCAGTTTAATTTGTTAATTGCAGATGACACTGGAGTTAAGAATTTAGAATTTGGTTTTCTAATTCTCTTTGATGGAATGTTAATGTTAAAATCTTGAGTTAAGTTTGCAGTTTCAACACAATCTATTAGGCATTCTATTATGTAACAAATACCGTTGTTAATATTGTCCTAAGTTTATAAAATATCATAATGAAATGAACAGTTATATACGAACATAACTAATTTATTTATTCTATTTTAATATAAAAACAACCCTTATACATTATGAAATACCTGGATTTAAAGGGGACAGATGAATTCGGTTTGCCTTTCATTTGGTCACAGTACCTTTGCTCAGATGACTATTGTTGGAGACTATATCCATTGGTCTAACATTTTCTGTCATTGTAATGTAGGAACCAATAGTTACAGGAAAAGATAAACAAAATCATGGATATGCCAAAATCTATAGGAAACATGGAAACAAATTGTGAAATACACTACACACGTCTCCAGCTGAAGGAACATTGATTTTGGCATTTTTCTTTATTGCATTCTTCCTCTTAAACCTTGTAATTTTTGCATTTGTAGAGTCCATGTTGTGTTATGAATAATCAGGGCCGTTCCTAGCATTTCAGGGGCCTTAGGCGTAGCTTGATAAAAGGGCCCTTTACATAATACATCATAAATTTTTTTAGTTTCTTGTTATGATTTTATTAGCGCTTCATTTCGTTTTTTTCTTCGCTTTTCACTACAAGTTAAAAGTTTTTTTAGGCAACATCTTCAAATAAATCAAATACTCCATAGAAATAAAAAAATACCATAGAATTAGAGAACAATTGATCATGCGAAGTGGATTGAAATTTCTCTAGTAGGCTCATTTTCAACTAAAATATAATTTGTTTTGTTGTAAAGATTCTCCAAATTTTTTGGATAATAAATATCACAAATATTTTTAAAATTAGTAAGACACATTATTAGGAACAAAGGGCCCCAAAAAATATCACAAATTTCTTGGCACATAATAAGAACAAAGGGTCCGATTTTTTATTTGGGAGGGTGTAAATAGAAAAGTTTGTTTTATATGAGGTATATATAACAAATTGCATCTAAAGGCCAAAACAATAACAGACTTCAGCCCAGTCTTTAATGTCAATATTTCAGGCCTGTTGATATATTTTACTATATAAACTCCCCAAAATCCAGTTCTTGCTATATACACCCCCACATATAAAATAAAAAAATTGGGCCCCCTACCGGCAAGGGCCCTAGGCCGCCGCACTCCCGGCCTATGCCTAGGGCCGGCCCTGTGAATAATCATGTAAGTGAAAAAGATACATCAACACATTATGAAAATAGATCTATAAACCGGAAAAGAAAGTTAGAAGCATGCCATGCTATTGAATTTGGTAGTTGAGGAGATAGAAGGGATAATACTTTTGAGAAACCAAGAACATGAACAGTGCTCAAATACCAATAACACAAACAAAAACTTGTGCTAGTGATAGATCTCATGTGTGGCCTTAGGTTGTTTGATAGAACCATTGAGTAATATTGAATTAAACCAACTTGCAATTCAAGAATTAAGTTTTTTTTCTTTTTTTTTGACAAAATTCAAGAATTAAGTTTGTTTTAGTAATAATGTCAGGAACCTTTGTTTTTTTTTTTTTTATAAACGTAAGAAATTATTTTATTTGTGACAAAATACCTATTTTTTCCTTTTAAGTTTGACAAAAATACCACAATAGTCTTTTAAGTTTTTAAAATTTCAAATATGTCCTTATTACCTTTTTAACGATCTATTTGAAACTTAAAAACTTCAAATAGATGCATTAAATTAATAACTTAAATGACTTATTTGAAACTTAAAAAAAAAATTAAATAACCTATTTGAAACTTAGAAAAATTTAAAGAACCTATTTGAAAGTTAAAAAAACTTAAAAGATTAATTTGATATTTTTGTTCAACTTAAAAGACCAAAAGAGGTATTTTGCCTTTAATTTTTAATTTTTTTCCTTAAACTCGCGGATAAATAAAGATTGATAAAAAAATTGATTAAGACAATAATTAAATTCAATTCTTCTAAATAATTTATTTTTGGCGAAACTCATTAACCATTTAAATCAATTTTTTGGTTTTATTTTTTTATTAATAGTTGAAAACCTATAGAAAATAGATTAGACAATAGAGACAAAAGTGACATATGATAGAGTAAAAGGCTATGTACAATACCTATTGAAATTTGTCATTATATATTGCTTTTTACTAATATAATGTGAGAAAAAAGTTCATTGGAACCGAAAAATGAAAAAGCATTTTTCTTGTTGCAAAATATGTCACAGTCAAATTTAGGTTAGAGAAAAGTAGGTGTGTAGGATTTATAGTCTTTGTCAAATCCTATTATCTTGAAACTCTAAAAGTAAAAGGCTGTTTATCAAATCCTATTAATCGGTGATTGAATTAGAACTAAGGCAATTAGAATAATTAATTTGTTAGGGCAAAGGAAAATATTTTATGTGTACTTGAATTGAATAAAAGAATTATAATTATGGGAGAGTTTATTGATAGATAGAGCTGTGGATGTGTGCTACTGATATAAATTTCTTGACACTGTTAATTTGTAAATTTGCATTGTTTGTGCTCATTTTATTAATGATAAATTACTTTGCATTTATAAGAAAATTGAAAACAGAAGCATGTTACCAACAAAGTAATAAAATCAAAAGATATCAAGGATGTTATCAGCTAAATGTTGTATAATCTACCTTAGAAAAAAAAAAATACTCCCAACACAAAAAATCAGAGGATATAGAAAGGATACACATGCATGTATTGGGTAAAGGCTTAAATGAATCTTTTTTATTTTTTTGGAACAAAACACCATGAAAACTCAAGTTTTATGGAGACTGTAGAAAAATAAAACTAAACTTACATATTTTCCTTACAAAAGAACTAACTGGAAAAGAGTTTCTTAATAAGTTTATTGAATTTTTTTTTTGAAGGTAGGGTTTCTTAATAAGTTGTTATCGGAAAAAAGTTTGAATGTCATCCTGTCAAATTGTAGATTCATTGTAAATCTAACTTGGACTCAAATTGTACTTAGAAATTACAACCAAATTGAAGAAACTAACAGAGGGTCAATATCTTTGACCTTTTGAAGTGCATAGCAAAACACATAAACTTAATCAAACATTAAACTTAATAATGCATTTCCAACCAGCCAAGTACAGTCAATCATGTGACTAATTTTTTTTCAATCTTAATGCTCCTCTTGAGCAATTTGATGGGAAGGTTGACTCCCTCATCTTCATTCATTTCAGGTTGAGGTAAAGCTCTTTTTCCAGTTTTGCGTGTAGTTGACTTGACCAAACTGCAGTTAGATACATTCTTTGATGCACCAACGTCAAGGTCAACCGCAACAGAAGAAAATTTGGGCAACAAATCTTGAGATATTCCAATAGGTGTTCCCTCAACAATGATGTTTTTTCCTTTATCAATTGTTTCACTCGAACTTCCAAGGTCCTATAAAATATTCAATGATGAAAGTGAAGTCAACAATGTATGCAATTAAAGGCTGAAATTAATAATAATTTAAATAATAACTATAAATAATCATAACATAAATTATAACAGTAAGAAAGTATACATGTGATTGAACACTTGATGAACCAACCACTAATACATGCTTTCCCTTGTCCAACAGAAAACTCAAAGACCCCATCTCCTAATAAAATCAATCACACAATGAAGTTGATGTTAAAAACTGTTAATTGGTAATTATGATTGAACTCTGAAAAAATGCATGCTTTATAATTAAAGTGCAATAATAATAATAATAATATGATGACGTAAATAAAATACAAACAAACACATACATTGATATTTTTTATAAAGGTTGCTTCTTCCTTAACCCACTTTGCCTTAAACTGGTTGATAATCACCCCATCAGTGCACACTTTTTTCACTCTAAATCTAGGACTGATAGCAGTTTTGAATTCAACCTTGAACAGGTATGTGCAGTTGATCAACGCAACAATCTCAGTTGGAAGCACACCCTCATCAGCCCTCTAAATTCATCCAAGAACCAAAAAGGAAATGTTAAAGCCTATGATATAAACAAATCTGAAAGTAACACATATAAGTGAGAGTTAAATTTTTTTACATGTGTTTCCAAAATGTCAACACAACTTTTATTGAACAACATTGTTGCATTACGGTCAAACAAAACAAAGGTTGCACAATCATTATCATCTATGACTCGCACCTTTATAGAATACCTACATTTCCAGCAATGATATATGAGTTAGTGATTTAATTTTAATATTGCAGTTACAATACATACTTAATCATGTACATCATTAACAATGTGGTTTGGTTTTGACCTTGAAAACACTTTGACCACATGCCTATTACACTTCTCGCAGAAGTGCATCCCCTCAGATGTAGGGGTGGCAAATGGATGGTTTGGATGGATATGGATTTGGATGTAAATGGATGGATAAAAAAATATCCATGGTCCCTTTACAATCCACTCAATTTTTTTAAAATAATCCAATACAATCCAATCCATTAAAAATAAAATCCATCCAATCCATCCATTTTTAGTTTTTTAATGGATGGATATCCAATCCATCCACATTTTTTTTTTAATTTTATAAAATAAAATACTAAAATGAATAATTTTTTATGAAAAATAACTTATCTTTATAAATTGTTTATTAAAAAACAACTTATTAAAAACAACTTATTTTATGCAAAACAACTAATTACAATTTCATTTTAAAAAACAACTTATACATAACAACTTATTTCATGCAAAACAACTTATTACGATCTCTTTTTTAAAAAACAACTTATACAAAACAACTTATTTTATACAAAACAGCTTATTTATGTAAAAACAACTTATTTAACAACTCTTCAAAAGAATGCATGCATTTAAGATAACTTTGTCATGATAGGCCAACATAATTACTTATTATAGAGTGTACCGCAAGAAGAGTATGAATTTCAAACTCTCAATTAACATAAAGACTTCATATCAAAATTTACTTAATCCTACATAAAATCTTGATCAGATGACATTCAAATCAAAACAACAATACAAGACCAAAACAACATAAGCCCCAACATAAGTTAATATTTAATCTTCAAATGCTAAATACTAATAAAATTCAAACATTTCAAGCATCAAAGTGGATGACATCTTCAAAGTTATGGTAATGACATCTTCAAACTAAACATCTTCAATCAACAGAAGAGAAGGTTGAAAGGTCCTCAACAAATTCACGACCATCAAGATTTATTCCAGCTGCAAAAGAGAACCAGAAGTAGAAAAAAATTAAACATACGCTTAATTAAAAAACAAACACACACCAGACCACAACAATCAGACCCATCAAAATAGAGTTGATGTGATTAATGGCAGATAGTGGCTAAACTGCAGAAGTTTCCCACAAATAAATAGGAGAAAAGATAAATACTTTTACCACAAATAAATAGGTGAAGATTACAATCTAAGTATCTAATTCAATTCCATAAAACATCTTCTTATAAGATAGTGACTGCGCAAACTTCATAAACTCTAACTAGGCTTTATCTCTAGTTAATGTAGGACATATAATTCTCAACCAGATAAGTAGGAACTGTGGAAAAAGTATAATGGATAAATGCAATAGAGAACAACATGGCCAACAGAAAAAATAGCATAAAAAAGATGAAAGTGTTGATGAATCAAGCTAGATTGAGAAACTAACCTGGAGTACCACAAAGCCAATCATGAGTGCACAATAAAGCTTCAACATTATCAGGCAAAAGAGTGCTTCTATACTTGTCGAGTATACGCCCACCTATACTAAATGATGATTCTGATGCAACAGTCGTAATTGGAATGCTCAAAACATCACGTGCCATCATAGCTACTTCAGGATATTTCCCCTCATTTGCTTTCCAATATTCAAGAATATCCAAGTCTTCATATTTCTTATGGTCAAGTTTTTCTTCATCCAAATAACTTTTCAAATCAGACTCTTTTCTTGACGGTCCACACAATTTACTTTGAAATTTACCAAAATCTGCGAAGTCGCTTGAAGGAATTTTTGGGCTACTTCTAACTGACTTTTGTGAAGATGAACCTCTTATCTCATTAGAGGACTTGAGATATTCTTGAAAAAAAGCTTTCAGCTTATCAAGGATATCATTTGCAAGTTTCTCTCCATCGCTGCCAAACAACTTCCCATAGCAATACTCAACAAATTGTAACTTAAATCTGGGATCTAAGATGACAGCAAAGGAAAGAATAACACTGTAAGAGGTCCAGTATTTATCAAATTTAACCTTCATTCTCTTGGCCATGCAACATACTTGATTTTGATTTTCACTATGAAAAACACATGCAACTTCTTTGATTTTCATCTAAATTCTCCACACACCACTAAAATAAAGATTGGCAGTTGGATAAGCGGTACCCGAGAACAAAGTTGTGATATCATAAAACGGCTTCAAAAAATCATCAATTTTTTGTGCCTCAATCCACTCCTCATCCGATAAATTATCAAACAGAGGATCAATATCTTGTAGGAGGGTAAATGCTTCCCTTAGACCGATAGCACTCACAAGCATCAGATAAGTGGAATTCCACCTAATAGGCATGTCTTGACGGAGTTGCTTAGAAGTCACTTGTGTGAGTTGCTCTAAACATGATGCGAACTTTATCTTTTGTGCCTCTGAGCCTCTTATATATTTCACACACATTCTAATCTTATCCAAAGAAGAATCAACTGCTTTTATACCTTCATGCACAATTAAATTCAAAACATGTGCCCCACATCGTACATGAAAATATAAACCATCAGCTATAAGAGAAGGTCCAAATGATGGATGTCTTTTCAAAATATTCACCATTGAATCATTGTTAGATGCATTATCTAGAGTAATGGTGAATATCTTTTTCTCGATACCCCAATCTCTTAGCAGACTTAGTAATTTCTCGGCCAAATTAACTCCGGTATGAGGTGGTGGAAAGTGAAAGAAGGCCAACACTTTTTTCTCTAACTCCCACCTCCTATTCACAAAATGTGCAGTCAACACCATATATTGATCTGTATTTATAGATGACCACAAGTCAGATGTTAAACAAATCTTTCCTGGAATTGACCGTAAATAGCATTTCAAGTTTTCCTTTTCTTTTCTATACAGCTTTAAAACATCTGACTTTGCCGTGTTTCTAGAAATCCCCTTAACACGAGGGTGTAAGAAACAGTGCAAATCTTCAATTCCGTCGTGCTCAACAAAAGCAAAAGGATAACTATTCTTGACAATCACCTGAGCAATTTTCTCCCTGTACTTTTCTTGATCTAGTGGAGGATAAGAGGAAACATTCTCTCCTTCGACACATTTCTCCAAATGTGTCTTCAAATTTGACGTACCACTAGTATTTTTTGCAGCGTAGGTTTTAGCACAATTTAAGCATCTTGCCCTTGGTTGTCCGTTTTCATCTAGATACCTCTCAAAAAACTGCCAAACTACTGAAGTTTTTGCTTTCTTTGAACTTGGAACTGAACTTTCATCAACTTCATCAGACACATCCCCTCCATTTGACATATTTCCTATACAGACACAAAATCATATTATATCATGAGCAAGTTTTGAATCATATTAGGAAACAAGACCTAGTATTAAACTAGCCAACTTTCACTTCAAAATCTTGACAGAATGATTAAACATATAACAAAGGTAACACATTTTCGAGATTGGCATACATCGTCATAGATCTTCTCTACGGAAAGAGTCTGATTGGTAACACAATTTACTTTGAAATTAAACTACATGGAAAAAATGTTGTACTATGACTCCTAATCATATAAAAATACAATTGTTATTGAACAAAAAATGGACTTCAATCCTGATAGAAGCACAACTAATTCATTCCATAAATTTCTGATCAGGACACAAGAATATATTCACTAATTCCAGATCAAAATAAAAAAATCCCGTCATGCTTTTTCACTAAAATGTGAGAATACCTAAAATTAAAATATAAACAAGTTCATATTACATTATTATTGTTGTACTTTGAAATTAAACTACATGGTAAATTAATAAAGGCTTTACAAGTTCATATTCACGATCCTGTCATGAAGCTATGTAACAACAATAACACACCACTTTGTCCCTCTTAGTTACATATGATATAACTATCCATTCTTTCATCACCGTATTGAAAATCAATCTTAACTACTTAGACTTAATGACTAAAATATGAAAGAACCTTTTTATTGAAAACTCTTCTCCAAGGGTTTTCCCCTTTTACAAGCCACTACTCTATTCACAATGTTTACAAATTTGAATGATATTCCCCCTAACCATATATCTTTATAACCAAAACAACCTCATTAACCAACAATACACTTATCCTATGTCCTAACAGCATCACACAAGAAAATGGCATCAGAATATAGAACAGAGAACATTGATTCACAAAAGAAATTAACACAATTGAAAATTCATTCAACTCGGCTTGAAATTTTTACCATGAACAAAACTGCATTTTTTTTCTTAAACAAACTCACAAAACCCCTTATCACACTAACAAATCAAAGTGATTATGGTGTTGAGTCTGACGAGTCTATAGTCTATACCAACGAACCTGTCGAAACCGCGAACATGCGACATGGAGTTTAATTTACCATGTAGCTTTTATTTTGATTAATTATTAGATACTTAAGGAGCTGCCTGTAACCAAACATGCTATTAACTTGGAGAAATCCTAACTTAGTTCACAGTTAATTCTCTCAAAACTTATGCAACTTCACCAAACTATTAACATGTACGATGGCAAAAAAAAGTGAGTGAAAACCCAACAAAAACAACAACATCAGAAAATCTAGGACAAAAATGTTGTCTACAGAGGTTGTTCAGAGCAAAAACTATGACAACAATCATCAGAAAATCTTCAAACGTTGTCAAACAAACAACCATGAAAACACAACAAAATCAACTAAGAAAACACAAACAACACCAATCTCAGATAACCCAATTCAGAAAACGCAACAAAATCACATTACAATATAATAGAGACTCACAAAGGCACAGAAGAATCGCTTTCAGATTTGAAGAGGAAGAATCGAATCGTCGGAATCGTCGTCGGAATTTGAATCAATAGGAAGTAGGAACAGCAAAATCGATTTCAGATTTGAAGAGGAAGAATCGAATCGCTGATGATTGCTACATAGGTGCACTCTGAACGAATTTCAGATTTGAAGAGAAATTTGGGAAAGAAATTAGGGTTCAGTTTTTAATTTGGGGAAGAAATTAGGGATGAGTTTTATTTGGGGAAGAAATAAGCTATTCACTATTTAGCTTTTAATTTTTTAAATTGTTTGTTTTTTTTGTTTTAATTTGTTATTTTTATAATCAAATGATCCATTGGATAAAAAATAAACAATAAAAAGTGATCCATTGGATCTTTAAAATCAATTGGATGGACTAGATCCATCCATATTGTTTAATGGATGGATTGATACAATCCATTAAAAATAAAAAATGTTTTATGGATGGATTGGATGGATTTTGTAGTGGATGGATCGGATGGATATGGATTTCATGGATCTAATTGCCACCCCTACTCAGATGGATATACAGATTTGTTGCACACACAAGCCGTGTAGTACCAATTCTCAGGGTTCATAATCTGTTTACACTTCCAAGCACAACATACATCCCCTCCTACAATGATAAAAAAAAAGCTTTTGGTTAAAATTGAATATTAGTAGATAGACATTAATATGTGTTTAAATTCAAAAACGAAGTAGTTATGAAATGATTATGGTAAACCTGCTGAGAATCCTTCAATCCCTGAATAGTTGTTCTTGGAGTGTTGAATAAAAAATCTTGCAAAGGGTCAATACTTGGTTCCACAGGTAGCTGAGTAAGAGGGGGATGATGTATCATCATTTTCAATCATCCTATAAATCATGCCATAGAAAATATAATTTCAGCCATTACCTGTTCTGAAAGGCAGAACCCTCAACACAAACATGATTAAACTTCAACCGGGTGCAACTCAAACAATTTTGAATGTGTATCTTGTCTACAAATACCATATTTATAACTTCAGATATAAAGTTCAAGACAAAATGTGGTTATCAACAACTATAGTACTATGTTATGATTAAGTATACATATTAGTAACTATAAGTTCACATAATAAAAGATAATATTTAAACAAAAACAAAAACGTTATTAATGTGATAAGTTATAATACCTTGAAAAACCTTCACCTTAGCCAGTTGAATAGAAACTACAACATTAGCAGTTTCACTAGTTGCCAAAAACGTGTTCAACTCATCCACATAAGGCCCAAACAAAGTGCACTGAAGCTTGTATCTATAAGAGGGGTAAAAAATATAAGAATGTAAGGTATATAAAACATTGCTTATTCAAAATCATAAGAAAACTTTAAACTTTCTTACCCATCAGCTTCGAGGGAAATGACATTGAGTTTGGTAGCACTGCCATTGCGTTCATATTCTCTCTCTGTGCCAACACCCGTCAACATTCCAATAACATCTAAATTGACATACATAAAAAAATTATTAAATGCTAAGAATGTAAGATAAAGACAATACTCTTTAAAAACTTCAAAAAATTTGAATATACACTCACCAACCAAGTAGTCATAATCATAAGAACCACCCACTATCTCAGAAATTGGAACAAACTTAAAATCAAAACCACTCACTAAAGCACCACACAATGGCAAACATTTTGTTCCAAATTGGAAGTTCAGCTTATATGGATGATGGGTGGTCTTATAGCTCCCCCTATTAGCAGCAACACCCATGTTTTCAAATGAATAAACTTTGCCTTCACGAATTTCAGATTGAAACTTATACAACAAAGTTTTTTTGATTGAGGCATGAATCCTACTCCCCTATATAAAGTTCAAATATTTAGAATTAGTTTTCAAGATATAGTTAAAACCATAATCTAACATTCACCATTCTTCATAATAACATAGCTTTCTGAGTCATTATAAAAATTACTAATTCTTTAACTTTAATCATCATCTTTATAATATAAGCACAAAACATATAACACACCTTCTTTTTAGAGTGACAATGTTATATATCAACAACATAAGTAAAACCAAATCATTACTTATAAGGTTCAAAATTAGTGAAAATGTAAAGTTAAAAAAAGAACCTCATAATCCTTAACTATATCTCAACAAATATTAGCACTAAACATAAAACAATACTTAGTTTTTGATAGCTTATAAAATAAAAAATAATAACATTTAGCTTATTCAAAAACAACAGTTTTAAAAAAAAACATCATAATTTGAATGTAAAATGGTAAGTGAAAAATAAAAACCTCAGAATCCATTTACACCATTTCAATAGAAAATGGTAAAGTGTTTCTGTTGAAATCAGAAACTTTCCATAATCTAACAACTCTAGCCTTAATGTTCCAAGCTGGTTTTGATGAAGAAATTTGTGAAATTGGTTCAAAAGTTAAAGCCATTGCAGAAAATCGAAAATGAAATTGCAAGAATAAAGCTCACGAATGAGAAAGAATGAGATTGCAATTGTAATTGCGGTGTGGTTATCACAAATCCTAAAGCCCTCTTTTTATAGACCCCATGAAACCCTAATGTTGAATTTTTAATTACAGAAAAAAGATTGAAGTTTGAATAGTTACCCCCAATTTTTACCTTGAACCAATTACAGTAGAAACTCCCTCCAAAGTTGCGATTTCTATGGCAATTGATTGGACCTCAATTGTGCTTCAGGTTTCAATATGAGAAATTGAGGAAGGAATGATAATTTATTGAGCCGTGAGCAATTATGTGTTGTGCAGTTTTAGCGTAATAGCATGTATTGGGATCAATATAGTAGAATAGGGAATAAAGCAAATGTCTTCGTTGATCTAATATACAATAAAATTGCAGAAGCATTTATGGTGAAGAGATGTTTTGAGTGGCTTAATACTGTATATGAACGTGAGAGAGAGAGAGAGAGAGAGAGAGAGAGAGAGAGAGAGAGAGAGAGAGAGAGAGAGAGAGAGAGATGGTCAGACACAAAATGTTGACTATTGTTTTATAAATAACATTGTTGTTTAGTCATGTGGTCCCTTGTTTTTTTTGTTGGTTGATCATTATAAGATTGGGCCATTGTTAATTGGGCTTGTGATTCCCGCCAAGTTAATTTGAATGAAACATTATTAGAATTCTGCTTTCCACCCTGCAAAAATTGCTCGCGTCCTGCAGCCATGGCGAAAATACCCCTGCGCTAGTTAACTGGCGCAAGTGCAAAATACTGCGTTAGTTAACGCACGCTGCGCCACTTAACTAGCGCATGTGTAAAACACTGCGCGCGTTAACTGGCACTGCGCACGTTAACTAGCGCATGTGTAAAAACACTACGCGCGTTAACTGGCACTGCGCCAGTTAACTGGCGCAGCTTTTAGCACATGCGTCAGTTAAGTGGGATACATTCTGTGCTTACGGCACAATCAAGTGCTAACCTCTATTTTCCCTGATTTTTCAATCCTTCTTTCATACATTCATTGAAATAACATTCATTCAAACATTCATTCAAATAACACAAATTTGTCCATAAATTTATAAAATTACATAATCTCACATAAACGGTCAAACATTACACTATTACAATTAAATAAGGATTACACTTCAACGGATCAGACAAAAAGATACAAAGTATTATTCTCAACCATTACGCTAAACATGAAATCAACGTCGCTATCGTCTTTGAGGAGTTGTGGATGATACACGGTCTTCCAGAAGTCCTCTTCCTTATCCTCCCCCAAGTCCAGGCCTGACACATTTACTATCACATCACGTGTTCTATGATTTGAACCAATATAGATAAAGAAGTCGTCAAGCTTTGTCTTTAACTCATCCAACTTGTCGGTGGGGTTTACAGTGAACCAAGCCCTCTTTTTCACATCTACATAACGGATTTCAAGTTTAACCGGAGTTTGTGCATCTTCAGACATGTTTCACCTCACAAACTTCACAAAAATATAATGAAAAACAAATATGAGAGAAATGATATAAAATAAGTAGTTGAATTATTATTGACAAAGTAAGTAATGCGAGCAATAATTGGTGTGACATAACTGGCCACCAAAAAAATATTTCATTTCATTTAATATATATATAATATTAGTTACATATTGGCCACAAATATCCAAATTACATAACCGGCCACCAAAAAATACGTTGGGGTGTAATACCACCAAAAAATAGGACGAACACCGACCGACCTATAACTGTCCTAACCTATAATAACCTATCTAAGAAGTCTAGTGACATTCCTAAATTGTCGTCTTCTTCCATGTCTTCCGTCCATTCAACTTCTTTTTCCTTTTTTTGCGGGGTGGGAGTATCATCACAAACAATTGGATTGTGTTCATTTGTTGGTTTCTTTGGCGGCTTTGGCTCCTTGGACATGAGTTCATTGTAAGCGTTTTGTCTATCCAAAAACGCAAAATGCCAATTCTCCGCCTCACCAATCTTGTTGTTCATCCACTCCGTGCAACTCGGTGGTAACAGACAACCTTCCTTCAAGATCACATGAAGATAGTGGTCGGGAATTAAGCAAAGACACATGATGTTGGTGTAACATCCCGCTCGTCATTTTGGAATATCAGTCGAAGGTGTGCTAGAGAACGAAGTTCATGAAATTCGCTATGATGAGGAATGCATTATAAGACAATATCAATTAAGCACATGTCGAATCATCAGTATCGGAATAAACGCGTTTAAATCAAGGGCATAACAGTACTTTTGCCAAGGGGGTATTTAAGTGAATTCTAGCCCAAGTTTCCTCACAATTCTCAACATTTCTCTCTCTAGAGCTTGAGAGAAGAAAATGTTCTCCTCCTTCTCTCTTCTCCATCGCCCTTCCTCAATCTTTTTCCCTCAAACTTTCTCAATCCCTTTAAGTGGTAATCAAGCACGAATTTTATGATCTTTGGTGCAAGAAGCAGCTTCTAACCTTGGATTCATGTTCGAGCTTCAATTCTCCTCTCCTTCAAGAAGCTAGGGTTTGGATTGATCAAGAAGTTAGGGCTTTGGTTGCTAGCAAGCTTGGAATCAACTCTGTATGTTGCTGGTGAGTTCTTAGATAGTTTCCTCACCATGGGTATGTGTGAATCTATGTGAGAAAGTGTGATATGTTAGGTTTTGAATTTATGAATCTAGTTTCCCTTAAGTCTTTGATTCATTGTAATTATGTTAATTGTTGCCATGCAATCATGCTATACTGTTTTCCATGTTTTCTGGGTGTAGTATGAGCATTAGAAACTTGGTTTTGAGGTTTTTGGATCAAAGATTCGAATTCTGCAGGTCTGAACTGATGAATGTTCGCTTAAGCGAACATACGTTCGCTTAAGCGAACGGATGACAGAACCAAATCTGGGCAGTTCGCTCAGAGTTCGCTTAGCCTTCGCTTAAGCGAACTGGGTCAGCACAACACATGTTGACCCTGTTCTGAAGTTCAGAAGTGGCCGTCCGAGGCCCGTCTCTTGCAGCCCTTTTCTAACGTTTAACCCCTCAAGATTAAGGAGTCTAGTGTACATTACTAATTAAGGTTTTACAAAAGAAAAGGCATGGGAATTATTAACAAATTAAACGGTCAAAGACATGCGAGTCTAATATGGATTATGTGGGAGGTAATCAAGTATAAGGATGGGTGAACCCTAGAGCCTCAACTTAGGTAGTCGAGAATAAGTTTGCAATCTAAAGGATTAAGCTCCTAGTATAAGTTACGTACGACTAAGTTTATGTGAATTGTTCCACCGCTTAAACGAGTAGCTTTACGGACTCGTGGTGAACATTCAAACAAGTTATGATTATGCTATGCTTTGTTATGTTTATGACCTATGTATGTTATGACAAGACTAATGTATGTGGCATGTCTCTTGCAATCCCGCTAGGTTGGATTCAAGGGGTTCTCTTCGTGGGAACGGGGTAATCCCCGCAAGGGGGCCGCATGTCACAGTAACTACAACTTATGCTATGACTTGTCGTGTCTCTGACTATCCACGCAAGAGGGATACAAGAGGTTCTCGTTAAAGGAACGATTTAAGCCGCAAGGGACCCGCACGACAAGTAGGAGTCCGATGTTCCCTAGCTAGGTTCATCAGTTATGTATGGGAATATACTCGGGGTTACTCCACTCGACTATATTCCGTAAAATCAACTCAGATAATCATTCAGACCTTATAAAATGAATTGCATTTAATTATGATGATTATGTTACGATTATGTTTATGCTATGAGATTAGATACGTATAGCTTAGGCTATAGAATGCTATGTATGTGTACCGATGACGATCTTAGGTTTCATTAATCGTCCGGTCTAGTTCCGTGTCTTGAACATGTTAGGTTATGTCTTGATGCGTTCTACGTATCTCGAGTTAGCGGTCCTAGGATCCCTTGACCGCCATGACACGAAGGAAGCAAATAAGATGACCCTATGACGGTTATAGCGTTGCACGACTGTCTATGTAAGCCTCACGCACGACGCTCATCAGTCTGGTAGCGTCTTAGACACGTGGTGACCATAGGTTTTCCCCGAGGTCACCTATAGCCTAGGATTAGGAGAACTCACTAAGACATTATGTCTCATCCCTATCCTTATTTGTTTCAGATAAGTAGAGCAGATGAGCAAGCTTATCGCCGGATGGATATACAACAAGGACCCGTTCGTACCCGCTGTAGGATGTTCGCTATGGAACCAAGCATGTATTTCTATATTAATTGGATAGTTGTATGGTAACTCTGATGTACGGACCTGTATTGATGTATTTAATATTCATTCAAAGTAATTTAAGTTGTAAATTTTAATGTATCCAGTACTAAGTTAATGCACATGCTAAACTTTCTAGATACGTTTAGTATGGGTGTTACAGTTGGAATGTGGATTAAGTGGAGGAGCACTTCGGATTGGGAAATATGTCTCACATACACCACCCGTTGTTTCGGGCAAAGTCAATAGAGCAACGGGTCTTTTGTAGCAAGACGCAACAATGTGACCCATATCCGGAGTGGTCATCCACTTATCTACCGGCGCCACACCAATTGTACGTTTTGGAGGGTGTAAACCATTCAAGATTTTGTTATAAGGCTCCTCCGTGTCATATATCTGCATGTTTTCAACTCATTAATAAGTGCATGCCGAACCAAAACATGATCTTCTTCATCCTTCCCCAAGTGCCTAGCTATCACCCGGAATCCACAATGACCATCCCCTTTAACATTCACAATGTCTTCAACAAAAGGTCTCATGAAGTTTGGAATTTGTGAAATGTATGGGATATTCCGAAGCGGTTTTGAAGTAGACGATGAAGCTTGTGAGCGGGAGTAAGTGCCAAGGCGTGCATCTTTCCTCTTTGGAAGTGACCTCTTTGGTTGTGAAGGTTGACTATCCGGATTTTGAGAATCAATGGTCTCCCACCTAGAGGGGATTCGTCCCGATGATGACACTTTGGGTGTAGTCCTCTTCCTTTTAGGTGCTCCCTTGGTTACCGCCTTTGTCGAAGGTGGAGACAAAATTGTGGTTTCCGGAAATGCTATTTGACGCATCATCTCTTTGATGTGGAGTTTCATATTGTAAGGGCTTTTCTTGAGAAGTTCTTGAATGCCATTCCACTCCTCTACCACGGAAAATTCATCATCAATCTTTTCTCCTTGTGCACACAACCTTTTCCAATGAGGGTATATATCATCCAAGACAAGAGGCAATTTTTGCTTGACCATCATGGCAATAATACACGAACAAGGTAGCCCGTAAGAAGTCTTTTGCACACAACCACAATCTTCCTCACGAAAGCCGAATGTCTTGGAGCGTTTCAATTCATCATAGATAAATCTCAATGCTTTTCTAGAAACATAACCCTCCAACTCTTTCATCATCTTGATTTTTGCGTATTTGTGTTCAAAGACCGTTTTGTTCCTCCCAAAACTTCCTTGTATCTCACCAAATTGCACGGCCAACATCTTGTGAATTTCATCCCAACATGATGCCAAATCACCCACGCTACTCCTCAAATATTTTTTCAAAACTCCATGAGCCAATTCAACAATGTTGGTGGTTCTACACCCTAGATGCAAGACTTTATTCGTCCATGCCCTCACAAATTTTTCCTTAAGGTTCAAAACCGTTTCTTCGACATATTTAATGAATTCCGAAATGGCATGCATACCTCTTTGAATTGCAATAAATTACTTGCATATGATTCCTCCGTAGGGGATTCGACCAACTCTCTCCAAGCAATCACGACTTTCTCAACAACTTCTCTATTATTCACCTTGTTCTTCTTCAATTCTTCCTTGGCAACTTTTGCACCCTTAAGAGGCTTTGCGTGAACTCTACAATCCGTGATGCACTTAGCCCTTACATTCTTCCCAATATGAAAATAACAAAGCATAGTGTATGCTTCAGGGAAAACTGTGCCAACGACATTCATCAAAGCACCATCCCTATCGGTGACAATCACCTTAGGCATGTTGTCTTTTGAGGACAATAGACCTTTCACCATAGTGAGTGCCCAAGCAAAGTTATCCTCTAGTTCAAAGTGAAGAAACGCGAAACCAACGGAATACGTCATTTTTGTAGAGGTGCAACCAACTATCTCAAACAACGGCATTCGGTGGTTGTTGGTTTTGTATGTGGAGTCCATGACCAAAACGGTCGGAAAGGTGTTGAGCAATTTAATTGAATCCGGATGAGCAAAAAAAAATGTCTTCAAGAGTGGTTTCCTCACTATTGCATCTTGTGTAATAGACGTATTTATGCTCCACCAACTTCGAAATCAAGAATTGCAACTCCGTCATGTCACCTCTTTCCCCCTTGCGCCATCTTGTTTGCACATTGTACACTTGCTTGATTGTTGTCACACTATCGTTGTTATTTTCCTTCAAATTGGTGAGAATATTCCGAGGCACCGCCAAGCTCTTTGTCATTTCAATAACTTTTTTCTTCTCCTCCACACTAAGTCTACCCGCAATTAGGTGTCCTTGTAACTTTCCCCCCTCCTCCTCCAAGTCATGGTTGTGCATTCCACAAAGCATTCCAAGCCACCAATCATTTGTATCTTTATCAAAGAAACCTTTCAACCTAAACGGACAATTACATTTCCTTGAGTCGATGCTTTCAAGGTTCGGTTTCTTCCTTGTCTTAGGTGGCTTGTATATCCCACTCCTTTCACATTGCATCGTCAAGTACGACCTTTTTAAAACGGATTTATCTATACAAACACCAAATCCGGCCTTTACCCCTCGTCCACGAACCCAAGTAAGTAACTCTTCTCGCTCTCTCCATCTTGCATTTGTTGTAAAAAATGAGGCGGTGTCGCGAGCTTTACAAATAACACTGATAGGTACCGGTTTAGGTTCTACAATTTTACCAATTCGAGCTTGCATTGGAATTTGGATTTTAAACGGTTTCAAATTAACAGTTGGTTTGACATCGCCGGAACCTTCATTTTTGTCCGGTTTCGGTTCAACGTCATCATCCGCGACATTGTCAACCATCTCCCTATATATCTATTGAATAAAAAAAAAACAAAGGAAGAAAAAATAAATTACTTGTGGAACAAGCTAACCAAGAACAAAAGTGGCAAAAAATTCGAAAAAAGGGACTGTGCACCGAGGCGCCACTTAACTGGCGCAACCCATTAACCCCTGCGCCAGTTAAGTGGCGCACACTTACTACCTGCGCCACTTAACTTGCGCGCCTAGCCTAGTGCCTACGAAAACCAGATGAACCTACCATAAAAACCAGCAAAATGAGATGTGTTTTGATGATACAATACCTGATATTTGGTGCTTGATGAGCGTAGAAACTTGCTTCCTGACGATTTGCAATGATTTGGGATGAGGATTTTGACCCAAAAAATCGCACTTTTTGGGTTTTTGAGGGTGGAGGAAAAGAAAATGGTGCTTTGAGTTCGGACTGATGGGTTTTGTACGAAAACAGTAACCCTGCGTTACTTAACTTACGTCGCGCAAGTTAAGGTGCACAGCGTCACTTAAGTTGCACTGCGTCACTTAACGTGCGCCAGTTAACTAGCGTAGGGGTAAAATAGGCATGGCTGCAGGGCGCGAGCAAATTTTGCTGGGGGTAGAGCAAAATTCACATTATTATTGGTTGATATCATTCAAGCTATATTAAGTATGCTTTTTGTATTTTAATGAAAGCTTGATTCCTTTGTGGCATGACTAAGAGATTGACACCTGTTTTTTTATACCCTTAAAGTGTTTCTCATTTGTGTAGTTTAAAGATTTTGAGTACACAAATAGACTTATTCATTTTAATGAAGTCATCTCTTCAAGTGTATGAATTGTATGTATACCAAAAATTAAATCCTTTAGAAAGTTTCATATAATCATTATTAATAAGTGAGTCATACAAATACGTTGTAAAACATATTTTATATATAAATAAATTCTTGAATTCACTTCAAAATCAATGGTAGATTTATCCATACTCTTGCTTCAAAGTTTAAATATTTATATTTCATCATTCTCATTTTCTTTTTTCACAAAAATTCATTCATGTCTAATCAGCTTTACAACTTCTACAAGTCCAAAACAAATTCGCTCTGTAAGGCAAATATAATTCTGCATCAATCACATATTTCAATTTTATCAATGGTTTCTTTCTCTATATCCTTTTTTAGATGTTGCTTTTTTATCCTCATTATCATTTATCACATATAACACTATACAAATACATCATGCTAATAACATGTTAGGAAATTAACTATAACACTATAGAAGAATGGGGATAAGAGAGATAGTGATAAGAAGTTGGGTTACACCTAGGGGTGGCAAAAATACCCATACCCACGGGTACCCGTGGGTAAAATCTGTCACGGGCATGGAGCGGGTAGCTAGACGGGTATCCACGGGTATAATAAACGGGTATTTGACTACCCAATATTATATGGACATAAACACGGATTTGATTGTATCCATACCCACGGGTACCCATACCCGATAATAAATTAAGTAAACTACTAAAATATCTGTATATATCATATCTTATTACTTAAAGTTGTTACGTTATTGAAGAAAATTTTACCGCCCACCTAAAAATCCTCAATAATAACCTATTTTTATTTTAATTTTTTTTAATTCACCTTATTAAGTTCACCGTTTCCACTTCATTCACATCATAAAACATATAGATTATATAAGAATCATGAATTTTCTATGGATTATGTATGATTTATGAAATTTTGAATGGATTATGTATGGATGTTTAAAAGTTGAAGTTTTTTGGTAATTAAAAAAAGTTATTATTTGTACCAAAAAATAAATAAATTCAAAACTCCATGGGTACCCATGGATACCTCAATACTCACGGGTACTCGTATAGTTGGTACCCACGAGGATACGAGACGGGCACGAGTATCATATTTATCCAACGGGGCGGGGACGAGTATCATATTATCCGTACCCATGAGTATCCATTGACATCCCTAGTTACACCATGGAGAGGTGTGTATGGGTTAAACATGAATGTAGATTTCTCTGTGTCGTTCAAAGATGATAATTTTGGAAAATTGCCTTCTTATTAGTGTGAGAAATCCAGCAAATCATGTTAGCCGGGAGGGGGTGATAGATATATACGAGTTTTAAGCATAGCGGAAATGGGTTTTAAAAAACACTTTAAGCTATCCGCTATTGGAAGATATGTATGAAGAAACGTTAAACGATGAACGCAAACAACAATTGTTAATTTAAGAAAGATGCAAATAATCAACGATCAAATTGGGCTATGGCTTGGCGATATTGGCTGTTCCAGTTCATTCGTGGCCGTAAACTTGTTGTGATTGTGTTTTCGTCGTGATAAGTGGTTGGTTTGTGGATTGCTTCCGTGTTGACGGATAATTTCAACTCTTAGTTTTGATACGGAGGAATGTGCACTTCAATGACACGGAGAGGGCGCTCACACCGCTTTCTCTTGCAATTTGGTTTCACACCATGTGTGGGTTCGTTGGATTATCCCTGTGGTGGCCGAGTTATTTCGCTTCAGTTTTTATTCATTCGTTTATTTATTTTTTGTTTACCCTGTAGGGTTGGTTTCAAAAAGTGTAGTTTGTCTTTGTTTGTATTGCCCTTTATGTTTGATCTAACTAGGTCAGGTTTACGTCCCCAATCTCTTCTACTTTCTTTTTTATTTAATATATTTTCTTATCTTAAAAAAATAATCAAATTGATTTCGAGATTGCGTTTATTTTTTAATTCAAT
Organism: Medicago lupulina; assembly: GCA_958299785.1. NCBI lineage: Eukaryota > Viridiplantae > Streptophyta > Magnoliopsida > Fabales > Fabaceae > Medicago > Medicago lupulina. The sequence continues at coordinate 21,858,595 of OY283146.1, forward strand.
ATAAAAAAGTTAATGAATCCTCAAGTGATACCTGTTAAACCAAAATGGGTAAAAGAATATTATCTATAGGTTTTAATGACAACAAAGCATTTGAGAACATTTAAATAATCTTATGTTTGTTCATGTGTGTAGGAAAATATACAAAGTTGATCCTCTATGGTCAATGTTCTAGACTGAAAGTCAACCTTCTGGATCGTTAAGAACAAACACACAAGATCAAGATAAAGCTTTGCTGTCAATATAAAGTCAATGTTATATGGACTGAAGTCATCATCCATGGACAAATATGAAGACAAAATTTTATTTTTAAGAAAGGAGTCAATCTTCTGTGGTCAATCCTCTATGGATCAAGTAATCTTCTGACCAAGGCGATACTTTGTAGTTCAAGTGATGCAAAAGATTTTTAAAGTTGTCAATTGTAAGCATAGCAAAGATTACTGTTGTGAATTCGATGAAAATCACACCAATAAAATATTTGATGTGTGAAACAAGTAATAATCAAGCAATCAAAACTAAGTGTATGAAAGTTATAATCGCAAACAAAAGTAGAAAACAACGAGAGAAAAGAAAGAGAGAACACACTAAATTTGTTTACCCAGTTCAGTCCAAAATTGACCTAGTTTGGGGGAGATAACAGTTCTCCGTTCCACTATAATGATGAGTAACTTTACAAAAGAAATTTCAATGGGTTACAAGAATAAGTCTCCCGCCTAATTCTACCCAAAGTCTCAATCTCTTCCCGTGACCAAGATACTCAATCCTAATAGTGTTTTCCAAGGTGAATCAACCCCAACCCTGTGTCTGTTGCCAAGAGCAAACTTTATACAAACCCTAGTTTTGTGTTGCCTTCTAAACTCTTGTTTCATCCCCTTATATCTCAAGGTTTACTCTGATACAAAGTCTAGTTTTATATTTTTAGCAACAATATTCTTCATCGAACAAATTTTAAGTCATACTACAACAATTACATACAACAATTAAACATTAATGGATAAGGATCTCCAACAATAGACTGATTTTAAACTATCCTACATTTAGCAACAAACTTTGCTGAAGAAGGTGGTGAACTTAAGTATATACGACACTTAACCAACCTTGTCGAGAAACATCAAATAAATTATCAAAGAGAAATAATTCAATTGCATTGCACTCATAGTTTACTAATCTTTGAGTTTGTGTGAACATTCAATGTTTGTTGAGGGATGCTATCTCCCGATGAAATACATCCCGAAAGCTTCACGATTGGAAATTGCTTTGATTCCAAAAAAAAAAAAAACTGCTCCCACTTACCAAACATGATGTCAGCAACAATAAATGCATTTGTGTTTTAAACGGTCGGGACACTTTCGTGATTCAAGTTATCAGGATATTCAGCATTTTCCATGTTTATTTATTATTTTACAGTAAAAAATCTCTTAAGTCTAAGGTGATTGGACGTAATCTCGGATTGTGCTTAACCTTTGAAAAAGAGTTACCAAATAGAAAAGAAACCAACATAATTATGCTTAAAATTATTTAAATTATGCTTAACCTTTAAAAAAGAGTTACCAAATAGAAAAGAAACCAAAATAATTCAAACATTTTTTTAGGTGGTTTTCTCACGTTCAATTGACATCAGAGCAATGTCTTTATAGTTATCACTTAATAGTGTTAGAGAAAAGATCTTGGAAAAAACATGTCTACCACTAATTAAACCAAATTTGAATTTCATTCCTTTTTGTCTAGACATCCTGTTTTCAATGGTGACACTGAACAATTTTCTTGGGGGAAAACCAAATTATATAGTTTTATCCTAACCCAAGATGAAGATTTGTGGGATGTGATAGAAGATGGATGTAGTGTATCACCGAATAAATATGGAGTTTCTCTAAATAGAAAACTCAAAAAAATGATGGAAAAAAACTGTAGAAAAGGCACCACAAAGAAATAAACATCATGGTATACTTGGTGTGTGTTTTTGAAATGTGCATGTTTTTGTCGCTCTCGTAATCTTGTCTTGACAATCTTATATATCTTGCATTATCTTAAATCTTGCATTCATACACTAGGTGTGTGTTTTTTAAATGTGCATGTTTTTGTCTGAGTGAATCATTTCACTTGCTTTTAAAAATTGTGATTTTTTGCTAATTTTCAAAAAGTGAATTATTTCACTTATCAATTTGAATTGGTTCACTGTCTAGATAAAAATAGTAAATTGTTTCAGTCAATTGAATGAATCGATTCATTTGCTTTTAAAAATGTGATTTTCAGCTAAGCAAATTACTTCACTGTATAAAAAAACTATAAATCGTTTCACTATTCATAAAAAATGAAGCTTTAAACTCCACCCATCACAACTATGTTTATAGTTGTGGGAGAGTTTGAGGAGCGTCAAGAATAATAAAGGGTCAATGCATCATGCCTATAAAAGCGAGAGAGTTTTCATCTTGATCCAAAATTTTAAGATATTGATAATATAGATCATTTCTCTTATATAAATTAAATTATCTCATTCATAATAGATGTTGGACTATCTACTCACACTTGAATTCAACAATTTTCTTCCGAGACATGAGTCTTCCACATCCTATACTTTCAACACAATTATTATGAATGGAACCATCAAGAAGACTTTTAATACAAGGGTCCAAGGCAAAGATCCATTTGTGCTCCTTCACCAAACTGAATCGGGTGTTGAATACCACTTATTGGCGGAGTCCGGGCTAACGCCAGAAGCACCAACTAACTAATATACACCAATCCTCAGGAGAGGGAGACGAAATGTCTCCATCCAAAATATTAAAACATTGAAAATATAGGTTACCTCTATTATATGCAACATCTATAATATATCATTCATATTTGATGTAGAATTAATCACAAACACTTAAACCCAACAAAATTACAATATTATACTTATAGTAGTGGCCAACTTGAAGGTTGATTTGAAACCATGTCCTTTTTTTTATTCTGGTCTCCACCGAATCAAACAAGAAAAGTAAATGGCTCATTTATTCTCCTCTAACTATATTCGCAACAAAAGTAGACGAAGACTTATTTACCACCCTTTTGGTTTTAGAACAGTCTAACTAAAGGGAAATATCTAGTGTATAAACGTGACCTACGGGTACGTGTAAAAAATTCATTTGGTCTTGGACCATCTCTATTAGAACACCTGATACCTATTAGGTACCTCTCATAGAAAGAATATTTTTCAAGGTCTTATAAGACACTAGGTCTTACTTAAGAGTTAAGACTCCCACTTTTAAGTAGGACCCACATTTTTTTAATATTAAAAAATTAAAATATAATAATATATTGTTATTAATAGTTGATTAATTGGTCCCATTTAAGAACTTTGTGTGAGATCTGGGTTGGAGTGATTGAGTGCTTATTATGTACTATTATTAAAAAATTATAAATGAGTGATGCGTACACGTGAGACCCATTTAAAAACTCAAAAATGGATGTCTCTATTGTAGATGTTCTAAAAGCACCTCTACAGATGAACTCTACTCATTGTCATTTTGTGGGTCCCATTGTGCCAAATCATCTTGAAACAACTCCTATATTTTATACTCCAATGATGATCTATAAAATACTCATGTTAGGTCCCACAAATTTACCTCACACATTAATACTTTATTCCTTCTATTGTTATTTTAATCAAAATAACTGTTGCTTCATAAAGCAACCAATATTACATGCGGGGCACCTCCACCCATAATTTTGGCAAAATAACCCACCTTTTGCACCTCCAGCTGGTGGACTATTACAAAATACCAGCTGTTGGAGTTGCTCTTATGTATTATGTGTATGAGATTTTTTAGATAGAAGAAATGATAATAATCATTAAAAACTCACACACATAAATGGTGAAGCTGCAATTCAAACCTTAACTATGATGTATGATCTAACAATTTCAAAAATTTTCTATCGAGTTAGGACATGTGGACATGTTTGTTCAATTCAATTAATTAATCCTTACAATACATGTTTGTTCTACTCTATTATGAGGAGTGTTATGAGTTTCACCTAATAAGATAATGAGTGTTAGAAAGAGAGTCTTACAAACAACAAGCCACGTTAATTGGATGAAATATCATTTGTAGACACTAAACACCAAACTATACCTTTAGAGTGAAAAAAAATAAAGAAATCGATGTGATAAATTAGTATTATGATAGAAAAATCAATTGTGATAGATGTACATGAAGGTTAGAAAAACACAAGAAGGGGGGGTTGAATTGTGTTGGCTTTTTCTTCTTCTTCTCTTACTGAAGTCACTGGTCAGAAGCAGTTAGAGTACAACTTCTGAAGTGATGGTCAAATACTAAATGCAGCGGATAAAAACAGGGAGAGAGAGAGAGAAAAGAGACACAAAGCAATTATACAGGTTCCTTCCACAAACCGGAAGTAGTCCTGTCCCCCTTACACTTCCAAGGAGAGTTCACTATAATGTAATATCTGCTTACAAATGCTCACTGCTAAAACTAGCAAGAGACTTCAAATGCTCAAGCACAACTGCAAGAGACTTCCTATGCTCCTAAACACAATCAAGAGACTTCTATGCTCAAGCACAACTGCAAGAGACTTCTAATCAAACAGAATTACAAAGAAAAATGTTTGACGTTGAACACTTGATATACAATCAGTGGTGTTCACAATATAAATCAGATACAGACTCTTAAGACTCTAGAATTTCTAACATATAAACTTTGATAAGAAATTCTAAGTGAACTTTTGATGCAGAACAATTTCAGCAGAGGTTTGGCGCTTTTAAATTGTTGTGAGTCTGTTACAATTCTTCAAGTCTTCACTACTTTATATAGAGGTGTGAAAGAGACGTTGTGAATTGCCAGCACATCAAGATAAGAGTCGTTTGAAGCTTTGATCAATCACCAATGATCTTTTGCTTGATATGATTGTTTTCCTATGAAGGATCAATTTCAAATCCATTCCATGTCTGTAGGAACGTCGTTGTAGGCAGAGCTGTTATTCTTGTCTTGTAGTAGAGATAAAAACTGAATAGTTGAGGTAGTGGTTGTACACTTCGTACAATTGTACTTTGTCAACGCTCTTCAAAGAACAAGCATCCAATGCCTTCAAATTCATTTGAATTTGCCGTTGCTTCACTCTTCTGGTCTTGTGCAATGCTTAGACGAGATTAAATCCATTGAACAACCTTTGAAGCTTTAAGTCTTGCATCTTCTGATGAACTACAACTTCTGGTGATCTTCAGCTTCTGATGAGATGATTCTGATGAACTCGCTTCTGATGACGTCATCACTTCAGGAGCATTTTGACTTCAGGAGCAGTGCTCTTCAGACGCTTTAAGCTTCCTTTTTGTTGATTCCTTTGCTCTCTTTTGTTCTTCCAGAACCTAATGATGATCTCAAATTTTTGTCTATGGTCCTGTACACTTGAACAAATATTAGCATATCCAATTGACAATTTTTAATACCTTGTTATCATCAAAACTCTCAAGAGGTAGTGTTAAACACATTTTGTTCCAACAGTACACAATTGATTAAGAGTGTTGAAAATTTAAGGATGTCTAAATATACTCATTCTAGAATGAAATATAATAAAAAAGGACTTTTGTATGTGTTTAGTCTCTGCAAATAGGGACATTCAAAAATGGTGCTTGTATTATTTAATCTTGGTATTTTGCCCTGCCAAACTATAATCACTTAAAATTTGGTCCCTCCTCCCATTTAATCACTGTCACATCATCAAATTACTGACTAACTCAGCAAAAGGGCATACGAATTAACAGCGCCACGTCAGTAATTTGATGACGTGGCAGTGATTAAGTGAGGGAGGGACCAAATTTTAAGTGATTATATTTTGGCAGGGCAAAATGCCAGAATTAAGGAATACGGGGACCATTTTTTAACTAACCCTTATTTGCAGGGACTAAACACATATAAAAGCCTAAAAAAAGATAGTTAAAAACTAGGCTTAATAGCAGTTTTCGTCTCCTAACTTTGACGAAAGAAAAAAAATTAGAAAACCGCCCTCTAAGTTTTACAACTGTAGCAGTTTTGGCCCCCAAGCAAAAATAAAAAATAAAAAAAATAACACGTGACACCTCACTTAGGGTGCCACGTCAGCATAGACCAAGTCAAAATTGGTCTTGGGGACCAAAACTGTTACAAGTACAAAACTTAGGGGGCGGTTTTTGTAGTTTTTTTTAGGAGGTCAAAATCGCAACTTTGAGAAAGTTAAGGAGCTAAAACTGCTATTAAGCCTAAAAACTAATGTATGTGGATTAAATTCTTAAAAACATACATTGATTTTTCAACTATCACTTTTATTTATATTTCATCTGGAGGAAGTGCTATAATTAGATATCATACTTATTATAGTTTGTAAATCTTAATTTTTGAGTTAGAAGATAATATGAACATCGTGGCATGACTGAAGTTACCATAGGAAGCCAAGTGGTAGTACTGTTAGTGTTAGCATTAGCCAAAGCGAGAATCACCTTTTCAACACACAACAAAAAAGCATAGCATCAAAAGCTCCTATAAAGACAAGACGTAACCCATCTTAAGGCATATACTTCAACCACAATATTCACATATCTTTTAAGGCATACTCCTCCCTACAAATACCACTCCTATATCCAAGCAATTTCATTGCAACAACAACACTTGTTTAATTATTTCAGATATTGATACACAACTAAAAATTATGGACAACTACAACAACAATTATTATGGTGGTCATGGGAAGGAACAACGTCACAGCCAGAACCATTCGAGTACTGAGCTTTTTTCTTCTGCTAAGGTCTTGTCGGACGCGGCACAGTCCGTTTACAACCATGAACCTGGCAAGGTGAACAAGGCCAAGGTTGCGGTTGCCGCTTCCAATATTTTAGGTGCAACTGGTGTTGTTGATGAGAGTAAGGGAGTTGGCATGTATGTTGACAAAGCCGCTGGTTATCTAAGTCAACATGACTCTTCCTCCGGTGTTCCTACCGGACGAAAAAATGGTTATTCTGGTGGTGGGTTTGGTGGAAATGGTGGTTATTATGGAAATAAGGATAATAAGTATCATGAGAGTGGTTATGGACGTTTTGGTGGTGCTACTACTGGTGGTGGTTACGGTGGTGGACGTTCTGGTGGAGCTACCGGTGGTGGTTATGGTTTTAATGGTCGTTCCGGTGGTGGTTATGGGAATAATAACGAGAGTGGGTACGGAGGTGGTACTGGTGGTGGTTATGGTTCCGATGATCGTAGTGGTGGGTATGGGAATAATAATGAGAATGGATATGGAGGTGGACGTTCTGGTGGTGGTTATGGCGCCAATGACCGTTATGAGAGTGGGTATGGGCGTTCCGGTGGTGGATATGGTGATGGAGGACGTTCGAGTATTGGTGGATATGGAGAAGAAAAGCGTTCTAGTGGTGGCTATGGATATGGAGGGCGTTCTGGTGGTTATGGTAATGGGCAAAGTTTTGGAGGGTATGGTAGGGATGGTCGTGATAGTCGCTTCAGTGGTGGATATGGCTATGTTAATTAGGTTAGAAATTATATGGTTCAAGGGTTTTGGTGAAACTATTGATTTTAGTTTTCACTAAATTAAATTAAACAGTTATAAATTATGAATTAAATAAGGGAACTTCTACCTACACTCACAAGTTTTGGTGCTTATATCCAAACTTTGCACTTTGTTTTTCTTTTAGTATGTTTTTGTTTGAAAGTGTTGAGCACAACTCTTGTATGTTGTTGCATCTTATCTTTTCTTTAGCCTTAGTATTTTGATTAGTTACTTTGTCCGTAGTAATGTATTCCTATATGAAAATATCTGTGTATTTGCCCCATAATTAAATAATAAATATTGTATTAATATTTTAATTGTGAGACAGAGAAAAAATGTTAAAAAACAATTGTTTTGAGACGGATTGATTTTTTATAAGATTGTTGCATCTTGCTAATGGGTGTGGATCTTATGACTTTAATTTACATTTTTAATTCGCTACTACAATAATGACATTTAGTAACAAAGCTAATATATTTTTGCTATATTTTTACACACGGCTGTACAAGGCTTTATAGTTGTCCAAGCTTTACAAGGTAATAAATGTATTTACAAAATAATTAAATGCATTGAATGGAAATTACAGTAAAGGAAAACAATTGTGCATGAATAAGGTAAGTCTACTATACTGAGTAATGACAATTGATCCTAAACAATAATAGTTATGCATGAATTAAGGGAAGTCAACAATCAAGAAGGATTTGTTCTTGGTACACCTATACGCCCCCGCAAGATGGAGGAGGATTCAACGACGCCAATCATGGAGGTTAGAAAACTATGTCTCGCCGAAGAGAGTGGCTTAGTTAGGAGATCAGCTAGTTGATGACTGTGTTGGAACAAAATGTGTTTAACTTTACCCTTTGAGTTTTGATGATAACAAAGTATTAAAAGATTGTCAATTGGATATGCTAATATTTGTTCAAGTGTGCAAGACCATAGACAAATTTTTTAGTGTCTCTTTTTAAAGCATAGGTCCTGGGAGAAAAAATGAGAGCAATGGAATCAACAAGAAGGAAGCTTGAAGCGTCTGAATAAAAGAGGTTCTGAAGAAAAATGCTCATGAAGTGCTGACGTCATCAGAAGCATCTCACCAGAAGCACATTTCATCAGAAGTTCTGAAGATCATCAGGAGCTGAAGATCATCAGAAGTTGAAAGAATTGAACCTTCAAAAGGTTGTTCAAAGGATCCAATCACACCTATCACTGCAGAAGACTAGAAGTATGAAGCAACAACCAATTCAAATGGATTTGAAATCATTGGATGCTTATTCGATGAAAAGAGTTGAAAAAGGACAGTTGTACGAAGTGTACAACCACTATCTCCACTACTCTGTTTTGTCTCTGCAACAAGACAAGAATAACAGCTATGCCTGCACCAGTGTTCCTCCAGACTTGGAATGAATTTGAAATTGATCCTTCATAGGACAATAACCAAATCAGGCAATAACTCATTGGTGATTTGATCAAGCTTCAAACGACTCTTTTTGATGTGCTGGCAATAACGTCTCTTTCACGCCTCTATATAAAGGAGTGAAGACTTAGAGAATTGTAAGACTCATATACAACAATTTACAAGTGTCAAAACTCTGTCGAAATTGTTCTTCACATCAAAGTTCACTTAGAATTTCTTATCAACTTTCATATCTTAGAAATTCTAGAGTCTTAAGAGTCTGAATCTAATTTGTATTGTGAACACCATTGATTGTATATCAAGTGTTCAATCTCAAACAAATTTCTTTGTAATTCTGTTTGATTAGAAGTCTCTTGCAGTTGTGCTTGAGCATAGGAAGTCTCTTGATTTAGTTCTTGAGCATATGAAATCTCTTGCAGTTGTGCTTGAGTAGTTTGAAGTCTCTTGCTAGTTTTAGTAGCGAGCATTTGTAATCAGATATTACATTTTTAGTGAACTCTCCTTGGAAGTTTAATTGTTTTGTGTCTTTCTTCTCTCTTTCTCTCTCTCTCTCTCTATCTCTCTCTCCCTCCCTCTCTCTCTCTCTCTCTCTCTCTCTCTCTGTTTTTATCCGCTGCATTTAGATTCTGAACCTCACCTCAGAAGCTGAATACTATCTGCTTCTAAACATTGACTTTAGTAGGAGAAAACGAAGAAAAAGCTAATAGAAATCAACCCCCCTTCTTGTGTATTTCTCACCTTCAATTGGTATCTAGAGCCTTGGTTTGTTGTCTTAACACTTAACAGTGTAACAGAAAAAGATCTGAGAAAAACATGTATGGTGAAGGCTCCAGTTTTGGTCAGAACAACAACAACAACAATGTTGTTCCATATGATTATGGTGACAAGAAAGCTGACTCTGGTAAAGTTCCAAAGTTTAATGGAGATCCTGAAGAATTCTCTTGGTGGAAAACCAACTTCTATAGTTATGTCATGGGTTTAGATGAAGAACTGTGGGATATTCTTGAAGATGGTGTTGGTGACTTGGTCCTTGATGAAGAAGGAGCTGCTGTTGATAGAAAGAAACATACTCTTGCTCAGAAGAAAATTTACAAGAAACATCACAAGATCAGAGGTTCACTTGTTCTTGTTATACCTTGTGCAAAGTATATGAAGATGAGTGACAAATCTACTGCAAAGGCAATGTTTGCTTCTCTCTGTGCAAACTATGAAGGTAGTAAGAAAGTAAGAGAAGCAAAGGCTCTTATGCTTGTTGATCAGTATGAGTTGTTCAAGATGAAAGATGATGAAATTATTGAGCAAATGTACTCAAGATTTCAGACTCTAGTCTCTAGACTTCAAATACTAAAGAGAAACTATGTAGCTTCTGATCATGTGAGCAAGATACTGAGATGCATGTCTGCTAGATGGAGACCTAAAATTACTGCTATTGAGGAAGCTAAAGATTTAAACAGTTTAAGTGTTGAAGATCTTGTTAGCTCTCTCAAGGTTCATGAAATAAGTTTAAATTAACATGAGCCTGCTAAAAAGAGTAAATCTATTGCTCTGCCATCTAAAGGGAAGTCATCAAAAGCTCTTAAAGTTGTTGAATCTGAAGAAGAATCACCTGATGTAGATTCTGATGAAGATCCTACTATGAAGATGGCTATGCTTTCCAACAAGCTTGAGTATCTGGCAAAGAAGAACATGAAGTTTTTGAGCAAGAGAGGAGGCTACAAAAGCTTCAAGAAAGAAGATCATAAGGGATGCTTCAATTGTAAGAAGCCTGGACATTTCATTGCTGATTGCCTTGATCTTCAAAAGAAGAAATCAAAGGACAAGTCAAGGAAATCAAGCTTCAACTCAAGAAAATTCAGGAAGCAGATTAAGAAGAGTTTAATGACAACCTGGAAGATTTTGATAGTGAATTTGGGTCTGAAAAGGAATAAGCAGAAGATGAAGCAAATGTAGCTAGAGGGTTAGTGGCTATAGTGTCTTCAGAAGCTGAATCCGACTCAGAATCTGAAGATGAAAATGAGGTATACTCTAAAATTCTCAGAGAAGAACTTATTGAGTCTCTTAAAGAGCTCCTTACACATTTTGAACTTAGAACCAATGAGTCTCTGAAGATGAAAATGAGGTATACTCTAAAATTCCCAGAGAAGAACTTATTGAGTCTCTTAAAGAGCTCCTTACACATTTTGAACTTAGAACCAATGAGTTGAAAGATTTAAAAGAAAAATATGTTGATTTAATGAAACAACAAGAATCAACTTTATTGGATCTGAAAACTTCTGAAGAAGGACTTCGAGGCTTTGACTTCATTTGTAAAACCTATGAAGAGAAGATCAAGTTTCCGTGTCAGAAGCTACAAGAAAAGTGTAATGGAAAACCTTTAAGTAAACATGAAATTGCTCTTGAAGATTGTATTATATCTGGTATTGACAGAAGCAAAGTTGCTTCTATGATTTACAACATTTACAGAAACAATGGCAAAGAGATTGGATTCTCAGAAGGGAAACCTAATGAAATCAGTCTTAAAGGATGTTGTGAATGCACCAAGGAAGGGTTGAAAACCTTCTTTGTAACTGAAGGTGCTAAGTTTGAAACTGTAGTTTAGTCATAACCTGAAGCCTCTAGCTCTAAGGCTAAGATTACTTCAAAGCCAAAAAACTCTAAACTTAAGGCAATGATAAACTCTGACTCTAAGACTTCAAAGATCAAGATTTTGAAGAGATCAGAACCTGTTCCTTAGAGTCTGTTGAAACCAGAATCTGGTATCTTAAAGTCTAAGTCTCATAAGAACAAAAAAGTTGTTGCTTCATATGAATCAAAACCAATAGGTGCTAAACCCAAGGTATTGGTTAATTAAAAGCTATTAAACTCACATCACAAGGTACAAGAAGTGAAAAGTAAAACTTCTAGCACTAACCTCAAAGGACCCATAAAACAATGGGTACCTAAATCTGAAAATGTCAATACTGCAGATATGCCTAAGAGCAAAGGAAAAGCAAAAATCATGGTACCTAGACAGCGGTTGCTCAAGACATATGACATGAGAGAAGTCTATGTTCCTCACCCTCACACTGAAAGAAGGAGGAAATGTGAAATTTGGAGGCAACCAATCTTGAAAGATCATTGGTACATGAACTATTGGTAACTCCTCTATTTCTATTAATAATGTGTGGTTGGTAGATGATCTTGAACATAACCTTTTGTGTATTAGTCAGTTTTGTGATAATGATTATGATGTGATGTTTGGAAAGACCAACTGCACAATAATTAACAAGGATGACAATTCCATAGTGTTCAAAGGAAAGAGGATAAAGTATGTCTATGAAATTAACTTCTCTGAACTGGTTGATCAGAAGATGATTTGTCTTCTATCAATGAATGATAAGAAATGGGTATGGCAAAGAAGGTTGGGGCATGCTAACTGGAGATTAATCTCTAAGCTTAGTAAGTTACAACTTGACAAAGGCTTACCTAACATTGACTATCATTCAGATGCACTTTGTGATGCATGCTAGATAGGGAAGATTGTGAAATCATCTTTTAAAACTAAAGACATTGTCTCAACCTCCAGACCGTTAGAACTACTTCATATTGACTTATTTGGACCAGTTAACACTGCATCCTTATATGGAAGTAAATATGGATTAGTCATTGTTGATGATTACAACAGATGGACTTGGCTAAAATTCCTGAGAAGTATGGATAATGCTTATGATGTATTCAGTAACTTCTGCACTAAAATATAGTCTGAAAAAGAAATGAAGATTTTAAAAGTAAGAAGTGATCATGGTGGAGAATTTGAAAATGAGCCATTTGAAGCTTTTTGTGAAAGACATGGAATTATCCATGAATTCTCTTCTCCTAGAACTCCACATCAAAATGGGGTTGTAGAGAGAAATAATAGAACTTTACAAGAAATGGCAAGAACCATGATTCATGAAAATAATTTGGCTAAACATTTCTGGGCAGAAGCAGTGAATACAACATGTTATGTCGAAAATAGAATCTATATCAGACCTATCTTGGAGAAAACAACATATGAACTCTTTAAGGAAAGAAGACCCAATATCTCTTACTTTCATCAATTTGGATGTACCTGTTACATTCTAAATAACAAGCTCTACCTAAAGAAATTTGGTGTCAAGGCCCAAAGAGGAATCTTTTTAGGTTACTCTGAAAGGTCAAAGGCATACATAGTGTATAATTTAGAGACACTCTATGTTGAAGAATCAATGCACGTAAAATTTGATGACAAAGAGCCTGGAAATGAAACTTCAGAGCAAGGGGAAAGGTTTACAGATATACAGGTGCCTGAAGATACTTCAGAATCTGATCAGACTCCTGAGTCTGAAGAAAGTCCAAAAGTTGAACCCACTCCAGAAGCTCAAGATGAAGTAGCTTCTGATGAAGCTCAAGATGGTTCTCAGCAAGCTAATCAATCCAAGAATACTTTGAAGTACAAGTCTTCACATCCTGAAGATGAAATCATTGGAAACAAAGAAAGTCCTAGAAGAACAAGATCATATTTTAGACAAGAAGAGTCTATGATAGGACTGTTGTCAGTAATAGAACCTATTACAGTTGATGAAGCACTATCAGATGATGGATGGATATTAGCAATGCAAGAAGAACTCAATCAATTTCAGAGAAATGATGTGTGGGATCTGGTACCTAAACCTCAGCAGAAGATCATAATTGGAACAAAATGGTTATTCAGAAACAAGCTGAATGAACAAGGTGAAGTAGTCAGAAACAAAGGTAGACTTGTTGCTCAAGGCTACAGTCAACAAGAAGGCATTGATTATACTGAAACATTTACTCCAGTTTCAAGATTGGAAGCAATCAGGTTACTTCTATCCTATGTAGTTAATCATGGCATAATATTATATCAAATGGATGTAAAAACTGCATTTCTCAATGGAGTGATATCAGAAGAAGTGTTTATCAAACAACCTCCTAGTTTTGAGGATCTTAAGCATCATGACCATGTTTATAAGCTTAAGAAATCACTGCATGGTCTTAAACAAGCTCCCAGAGCATGGTATGATAGATTAAGTAATTTCTTAATTGAAAATGATTTTAAAAGAGGTCAGGTTGACACAACACTCTTCAGAAGGAGTCTTGAGAAAGACATTTTTGTTGAGCAGATATATGTTGATGATATAATATTTGGTTCTACTAATGCATCTCTTTGCAAGAAATTTTCTGAAGGTGAGAAAAACACAAGAGGGGGGGGGGGGGTTGAATTCTGTTAGCTTTTTCTTCGTTTTCTCCTACTGAAGTCACTGTTCAGAAGCAGATAGAGTTCAGCTTCTGAAGTGATAATCAAAATCTAAATGCAGCAGATAAAAATAGAGAGAGAGAGAGAGAGAGAGAGAGAGAGAGAGAGAGAGAGAGAGAGAGAGAGAGAGAGAGAGAGAGAGAGAAAAGAAAGACACAAAGCAATTATACAGGTTTCTTCCACAAACCAGAAGTAATCATGTCCCCCTTGCGATTCCAAGGAGAGTTCACTAAAAATGTAATATCTGATTACAAATGCTCACTGCTAAAACTATTAAGAGACTTCAAACTACTCAAGCACAACTACAAGATATTTCCTATGCTCAAGAACTAAATCAAGAGACTTCATATGCTCAAGCACAACTGCAAGGGACCTCTGATCAAATAGAAATACAAAGAAATTTGTTTGAGTTTGAACACTTGATATACAATCAGTGGTGTTCACAATACAAATCAGATACAGACTCTTTAAGACTCTAGAATTTCTAAGATATGAAAGTTGATAAGAAATTCTAAGTGAACTTTTGATGTGAAACAATTTCAGCAGAGGTTTGGCACTTGTAAATTGTTGTAAGAGTCTTGCAATTCTCTAAGACTCCACTCCTTTATATAAAGGTGTGAAAGAAACGTTGTTGATTGCCAGCACATCAAAAAGAGTCGTTTGAAACTTGATTTGGTTATTATCCTCAGAAGGATCAATTTCAAATCCATTCCAAGTCTGGTGGAACACTAGTGCAGGCATAGTTGTTATTCTTGTCTTGTTGCAGAGACAAAATAGAGTTAGTGGAGACAGAGGTTGTACGATTCGTACAATTGTCCTTTTTCAACTCTCTTCAACGAGTAAGCTTCCAATGACTTCAAATTCTTTTGAATTAGTCGTTGCTTCATCCTTTTGGTCTTCTGCAATGATATGGCGTGATTAAATCCTTTGAACAACCTTTTAAAGCTTCACTTCTATCAGCTTCTGATGAAATGTGCTTTTGGTGAAATGTGCTTCTGATGAGGTGCTTCTGATGACGTCATCACTTCAGGAGCTCTTGCTTTCATAACCTCTTTTGTTCAGACGCTTCAAGTTTCTTTCTTGTTGATTCCATTGCTCTTATTTGTTCTTCCAGAACCTATACTTTAAAGAGACACTAAAGAATTTTGTCTATGGTCCTGCACACTTGAGTAAATATTAGCATATCCAATTGACAATTTTTAATACCTTGTTATCATCAAAACTTTAAGGTTTATGTTAAACACATTTTGCTCCAACAATCTCCCCCTTTTTGATGATGGCAAACACTAGTATTTAAAATGTTCAATTGTTGTTAATCTAATTAACAGGTTGACTTTAAGGGTATGAGGTTTGTAAGCTCCCCCTGAGTTCAATAGTACTTTAAGGTGAGGTTTGTAAGCTCCCCCTGAGTTCTATCCATGTTAATTAAATTCATCTTTAAAAACGTAAAATCTCTCAGAATAATTCTCAAATCAATAGACTATGAAGGTCCTATTAATTTAACTTGTTAAATTAATGGGGCTTAGAGCATATAAATACTATACATCTACTCTCCCTTTTGTCATCAACAAAAAGATAAATAAAAGACAAGAAGAAACGAGATGAGAAAAACATAGTGAGAAAAAAAATAAAAAAATAAGTTCATAAGCAAAATTTATGTTCAGAAGCATAAATGTGTTCAGAAGCTTAAACATAGACAGATGCATAAAAACATAAAGAAAACAAGACGGGTGCAATCTAAGGCTTGGCTTGTTTCTTCATCATATCCATCATTTCTTGCATCATGTTATTGGTCTTGTCAGTTTGCTTCTCCATTGTTTCCTTAAGATCACTATATCTCTTGAGGAGTGCTTCTTCCCTTTCCTTTGCTTATTATTGTTGAGCAATCAGCTTCTTCTGCAGGTCATTAGATAATAGCCTTTGCTCAAACAATTCTTTCTTTAGCTTCTTGTTCTCTATTTCCAAAGCAGTGTCTTTCTTTAACTTCTCAAGAATAGGAGCATCAGACTGAATCAGGAGCTTGGTTAACCACTTGACATCAGAATCTTTAGACTGTACACTTGATGAGATGATGCTTGAGGCATCCATGAAGATATGAGTGTCTGAAAGATACAACTTCTGATTCCTGTTGATGTTTATTTCTTCCATATTTTGAGCTACTTCTTTGAACCATTCTCTTAGTTCAACTAGAGCTTTGTCATGAGCATCTAGACACAGCTTATGAAGCTCACACATCATATCATCCACTCTTTCTCTCAAGGAGGTCCA
This sequence comes from Medicago lupulina, assembly GCA_958299785.1. Lineage (NCBI taxonomy): Eukaryota > Viridiplantae > Streptophyta > Magnoliopsida > Fabales > Fabaceae > Medicago > Medicago lupulina. The sequence continues at coordinate 21,875,076 of OY283146.1, forward strand.
AACACTGACATAGTCCTGAGTATGTATCAAATTGCTTCTGGACTTGACCAGTTTATTTAGATACTTGAAGATATTCTCACACACCTCTTTTAATATAATAGAATCTAGTAAAAGGGTAGGTGGTGATTGTAACGCCCTAGTTGTTATTTTAATTATTTTTGGTTTATTTTAAGTCTTTTATATGATTTAAATGATTTATATGATTATTTGGTGTGTTGTATTTTATTATATAGTTATTTTATTATTTAATAGAAATAAGAGAGAATATAAATTATTGGTGTTTTGGGGGTTACATATTAATTATAGGAATTAAGGGGAGTTAAGTGAAATGAAAATGAGTTAAGGAATATTGGTGAGAATAGGAAAAGAAGAGTTTTGAGAGCCAAGAGGAGAAAACCTAGAAGAGGCAAAGAGAGGAGGAAGAGGGAGCTTGATTTCTGTAGAGTTTGATTCATCTGTAATTCAGGTAAGGGTGAGGCTATCTTTCAATAAATAGTATTATTATAATTCTGATTTGATTTAACATGGTGATTGTTGAAGATGAGAGAATGAGAGTTAGGTTTTTGGAGAAAATGCAATTGTTGAGAAACTAATTGAATTACTGGTTGATGATGTCGTTTTGTGATGTTTGTTGCACCTTATTGTATGTTGAACCTGTAAACAATTATTAGAACACGCTTTGGGTAATCAGGGGTTGAAAATTGGGTTTTTGATGAGATAGGGTTAGAGAACCCGTAGAGCTTTTCCCTACCCAGATGAATGCACGCTCAAGCGAGCACTTGCACGCTCAAGCGAGCATTCAAACTTTTGCCCAGATTTTGAAACTGATCGCACGCTTAAGCGAGCTCCAAGCGAGCTCCCAAGCGAGCAACTTCCAACTTTCGTCATTTTAGGTCGCTTAAGCGAACGGCAAGCGAGCCACAAGCGTGCAAACCCTGAAGCTACGTCTTTTTGGACGCTCAAGCAAGCAGTAGGTCGCTCAAGCGTGCTGGGTCCTGTGCGACCATTTTCTGAATTTTGCTTCGTGCACTAGGACATTAATCTGAGCATCCTAAAATGTTTCTTTGATTTATTTAACCTTGTTTATGTAGTAAACATTATAATGAAAGTGAAGCTATGTGAATACATGTATATATAAATAAAAATAATTATATATGCTATATCGTTGACTTCCGTTGTTGATGTCGATGTGTCGTTGTGGTCTAAGTTGTGGAGTGTGTCATAAATAATTAGGCACAATTGTTGTTGTCGTTGTCGTTGTTGTTGTTGTTGAGTTGTATGTAGATATACACATTGAGTCATTCATACTCATACATTGTTGGGGGCTTATGCCCTGGAATGTTAATCATTCAACCGTTGAGGGCTTATGCCCTGGAATGCTAGTTCATTCAAATGTTGAGGGCTCATGCCCTGGGATGCTTTAACCATCCAAAAACTGTTGAGGGCTCATGCCCTGGAATGCTTTGTCATTCAAACGCGTAAAATGGTACCACATGCATAGTGCATTAGTTGTTGTCGTTGGTGCATTGTCGTAGTCGTTGTTGTTGGTTGTCGTCGTTGTGTCATTGCATGGTCAATGTCGTCGGTTGAGCTGTTGTTGTGTTGTTGTTGTTGGATGAATTGAATATGTTGTTATCCATGATATATTTAAATATTGAAGTATTTGTTGAATTTAGGGTGTTAGATTCAATTGATGAATTATAATTCTATTATTATTGTTTGAGAATCTCACCCTTTCTGCTTGAAAATGTTGCTCTTCGTATGGGTAACTTGCAGGTATTGAAGACTAGCAGGATGTCTGGCTCAAGTGTCTTAGGGCTCTGATACGTAACGGGATGGGAAACGTTGTTGTGTTTATTCATTCCTTTATGTATCAATTTTAAATATGCTGTTGGAGGATTTATGTTGTTAAACAATATTTGTTTTGTTGAGGCCTTTGTGCCAAGATTTTGTTGGAGGTTGTTATTATTTTGAAAGAATTTTCCGTTGCAAATTATGAGATTAAAAGTTGTTGAGAATAAATAACATATATTCTATTTATGAAATTTTTGAAAAGCAGTGTAATGCTCCGTTTGTTGATTTACTCTGATTATATATGTTAATATTACGTTGTGGGGGAAATGGGGTGTTACAGTGATGAGACAGTTGTGGTTTGGATATGTAAACAGATTTGGTTAGAAGTTGAAGGTGTATCTGTCGAGATGATATCATTAACAACAATTTGGTTTATTTGTTCAGGGTTATGAGAAGAAGTTGAAGGTTGGTCACATATGATTGAATCTTCTTCATCAGAATCTGAATCAATCATAATTATATTGGAAGGTGCAGCTACATTTAGGGGTTGCACAACAATAGTAGAATCTTCTGAGAAGAAGGAATGATTTCTTATGGAAATAACAAAATAAATATTTGAATGAGTAGCATTGAGATGAGATTGTTGGTAAGCAGGGTGGATTATTAAATCAATGCAGGTGTTTGGGGTCATTTGTATGTCAGGTTCTTGTTGTTGGGGGCATTCTAAAGTAACTTCATCAGAAGCTAGTTCAGAGGCTCTTTCTAGGTTTGGTTCAAAACCTGGTAATTCACCTGAGTAGTGATTTATTAGATCCTGAATGACAGCGGGGTCACTTGTTTGGGTAGTTGGTTTGGGTGGAGATACTGATACCTCTTGATTATCATACTCAGGCCCTGTTTGATCATCTACAACCTCTGCATTAGCAGGAATAGATTGAAGTGGTTCAATCATTGGTGGTTGAGGATGATCAACAGGTAGTCTTGCACAAGCATTGATCCTCCTTTGTTGCAAATCATGTGGTCTTTCCTCAATAGAAGGATACATAGGAACAAAGGTATCATTCTCAGGCTTTTTCTGGTGCTTGGTAGATGATGATGGGGATAAACGTTTTTGTAGGTTTGCATAGACTCTATCCAAGGGGATATCATCCATGTCTGAAGATGTTGTTGAGATAGAAGTAGAGAGAGAGAGGATGAGGTAGTACTAGATCCTGTTTCTATTATATTAGAGATGTTAGGAGAATCAATTTTACCTCTTAGAGCAGCAGCAGCTTCTGAAGCAGCAGCTTCTGAAGAAGTAGCCTTCTCTTTCTGAGGTTCTTCAACATCATTCAAAATAGCACCAGCTACCACAAACCGTTGGAGATTTTTTGTCAGCTCAATCACCTGATGAGCAGCTTCAATTGATGATTCCTTCACCAAAACTTCAGCAGGAACCTTAATTTCTTTTGCAATAGCAAGAGCTTTCTCCAAAGCAGCAACTTCAACAACTTTCTTTTTCTTGACTGCTCTTGAGAAAAGTTCAGTTGCAGCTTCTACTTCCTATTCTTCTTCCATAGCATAAGAAGAAACCTTCATCTTCCTGACAACATGTTTCCTTTTCTTCTTAGGAATAGATGATTGAGTAGGTAGAGGTTGTGAAGTGCAACTGTTTTACTACTTCTAGTTCTCTTGTTCAGAATCTTAGCAGGTTCTAAGTCTTGAACTTCATCCTGAATAGATGGTATTCCAGAACCATTAACTTGTTCCTGAGGTGCTTGCTTTTCTTTCTTAGCCTTCTTCCTTTGTGGTTCAGGAGCTTCTTCAACATTATCAGCTTCTGAAGTTTCTTTTTTCTTAGATTTTCTCTTTCTGGCAACAGGAAGAGTACCGCCAAACTTCTCCTCTCGCATATCCTCCAATCTGATTGATTCTCTAGTTGTCTTCAGGTGATCATGAATATAGTATATTGGAACATCTAGAGGATCTTGTTTGCCGATAGGTGGAAAATTATCCATGAGATTGGATACAACAAAGGATTCCTGAAGGTTAGCCTTCAATTTAGTGAATTCTTCCTTCTTAATCAGATTCATGTTCCTCAAGGTGCTTGCATTGATGATTTTCCTAGTTATTACTCCCAGTTGATCATCATTTATCACCTTTGACAACTTGAGTGCCTTCAGTATCCCTCCTTGATGAAATATCTCAGACAGCAGTCTTCCATAAGGGATACAGCTTCTGTTGCTGTTCTGGCTTTCCTTCAGAGCCCATAACATATGGTTGAAGATGTATTTTGGCACATTTGCCTTCTTTTTAGTGATCAAAAAGTACAACAACACTATGTGATCCAATGAAGGTTGATCAACACCTCCTCCTTTTGGTAGCAAGTCTTCAGTCATGATCTTCTGAAGCATCTTGTATTCCATTATCATAGCATTGTATTTTCCTTTCTTAGTGCTATTGAACATAGTCTTGTTCACCACCTCATTCCATGGACTTGTTTTGTCCAAACCCTCTTCATATGATTCTTCAATAACTCTCCTAATTGCCCTTGCAATTATCTCTTCTGTGATTGTAACAGGGATTCCCATGATGTTTGAACGAATCTCTGTACAAGTAAATGGCTTTAAACCAAGCTTTTATGTGGTCCTCCCTTCCAGACTGGGATCAATCAGAACCTTTTCATGCTCTTCCATCATAGCAACATGACTATAATAGATTTCAGCTCTTACCCAGAAGTACTTGATAAGATTCACATAAGTTGGACCGCTCAATATGCAGAAGTAATCATCCAATTCTTGAGAGTGAAAGTAGTTCTTGAGTTCACATCCATGATGAGCTAACGATAGGAAATCTACTGGGCTTTCCACTTGAACAGTTAGTTGCCATCCTTCTAACTTCATCGTTCTCCCTTTAATCTGATAAGCTTCACCAGTAGCCACTTGCATGAAGGTTCCTTGATTCGAGCTTGAAGTTGCCATTGATTCTGATGAGAGATTTAGGGTTCTAGGTTTTTGATTTAGAAAGAGATCATTTTTCAGATACTTTGTCTAAAATTAGAAAGTGTAGGATGTGAAGTGAGTAGTGTGTGTTTTTGTCTAAGTGTTTTTAGTAAAAACGATTGAAATTTAGAAGGGGACAAACAACCACATCATTAATGAATTAGGGGGCGCGAGATAGTACATTCAAAGCGTAAATTCATCATAGCCCACCTACCTTATACACCAATACATTTAAGCCACGTCAGAGTTTTTCAGTTTAATTTGCTATTCAGAAGCAAACAACTGATCTTCTGGAATTCAGATGCTGATGTCATCTTCAGAAGCACATTTTCCTCAAAACCTCAGTACAGAGCTTCTGATGGACTATAGCTTCTGAACTACTTCAGAACCTGAACTCCTACTCAGAGGCAAGCAATTTCAATCAGACACAAAATGCATGTTCAAAATTTTCTTTAAAAAATCAAATCTTTCCAGAGTTAAAGGTTTAGTGAATATATCAGCCCATTGATGTTCAGTATCAATGAATTGTATATCCAAAATTCCTTTTTGAACATAGTCTCTGATAAAGTGGTGTTTGATTTCAATATACTTGGCTCTTGAATGTAGAATTGAATTCTTTTACAAACAAATAGCAGCAATATTATCACAATAAATGGGAATACTGTTAGCATTAATCTGATAGTCTTCCAATTGATGTTTCATCCAGAGTAGTTGTATACAACAACTTGCAGCTGAGATGTATTCTGCTTCTGCTGTGGACATAACAATAGTAGCTTGTCTTTTACTAGCCCAGGAGATCAGATTCTCACCCAGAAATTGGCTATTGCCACTGGTTGATTTTCTTTCAATCCTGTCACCAGCATAATCAGCATCACAGAATCCAACTAACTTATAATCTAAGGATTCCCTATTGACGAGTCCAAGATTTGTTGTTCCTTTTGGATACTGGAAGATTCTCTTAACAGCTGTTAAATGAGATTCTTTAGAATCTGGCTGGAATCTTGCACACTGTAACCCTACGTCTTAAATGCATGTGGTACCAATCCAGGGCATGAGCCCTCGTCGCTATGAGCATAAATATACTCCAAGGCATAAGCCTTCGTCGCTGGTGAGCAAAGCTCCAGGGCATGAGCCCTCGTCGCTGGTGAGTAAAAACTCCAGGGCATAAGCCCCCATCATAGAATGAGTATGCATGAGACTCAACACTTTTAACTTTAACAAGTTAACATCTTAAACGTCGCAAAACATCTTATTCATCAAAGGACTGACACATGCAGCAACTATACATACATAGACAGCAACATGACAGCAAGTACTTCATAAAGTATAACATTAATATGGCAAACATCGCATGTAATTCAAGCATTCATCACTTGTTCAATTCATATTATCACACATAAGCTTCATAAAATCATCATAAACAATCTCAATCATCATGTTTCATCATCACAGATCATAATAAACATCAGTAACAGTTCCAGAAGCTACCCAAAGGTCATCTCTCATGGTTCAATGCGAAACAGTTCGCAAACAGCACACGGTTCTGGGTTCTGACTTAACTCGCTATGGCGAGTAGGATAGCTCGCCTCGCGAGTACTAAGGTCCTGCTCGCTGTGGCGAGTTGGAGTGCTCGCCTCGCGAGCTCTAGGGTACTGCTCGCTATGGCGAGCTTGGTTGCTCGCCTCGCGAGTAAACTAGGTCTACTCGCCGCGGCGAGTTGCATAGCTCGCCTAGGCGAGCGATGAACAGACTGCTACGGGTTCTGCAAAAATCACACAAAAGTGTCCCAAATTCATCATCTAAATCATCTACACTCTCAGAAACAACATCATTATGATTAATCTACGTTCTGTACTCATCCTACACTTCTGTTCTACAGCTTCATAGCCTAATTCATGATCTTTCTCCATTTTTAACCTAATTCCAATTCTCTCAAAACAGCCCTATGATTGTTTAATCTTGATTAGATGAATTACAGAATAATATAATCAAATGCTAGGCTCACCCTTACCTGATCAAAAGCAGAATCGCAGCCCTCTACCTCTTCTCCCTTCACGTGCTTGATTTCTCTCTTTTCCAAAATTCAGTAACGCGTACTGACTTCTTAACCTAATTTCCCTTTATATACTCCCAGCAAATCTTATCTTATTTACTCTTTCTCCCACATAACTCTCTAAAATCCAAAACTAACCCACAACTAAATATTTTATTTTATTTTCAAATCTTATTTTATTTAACAATAAAATAAGTCACCACGTCGCATAAAATCATATCAAATCTTCACTTAACATCACATAATATATATAAAAATATATAGCAATTTCTCGAATAAATCAATTAATTAAATAATCAAAAATGGGCGTTACACACACAAGCATACACTGAATAAAATATCTGGCCTAGATACAGTGAGGTACAACAAAGAACATATCATACCTCTATATAGCTTCTGATCTACCTTTGATACAATATCTTCTTTGCTTAAGGTGCAGGTTGGGTGCATTGGAGTGTTCGTCACTTTACAATCTTCTAGTTTGAACTTCTTCAGAAGCTCCTTAGTGTACTTTGTTTGATGAACATACACTCCATCTTTACATTGGTTACTTTGAATTCCAAGGAAGAACTTCAATTCTCCCAGCATGCTCATTTCAAATTCATCCTGCATTAACTTAGAAAATTCCTTGCAAAGAGATGCATTAGTAGAACCAAATATTATATCATCAACATTTATCTGCACAACCAGAATGTCTTTCTTAAGAGTTCTTCTGAAGAGTGTTGTGTCAACCTGACCTCTTTTAAAATCATTTTCAATTAAGAAATTACTTAGTCTGTCATACCATGCTCTGGGAGCTTGTTTAAGACCATAAAGTGATTTCTTAAGTTTATAAACATGGTCAGGATGCTTAAGATCCTCAAAATCAGAAGGTTGTTTGACAAATACTTCTTCTGATATCACTCCATTGAGAAATGCACTCTTTACAACCATTTCATATAATATTAGGCCATGATTAACTGCATAGGAAAGAAGTAACCTAATTGCTTCCAATCTTGCAACTGGATCAAATGTTTCAGTATAATCAATGCCTTATTGTTGACTGTAGCCTTGAGCAACAAGTCTAGCTTTGTTTCTTACCACTTCACCTTGTTCATTCAACTTGTTTCTAAATACCCATTTTGTTCCAATAATGATCTTCTGCTGAGGTTTGGGTACCAGATCCCACACATCATTTCTATTAAATTGATTGAGTTCTTCTTGCATTGCCAATATCCATCCATCATCTGATAGTGCTTCATCAAATGTAGTAGGTTCTATTACTGATAGTAGTCCTATCATAGACTCTTCTTGTCTAAAGTATGATCTTGTTCTTCTAGGACTTTCTTTGTTTCCAACGACTTGATCTTCAGGATTTGAAGACTTGTACTTGAAAGTATTTTTAGATTTATTGGCTTGTTGAGAACCATCTCGAGCTTCGGGGTTAACTTCTTTGACTTTAATGCACGACCAACACCGGTCATAGGAGTCACTCTCAGGAACACATGATCCCCCTCTTGGAACTCAAGGTCCTTCCTTCGCTTGTCATGATAACTCTTTTGTCGACTCTGCGACGCTTTCATCTTCTCTTGGATCATTCTCACTTTCTCAGTAGTCTGTTGGACAATCTCCGGTCCTAACATCACATTCTCGCCTGACTCAAACCAACACAACGGAGTTCTACATCTCCGACCATACAAGGCCTCAAAGGGTGCCATCCCAATACTCGAATGGTAACTGTTGTTGTACGTGAACTCTATCAATGGAAGATGACTATCCCAAGTTCCTCCTTGCTCAAGTACACACACTCTCAACAAATCTTCCAACGACTGAATCGTCCTTTCCGACTGACCATCTGTCTGCGGATGATAAGCCGAACTCAACCTCAACTGAGAACCTAATGCCTCTTGCAAACTCTTCCAAAACCTAGAAGTAAACCTCGGGTCTCTATCTGATACGATGCTCGAAGGAACACCATGCAACTTCACAATCTCCTTGACATAGATCTCTGCCAACTGAGCAACAGGAAAAGTAATATTGATTGGTAGAAAATGAGCCGACTTCGTCAATCTATCAACAATAACCCAAATAGCATCATTCCCTTTAGGAGTATTCGGCAAGCTCGTCACAAAATCCATGGATATACTATCCCATTTCCACTCTGGCACATCTAAAGGTACCATCATACCGGCAGGTTTCTGATGCTCAACCTTCGATTTCTGACAAATCAAACAAGAGTAAACAAACTGTGCTACGTCACGTTTCAAACCAGACCACCAAAACAGCTTCTTTAAATCATGATACATCTTCGTAGCTCCCGGATGAATACTCAAGCTACTTCTATGACTCTCTGCAAGTATCACCTTCTTCATTTCCTCATTATCAGGAATGCAAATTCGACCTCGGAATCTTAACACTCCTTGATCATCCACTTTAAAATCATTATCCTCCGTCTGATTACTAGCAACCAACAAGTCCACAAACTTAACATCTTCTTTCTGCGCCTCTTTGATACTTTTCAAGAACTCATTATCAATCCTCAGCATTCCCAGCTTTACACTCTGAGGCGTTCTTTCACAAACTAAGCTCAAATCTCTAAACTGTTCCAACAACTCGAATTCCTTTACCATCATGGCAGACATATGCAAAGTCTTCCTACTCAAAGCATCTGCAACCACATTAGCTTTGCCCGGATGATAATTCAAACCAAAGTCATAATCTTTCAACAATTCGAGCCACCTACGTTGCCTCATATTCAATTCCTTCTGGTCAAACAAGTACTTCAAACTCTTGTGATCACTAAACACCTCAAACCTCGAACCATACAAGTAATGTCTCCATATTTTCAATACAAAGACCACAGCCGCCAACTCTAAGTCATGTGTCGGATAATTCTTCTCATGAATCCTCAATTGCCTTGAAGCATAAGCTACCACTTTACCATCTTGCATAAGTACACCACCTAGACCCAACTTGGACGCATCACAATATACCACAAAAGGTTCATCGGGCTTCGGCAAAATCAAAACTGGAGCCGTCGTCAAACGTTTCTTCAACTCATTAAAACTGTTCTCACAATGAACATCCCACACAAAAGATTTACCTTTACACGTCAACTGCGTTAACGGAAGAGCCAACTTAGAAAATCCCTCTATAAATCTTCGATAATAACCAGCTAGACCCAAGAAGCTTCTAATCTCAGTAACCGACTTCGGAGTCTCCCATTGCGATACCGCTTCAACTTTAGACGGATCAACCGCAATGCCATCGCCAGAAATGACATGACCAAGAATACTTACTTCTTTCAACTAGAACTCACACTTAGACAACTTAGCAAAAAGCTTCTTCTCTTTCAACACTTGCAAGACGATCTTCAAATGCTCAGCATGCTCTTCTTCAGTCTTAGAATAAACCAGAATATCATCGATGAATACCACAACAAAACGATCCAAATAAGCATGGAAGATCCTATTCATATACTCCATAAATACGCCAGGTGCGTTAGTAACACCGAAAGGCATCACCGTATACTCATAATGCCCATAACGCGTCCTAAACGCCGTCTTCTGCATATCCTCATCTTTCACTTTAATCTGATGGTAACCCGATCTCAAATCTATCTTGCTGAATACACAAGCACCCACCAACTGATCCATCAAGTCGTCAATTCTCGGAAGTGGATACCTATTCTTTATCGTTACTTTATTCAACTGACGATAGTCGATGCACAACCTCATACTTCCATCTTTCTTCTTGACTAACAACACTGGAGCTCCCCATGGTGAAACACTTGGTCTCACGAACTTCTTATCAAGCAAATCCTCTAACTGTTTCTTTAGCTCCGCCAACTCAGAAGCTGACATACGATAAGGCGTCATAGACACAGGCTTCGTTCCAGGAACAAGATCAATCGAAAATTCAACTTCTCTTTCTGGAGGCACATCAGGAATCTCATCTGGGAAAACTTCAGGAAAATCACATACCACTTGTAGCTTATCAATCACTGCCTGATTCTCAATAGACAAGGACGCCATCAAAGAAAACATCATAATTCCATCGCGATCCAACTGCTTCAACTGTTTAGTAGATAGGAACTCTGCGCCACTCTCTTCCTCGGGAGAAGAAAAATGCACCGTCTTGCTAAAACAATTAATCAGAACGTGGTTGTACTCTAACCAATTCATCCCCAAAATCACATCCATCCCAACCAACGGCAGACACACTAAATCAATCTCAAAATCACGACCAAACATAGACACAGGACATCTTAAACACACAAGGGAAGTAGTCACCGAACCCTTAGCTGGAGTTTCGACAACCATCTCCCCATTCATATCAGATACAACAAGATTCAACTTAGCAGCACAATCAAGAGCAACAAAACAATGTGTGGCACCAGTATCAATAATAGCAACTAAAGGTATATTATCAAAATAACAAGTACCTCTGATCAAGCGATCCTCGCTCTCCGTCTGCGTACCAGTCAAGGCAAAAACTCTTCCAGTAGTCTGAGCCTTCTTAGGCTTCGTGCATTGCGAACCAATGTGACCCTCATCGCCGCAGTTAAAACATACAACATCACCATGTTTGCAATCAGCAGTAGTGTGGCCCTTCTTGCCACAACGAAAACACCTCTTCACCTCTCCAGGACAAGCATTACTCTTATGGCCTTTCACGCCACAAGTATAGCAAACTACCTCAGCAGGAGCATCTTTCCTCACAGGTCTCCTCTCATCATTAACTCGCTGTTTGCCCTTATCTGCAGGTGCACTGTAGGGCTTAGGACGACTTTGCTGCCCCTTTCCTTTCCTCTCATTAACCACCTTGTAATGAGCCTTAGTGTCCTCCTCATAAATCCTGCAGCTGCTCACTAACTCAGAAAAGTTTCTAATCTTCTGATACCCTATAGCCCTCTTGATATCAGCTCTCAATCCGTTCTCAAACTTAATACACTTAGAAAATTCGGCGGTCTCAGCAGAGTAGTGTGGATAAAACTTGGCCAGCTCCACAAATTTTGCAGCATACTCAGTTACAGACATGTTCCCTTGCTTTAGCTCCAGGAACTCAATCTCTTTCTTGCCCGGCACATCCTCAGGAAAATATCTGTTGAGGAATTCTCTCTTAAATACTGCCCAGGTCACCTCAGCACCGTCCTGCTCCAGGGTAGGTAGAAGACTAATCCACCAATCGTCCGCCTCCTCAGCCAGCATGTGCGTACCGAAACGCACCTTCTGCACCTCCGTGCACTGCATCACCCTGAATACCCTCTCTATCTCTTTGCGCCACGACTGGGCTCCATCCGGATCATATCTCCCCTTGAAAGTAGGAGGATGGTTTCTCAAGAAGGTCTCCAGCATACGGACCTCCGCACCAGCACCAGCATTAGCATTCGGTTGCTGTCCCACATCTTGAGCAACAACTTCCAAGGCAGCAGCAATCGCAGCGTCATTTCTTCCAGCCATCTTAATCCTTAACAAAACAAACATAAGTTAGAATAATACAATAATACTATTCTAACTCTAAGACAACGTCACTCGACTCTCTACTTGGCCGGACGGACCGACCTGCTCTGATACCAATTGTAAACCTACATCTTAAATGCATGTGGTACCAATCCAGGGCATGAGCCCTCGTCGCTATGAGCATAAATATACTCCAAGGCATAAGCCTTCGTCGCTGGTGAGCAAAGCTCCAGGGCATGAGCCCTCGTCGCTGGTGAGTAAAAACTCCAGGGCATAAGCCCCCATCATAGAATGAGTATGCATGAGACTCAACACTTTTAACTTTAACAAGTTAACATCTTAAACGTCGCAAAACATCTTATTCATCAAAGGACTGACACATGCAGCAACTATACATACATAGACAGCAACATGACAGCAAGTACTTCATAAAGTATAACATTAATATGGCAAACATCGCATGTAATTCAAGCATTCATCACTTGTTCAATTCATATTATCACACATAAGCTTCATAAAATCATCATAAACAATCTCAATCATCATGTTTCATCATCACAGATCATAATAAACATCAGTAACAGTTCCAGAAGCTACCCAAAGGTCATCTCTCATGGTTCAATGCGAAACAGTTCGCAAACAGCACACGGTTCTGGGTTCTGACTTAACTCGCTATGGCGAGTAGGATAGCTCGCCTCGCGAGTACTAAGGTCCTGCTCGCTGTGGCGAGTTGGAGTGCTCGCCTCGCGAGCTCTAGGGTACTGCTCGCTATGGCGAGCTTGGTTGCTCGCCTCGCGAGTAAACTAGGTCTACTCGCCGCGGCGAGTTGCATAGCTCGCCTAGGCGAGCGATGAACAGACTGCTACGGGTTCTGCAAAAATCACACAAAAGTGTCCCAAATTCATCATCTAAATCATCTACACTCTCAGAAACAACATCATTATGATTAATCTACGTTCTGTACTCATCCTACACTTCTGTTCTACAGCTTCATAGCCTAATTCATGATCTTTCTCCATTTTTAACCTAATTCCAATTCTCTCAAAACAGCCCTATGATTGTTTAATCTTGATTAGATGAATTACAGAATAATATAATCAAATGCTAGGCTCACCCTTACCTGATCAAAAGCAGAATCGCAGCCCTCTACCTCTTCTCCCTTCACGTGCTTGATTTCTCTCTTTTCCAAAATTCAGTAACGCGTACTGACTTCTTAACCTAATTTCCCTTTATATACTCCCAGCAAATCTTATCTTATTTACTCTTTCTCCCACATAACTCTCTAAAATCCAAAACTAACCCACAACTAAATATTTTATTTTATTTTCAAATCTTATTTTATTTAACAATAAAATAAGTCACCACGTCGCATAAAATCATATCAAATCTTCACTTAACATCACATAATATATATAAAAATATATAGCAATTTCTCGAATAAATCAATTAATTAAATAATCAAAAATGGGCGTTACACACACAAGCATACACTGAATAAAATATCTGGCCTAGATACAGTGAGGTACAACAAAGAACATATCATACCTCTATATAGCTTCTGATCTACCTTTGATACAATATCTTCTTTGCTTAAGGTGCAGGTTGGGTGCATTGGAGTGTTCGTCACTTTACAATCTTCTAGTTTGAACTTCTTCAGAAGCTCCTTAGTGTACTTTGTTTGATGAACATACACTCCATCTTTACATTGGTTACTTTGAATTCCAAGGAAGAACTTCAATTCTCCCAGCATGCTCATTTCAAATTCATCCTGCATTAACTTAGAAAATTCCTTGCAAAGAGATGCATTAGTAGAACCAAATATTATATCATCAACATTTATCTGCACAACCAGAATGTCTTTCTTAAGAGTTCTTCTGAAGAGTGTTGTGTCAACCTGACCTCTTTTAAAATCATTTTCAATTAAGAAATTACTTAGTCTGTCATACCATGCTCTGGGAGCTTGTTTAAGACCATAAAGTGATTTCTTAAGTTTATAAACATGGTCAGGATGCTTAAGATCCTCAAAATCAGAAGGTTGTTTGACAAATACTTCTTCTGATATCACTCCATTGAGAAATGCACTCTTTACAACCATTTCATATAATATTAGGCCATGATTAACTGCATAGGAAAGAAGTAACCTGATTGCTTCCAATCTTGCAACTGGATCAAATGTTTCAGTATAATCAATGCCTTATTGTTGACTGTAGCCTTGAGCAACAAGTCTAGCTTTGTTTCTTACCACTTCACCTTGTTCATTCAACTTGTTTCTAAATACCCATTTTGTTCCAATAATGATCTTCTGCTGAGGTTTGGGTACCAGATCCCACACATCATTTCTATTAAATTGATTGAGTTCTTCTTGCATTGCCAATATCCATCCATCATCTGATAGTGCTTCATCAAATGTAGTAGGTTCTATTACTGATAGTAGTCCTATCATAGACTCTTCTTGTCTAAAGTATGATCTTGTTCTTCTAGGACTTTCTTTGTTTCCAACGACTTGATCTTCAGGATTTGAAGACTTGTACTTGAAAGTATTTTTAGATTTATTGGCTTGTTGAGAACCATCTCGAGCTTCGGGGTTAACTTCTTTGACTTTAATGCACGACCAACACCGGTCATAGGAGTCACTCTCAGGAACACATGATCCCCCTCTTGGAACTCAAGGTCCTTCCTTCGCTTGTCATGATAACTCTTTTGTCGACTCTGCGACGCTTTCATCTTCTCTTGGATCATTCTCACTTTCTCAGTAGTCTGTTGGACATAACATGTTGTATTCACTGCTTCTGCCCAGAAATATTTAGCCAAATTATTTTCATGAATCATGGTTCTTGCCATTTCTTGTAAAGTTCTATTCTTTCTTTCTACAACCCCATTTTGCTGTGGAGTTCTAGAAGAAGAGAATTCATGGATTATTGCATGTTTTTCACAAAAAGCTTCAAATGGCTCATTTTCAAATTTTCCACCATGACCGCTTCTGACTTTCAAATTTTCATTTCTTTTTCAGATTGTATTTGAGTGCAGAAGTTACTGAATACATCAATATGAAGCAGTTCTAAAGGTCTAGAGGTTGAGACAATGTCTTTAGATTTAAAAGAAGTTTTCACGATCTTCCCTTTCTGGCATACACCAAAAAGTGCATCTGAATGATAGTCAATGTTAGGTAGACCTTTGACAAGTTGTAACTTACTAAACTTAGAGATTAATCTCCAGTTAGCTTGCCCCAACCTTCTGTGCCATACCCACTTCTTATCATTCATTGATCGAAGACAAATTACCTTCTAACCAACCAGTTTAGAGAAGTTGATTTTATAGACATTTTCTACTCTCTTTCCTTTGAACACTATGAAATTGTCATCCTTGTTGATTACTGTGCAGTTGGTCTTTCCAAACATCACATCAAAACTGACTGATACTCAAAAGGTTGTGTTCAAGGCCATCTACCAACCACACATTATTAATAGAGATGGAGGAGTTACCAATAGTTTCTGTACCAATGATCTTGTCAGACTGGTTGCCTCCAAACTTCACATTTCCTCCTTCTTTCATTGTGAGGGTGAGGAACATAGACTTCTCTCATGTCATTTGTCTTGAGCAACCGTTGTCTAGGTACCATGATTTTTGCTTTTTCTTTGCTCTTAGGAATTTATGCAGTATTGACAATTTCAGATTTAGGTACCCATTGTTTTATGGGTCCTTTGAGGTTAGTGCTGGAAGTTTTACTCTTCACTTCTTGTGCCTTGATGTGTGGGTTTGATAGCTTTTGACTAATCAATACTTTAGGTTTAGCACCTTTTGGTTCGGATTCACATGAAGCCACAACTGTTTTGTTCTTCTGAGACTTAGACTTTAAGATACCAGATTCTGGCTTCAACAGACTCTGAGGAACAGGTTCTGATGTCTTCAGAATCTTGATCTTTGAGGTCTTAGAGTCAGAACTTATCATTGCCTTAGGCTTCGAGTTCTTTGGCTTTGAAGTAATCTTAGCCTTAGAGCTAGAAGCTTCAGGTTCTGACTGAACCATAGTTTCAAATTTAGCACCTTCAAGTACAAAGAAAGTTTTCAACCCTTCCTTGATGCATTCACAACATGCTTTAAGATTGATTTCATTCGGTTTCCCTTCTGAAAATCCAATCCCTTTGCCATTGTTTCTGTAAATGTTGTAAATCATAGAAGCAACTATGCTTATGTCAATACCAGACATAATAAAATCTTCAAGAGCAATTTCATGTTTACTTAAAGGTTTTCCATTAAACTTTTCTTGTAGCTTCTGACACAGAAACTTGAGCTTCTCATCATAGGTTTTACAAATGAGGTCAAAGTCTATAAGTCCTTCTTCAGAAGCTTTCAGATCCAATAGAGTTGATTCTTCTTGTTTCATTAAATCAACTTTTTTTTCTTTTAAATCTTTCAACTCATTGGTTCTAAGTTCAAAATGTGTAAGGAGCTCTTTAAGAGACTCAATAAGTTCTTCTCTGGGAATTTTAGAATATACCTCATTTTCTTCTTCTGAGTCTGATTCAGGTTCAGCTTTTGACGTCACTGTAGCGACTAACCCCACAACTACTTTTGCATCTTCATCAGCATCATCCTTATCAGATCCAAATTCACTGTCTAAATCTTCCCAGATTGCCATTAAACTCTGCTTGATCTGCTTCTTGAACTTGTTTGATTTGAAAGTTGATTTCTTGGACTTCTCCTTTTATTTCTCCTTCTGAAGATCAGGGCAATCAGCAATAAAATGTACAGGCTTCTTGCAGTTGAAGCAACCATTCTGATCTTCTTTCCTAGAGCCTTTGTAACTACTTCTTCTGCTCATGAACTTCTTGTTCTTTTTGGCCAGATACTACAGCCTATTAGAAAGCATAGCCATCTTCTCAGTAGGATCTTCATCAGAATCTCCATCAGGTGACTCTTCTTCAGATTCTATAACTTTAAGAGATTTTGATGACTTCCCTTTGGATGGCAGAGCAATAGATTTGCTTTGCTTAGTAGGCTCATGTTCATTTAAGCTTATCTTGTAACACCCCGTTTTTCCCAACACATAAATAATATATAATAAATCAGGGTTCATCGCAAACAGGATGTCACATTTCGTTCTTCAAAATATCATTAAATATAAATAGAACTAATTTCACTATTTATTTAAACAACTTCCTTCGTAATTTAAAATAATGTTGCAGCGGAAAATATTCAACTTTTTAAACAATAATTCGGCACTAAGGCCTCAACAACAACAACAACATAATAAAGTTTCAAATCCAAAAGTGGTTCAACATCAACTTATAAGAAATACGTAACAAGGAAGACAAAATATATAAATATCCTCATCCCGTTACGTATCAGAGCATGACTCCTAAGACGACACGAGGAATCAACTCACATCAGCGGTTACTCCTGAGTATCTGCACATTACCCACGTAGAGGCAACATTCAAACAGAAGGGGTGAAATTTCACATTCATTAATAATAAGCAACAATTCATGTAAAGAATTAATCAATACAAAACAACAACAATTCATCATTTAGAATACTTCACATAATTCCAACAACAATCATCATTTAACTTCATTCAATAATGCATCAACAACAACTCGACAATGCAACAACAACGACTCAACAATGCAACAACAACTACTCAACAAATGCAACAACAACAACTCAACAAATGAAGAAACAACAACTACTCAACAAATGCAACAACAACGACTCAACAAATTCAGCAACAACAACTACTCAACAATGCAACAACAACAACTCAACAATGCAACAACGACGTAATTATGCATGTGGTACCAACAGAGCTACAACTCCCTTCGCTAAAGTCGTAATTCGACTTGACAGGCTACATCCCCTTTCGCTTAAGAAACAACAGAGCTACAGCTCCCTTCGCTAAAGTCATATTCGATTTGACAGGCTACAGCCCCCTTCGCTTGACAATGCTTATGCAATGACACAACTTAAATGCAACAACATCAACATCATAAAATCATATTAAATCAACCACAAAAGATTTTCACATCAACTTAAAGCCACTGAAAAGATAAATTAGATATCAACAATTTTCATGTTTGTGACAAAATCCAACTCAAAACAGAAACGTGTGAAAAAGACACAAGAACACAAAATAGGTAGTCTGCTACTGAACAACTCGCGAGGCGAGCACAACTACTCGCTATGGCAAGCTCACATATGGACCACTCGCTAGGCGAGCAAGATCACTCGCCGAAGGCGAGCTAAAACAGGTAGCTTCGGGAACTAGACATTTTTCAACCAAAAATCCCAATTTTTAACTTCCCAATGCCCAAATTTGATTCTAAAAGTTGTCTAATCATTTCTAAACATGTAGAGGCACTCAAATTCATATAAACCTGACCCAAAACATCATTTATACGAACATCCATTTTTCTACTGAACAGCTCGCTAGGCGAGGAAAAACACTCGCTGTGGCGAGTTGGGAAATACTCGCCAGGCGACTAAGATCACTCTCTGGGCGAGCGATGACTTCTACTCGCTAGGCGAGTTTGAGCACTCTCCGTGGCGAGCGACGACAGACAGGTCTACAAACAGACCTCTGTTCTTAATCCAAAACCCCAATTTTGACAACCCAAACCCCTATATTGATAGGAAACATTACTTACTGTTATTCTACAACCTAAACATCATTTTCTTACATTAGTTCATGGGATTGCATACACTTTCAACAATTTTAATTGAATTTAACCTAACTTTTATAACACCAATGAAATTCAACAAACAACAACATGATTAAACCCTTTTCAGAAATTATATGCTTATGATTAAAGAAGGTTAGTCCCACCCTTACCTTTAGTTTTGCGAAATTGATGATTTCCTACAGTGAAATCTCTCTCTAGCTTCTTCTCTCTATTCCTCCTTGCCTCTCTTCTCCACAACCCTAGTTTTCTTTTGCCTCATGTTGCTCTCTTTATCGGTAACCCATCTTCTCTAATTCTCTTCTCTATTTATAAGCTTTAATTGAGTTTGTTACTAATCTTTTCATATTACTACCCGCACCTCTCGAATTTGCTACTATTACTTCAATCATTAAACACTACTCATCTCACTAACTACACCTCTCCTATTCTTAACCTAACAAATTCCCCTTATTCCAAAATTTCCCTTACGCCTCATTAATCTAATTTAATTATATACATTCACTAATAATACTATAATAAACTACTAATAAATACCCACACCTAATACAAAAGTCACACATCGCAATTATTCAAATAAAATATACAAAAAGACACTAAACTCGATAAAATAAATAAATAATAAAAATAGGGTGTTACATATCTCATGAACCTTGAGAGAGCTGACAAGATCTTTAACACTCAAAGTGTTTAAATCTTTTGCTTCCTCAATAGCAGTAACCTTAGGTCTCCATCTAGCAAGCAGCCTTCTTAGTATCTTGCTCACATGATCAGAAGCAACATAGCTTTTCTTCAGTATTTGTAGTCCACAAACTAGGGTCTGCAATCTTGAGTACATTTCCTCAATGCTTTCATCATCCTTCATCTTGAACAATTCATACTGATGAACAAGCATAAGTGGTTTTGCCTCTCTAACCTTCTTACTACCTTCATAGTTTGCACAGAGAGAAGCAAACATTGCCTTTGTAGTACATTTGTCACTCATCTTCATATACTCTGCACGAGATATAGCAAGAACAAGTGAACCTATGATCTTGTGATGTTTCTTGTACATTTTCTTCTGAGCAGGAGTATGTTTCTTTCTATTAACAACAACTCCTTCTTCATCAAAGTCCAAGTCACCAACTCCATCTTCCAGAATATTCCATAACTCTACATCTAAGCCAATGACATAACTGTAGAAGTTGGATTGTTACACTGTTAACAATCAGTGGTGTTCACAATACAAATCAGATACATACTCTTTAAGACTTTAGAACTTCTTAGATATGAAAGTTGATAAGAAATTCTAAGTGAACTTTGATGTGAAACAATTTCAGTAGAGGTTTGGCGCTTGTAAATTGTTGTTATAGTCTTGCAATTCTCTAAGTCTTCACTCCTTTATCTAGAGGTGTGAAAGAGACGTTGTTGATTGTCAGCACATCAAAAAGAGTCGTTTGAAACTTGATCAAATCACCAATGATCTTTTGCCTGATTTGATTATTGTCCTATGAAGGATCAATTCAAATCCATTCCAAGTCTGGAGGAACACTGGTTCAGGCATAATTGTTATTCTTGTCTTGTTGCAGAGACAAAACAGAGTTAGTGGAGACAGAGGTTGTATAATTCGTACAATTGTCATTTTTCAACTCTCTTCAACGAAAATGCTTCCAATGACTTCAAATCTTTAAGAATTGGTCGTTGCTTCATCCTTTTGTTCTTCTGCAATGATATGGCGTGATTAAATCCTTTGAACAGCCTTTTGAAGCTCCACTTCTATCAGCTTCTGATGAGGTGTGCTTCTAGTGAAATGTGCTTCTGATGAAGTGTGCTTCTAATGGATTGCTTCTGATGACGTCATCACTTCAGGAGCCTTTGTCTTCAGAACCTCTTTTCTTCAGATGCTTCAAGTTTCTTTCTTGTTGATTCCATTGCTCTCATTTGCTCTCCCAGAACCTATACTAAAATATTGTCTATGGTCCTGCACACTTTGAACAAATATTAGCATATCCAATTGACAATTTTTAATACCATATTATCATAAAAAACTTAAGGGTTTATGTTAAATACATTTTGTTCCAACATAGTATTTATAGGCTTTGAGCCCCATTAATTTAATTTTTAATCAAGTTAAATTAATAGGACCTTCTTCTCATCTCTTAGTCTATTAATGTGAGTTAATTCTGAGTGTTTTACGTTTTTAATGATGAATTTAATTAACATGGACAGAATTCTGGGGGTGCTTACAAACCTCATACCCTTCAAGTCAACTTGTTAATTAGATTAACAACAATTGAAAATTTGTTTAAATACTAGTGTTTGTCATCATCAAAAAGGGGGATATTGTTGGAACAAAATGTGTTTAACTTTACCCTTTGAGTTTTGATGATAACAAGGTATTAAAAGATTGTCAATTGGATATGCTAATATTTTTTCAAGTGTGCAGGACCATAGAAAAAAATTTAGTGTCTCTTTTTAAAGCATAGGTCCTGGGAGAACAAATGAGAGCAATGGAATCAACAAGAAGGAAGCTTGAAGCGTTTGAAGAAAAGAGGTTTTGAAGACAAGTGCTCCTAAAGTGCTGACGTCATCAGAAGCACCTCACTAGAAGCACATCTCACCAGAAGCATATTTCATCATAAGTTCTGAAGATCATCAGAAGCTGAAAGAATTGAAGCTTCAAAAGGCTGTTCAAAGGATCCAATCACGCCTATCATTGTAGAAGACTAGAAGGATGAAGCAACGGCCAATTCAAATGGATTTGAAGTCATTGGATGCTTATTCGTTGAAGAGAGTTGAAAAAGGACAATTGTACGAAGTGTACAACCACAATCTCCACTACTCTGTTTTCTATCTGCAACAAGACAAGAATAACAGCTATTCCTGCACCAGTGTTCCTCCAGACTTGGAATGGATTTGAAATTGATCCTTCATAGGACAATAACCAAATCAGGCAACAATTCATTGGTGATTTGATTAAGCTTCAAACGACTCTTTTTGATGTGCTGGCAATAACAACGTCTCTTTCACACCTCTATATAAAGGAGTGAAGACATACCGAATTGTAAAACTCATATACCACAATTTACAAGTGTCAAAACTCTGTCGAAATTGTTCTTCACATAAAAGTTCACTTAGAATTTCTTATCAACTTTCATATCTTAGAAATTATAGAGTCTTGAGAGTTTGTATCTGATTTGTATTGTGAACACCACTAATTGTATATCAAGTGTTCAATCTCGAACAAATATCTTTGTAATTCTGTTTGATTAGAAGTCTCTTGCAGTTGTGCTTGAGCATAGGAAGTCTCTTGATTTAGTTCTTGAGCATAGGAAATCTCTTGCAGTTGTGCTTGAGTAGTTTGAAGTCTCTTGCTAGTTTTAGCAGTGAGCATTTGTAACCAGATATTACATTTTTAGTGAACTCTCCTTATAAGTGCAAGGGGGACAAGATTACTTCTGATTTGTGGAAGAAATCTGTATAATTGCTTTGTGTCTTTCTTCTATCTCTCTCTCTCTCTCTCTCTCTCTCTCTCTCTCTCTCTCTGTTTTTATCCGCTGCATTTATATTCTGAACCTCACCTCAGAAGTTGAATACTATCTGCTTCTGAACAGTGACTTCAGTAGGAGAAAATGAAGAAAAAGCTAACACAATTCAACCCCCTTCTTGTGTTATTCTCACCATCAGACTGGATGGTACATTTGACACGGTGAGCTGGTTCTTGTCTACAAGGTCACGAACGAAATGATAATCTATTGCAAGATGCTTCATTCGAGTATGAAAAACTGGGTTACCGGAAGGCTACATCTGGGCGAGTGATAGACACGTAGAGGAGTGAGCCAATGATGCTGCGATAGGATCATGCATCACACGTTGAAGGATCATCTTCTAAAGTAAGGGAACACGAGGTAGACATGGGTGTTCTTACAGGTTCTGCATCAAGCATACTGGCCTTTTGTAACAACTCACGAATGTAATGATGTTGCGCCATGAAGATACCAGTGGTTGTAAGGAGAAACTCAACTCCAAGAAAATGACTAGGACTTCCAAGATCTTTCAGAGAAAACTTTTTGGCAATAGCTTGCTTGAAGTTATGAAGAAAGGATAAATCATTTCCTGTAAGAAAAATATCATCAACATATACTAGAAAATATGAAATGACATTATCCTTGTTGTAAATAAAAAGTGAAGGATCTGATTTTGAATTGCTGAACCCATATGCTACAACAAATGACTTAAGCTCATTGTACCATGCACGCGGAGCCTGTTTCAGACCATAAAGAGATTTGTGGAGTTTACATACATGATGCGAAAAATTCTGGTGAATAAAACCTGGAGGCTGAAACATGTAGACCTCCTCAGATAAAGTTCCATGTAAGAAAGCATTGTTAACATCCATTTGGCTGAGTAGTCACTTCTTTGAGATAACAATTGAAAGCACTAATTTTATTGTTTGAGGTTTGATTACAGGACTGAATGTGTCCTTGAAATCAATGCCAGAACGTTGATGAAAACCTTTGCCAACCAACCGTGCTTTATAGCGAGCTATCGATCCATCTGGATTTCTTTTCAGTCTGAAAACCCATTTGTTACCAATGATATTGAAGTGAGGTTCATGTGGTACAAGAGACCATGTTCCATTTTTCATTAGAGCCATAAATTCATCTCACATCGCTTGCTTCCATTCAACATGTTGGAGAGCGTTAGACACAAGTGTTGGTTTCATAGAAGGAGGAATTGGATACTTGCTTACTGAAAATAGTTTCTTTGGCTTAAAGATACCTTTTTTTCCACGATTGACCATATTGTGTGTAGGAACTAGAGGGGGTTGTGTTGTTGGAATTGACTGAGATTGAGATAATGTGCACAATTTTGGAGAGTTGTGGGAGGTTTCATTGGATGGGGAGGGCATGTGATTTGGAATATGTGTAGAGTGTACGTTTGAGTTTGGAGAGATATTAATGGTTGGAGGATCATTGGTATAAGTCTCGTTGGTTGAAATCGTAGGTGATAAAGATGAAGTGCAGTTTGAATTTTGAGGTGAAGTAATAGTGGGGGTATTAGTGATATGGTGTTGGTTGGTTGAGACTATAGGGGTTATTGGTGAGGTTGAGGTTGAGTTTGGAGATGAGTTAGACTCTGATGTAGATAAGGGAATGTGATTTGTGAGAGGAGTAAATGATTGGTTAATGCTGGAAGGAGATGTGGTGGGAGAGGTTATAAGAGTAGTTGTAGAGTTAAAGGCATATGAGTATGGAAATTCATTTTCCAAAAAGTAAACATGGTGTGAGTGGTGAATTTTGTTTGTTTTGAAATTATAGCAAATGTAAGCACTTTGAGTGATGTTGTACCCGAGAAAGACACATGGTTCTGATTTTTGTTCCAATTTGTTTTTGGTGTAAGGTTTAAGCCAAGGAAAGCACAGACAACCAAAGGTTTTTAATTTGGTGTAATTAGGTGATGTTTTGAAGAGGACATTATAGGGTGTGGTCATATGTAGGGTTTGAGTTGGCAAGCGGTTTATTAAATAGGCTGCAGTTTGAAAGGCAAAGGACCAAAATGTAAGTGGGAGGGAAGCATGGTGGATAAGGCAGCAAACAGTTTCAGTTAAATGACGGTGTTTGCATTCAGAGAGGCCATTAGGTTCAGGTGTATGGGGTGGAGTGGTAAGGTGGGTTATACCATGTTGTTGGAAAAAAGATTTGATTTTTATATATTCACCATCGTTATCAGAGTAAAAGGTTTTAATGGTGGTATTAAATTGTTTCTCTACCAATTTTCTAAAAATGGGGAAAAAACAGAAACCTCAGATTTGAATTTCATAGGATAAAGCCAAACATAATTACAAAAGTGATCAATAAAAATAACATAATAACGAAAACCATCTATTGAATTGAAAGGAGCACGTCCCCATACATCTGAGTATACAATCTCTAAAGGATAATTGCTAAAAATTGTAGACTTAGAGAATGGAAGTTTGTGACTTTTATTGGAAAAACAATTATGACAAGCATTGGAAGAACAGGTAAAGGGAACATTATTAATTTTGAGGGCATGAAGTAGAGGTTTTGGAGCTGGATGACTAAGGCGATGATGCCAAAGCTGAAGTGAGGTTGCGGTTGTGGCTAAGGATGTCTGAGGGATGGTTGAGTTGGGGTTGAACTTGCACACATTATCTTCATCTAGTCCTCGCAACAATACTTTCCCCTTATGCAGCTCCTTTACCTCAAAATGCCAAGGAAAAAATTCAATAGATACATCATTAGTTTGATACAATTGAGAAACAAAAACTAGATTTTTTGTAACTGATGGAGCACATAAAGTTTTAGAGAGTATAAATGGAGAAGATGATTTAGATAAAATTGTGGAACCTATATGTGTGATTGGAAGTATATTACCATTGGCAACTTGCAAGTGATCATCTCTAGTATAATCACTCTTGATTTAGAGATTATTGAAATCATTGGTAATGTGGTGCGATGCTCCATAATCAAAAAGTCAATCAGGAGGAGATAAGTTGGATATGTGACCAAGGTTGACAGTTGGATTGCGAGGATTTTTAGGATAGCCATGTATCTTGTAAAATTGTTTGGCTGAGTGGCCTGATTTTTTGCAAAACTGACAGATAACAGGACCAACACGTGCAGGTTTCTTGTGGTTGAAAGAGGGATTCTCAGTATTTGGCTAATATGAAGGACGTCCCCGTCCATTGGCATGATGACGACGCTGAACATGATATGCAGTTACAGGCATGTTGGTGGAAAGAGGCTCTTCGCGTTGTTGACACATTTCAAAATCCACCAATTTTTCATTTAACTCATTGAAGAGAATAGGACTGTCGCCCGTGCGAATATAGGTGGTAAACTCTCGAAAAGCTAGTCCTAGACCATTTAAAGCATGAATAACCATTTCAAGATCATCAATTGGGTGGCCGATAAGGGCTAATTCATCAGTAATGTTTCGAATAGATTGGAGATAGGCAAAAACAGTAGAGTTTCCTTTTGATATGGAGCTGAGACGCTCTCTAAGCGACATGATTCTTGATTGAGACCTATTGGTGAAGGCTCTTTCAAGTGCAACCCAGGCCTCGCGAGAGGTGTCGGCAAAAGCCATAACTGAGCGTGCTTCAGAGTCGCAGAATCCAAGAAGTGCAAGATAGTGAAATTTATTTTGACGGATTCATATGGAGTGTGCAGGATTTGATATTGCAGAAGCTCCTAAGCCAGTGGTGGCATCGTGGCAGGGTTTTGTGTCGTCGACATAATCGACAAGGTCACGAGCTATGAGAAGAGAATTAATTTGTTTGAACCAGGCTAGGTAATTTTTGGATGTGATTTTGATTGGAAGATGAGTTGTGGTGTTAAATTTTATGAGATCCTTTGGCTCAGAGGATATGAAAGTGGTAGCAGTGGTGGAGGATGAAGTGGTCATGGTAGGATCGAAAGAAAAAAGGATATGTTGTTAAGCAAATGGCTAAACTAATACCCTATAAAGTAACAAAGGCTAATATATTTCTGTTATATTTTTACACACGGTTGTACAAGGCTTTATAGTTGTCCAAGCTTTACAAGGTAATGAAATGCATTTACAAAATAATTAAATGCATTGAATGGAAATTACAATGCAGGAAAACAATTGTGCATGAATAAGGTAAGTCAACTATACTAACTATTGACAGTTGATCCTAAACAATAATAGTTATGCATGAATTAAGGGAAGTCAACAATTAAGAAGGATTTGT
Organism: Medicago lupulina; assembly: GCA_958299785.1. Taxonomy (NCBI): domain Eukaryota; kingdom Viridiplantae; phylum Streptophyta; class Magnoliopsida; order Fabales; family Fabaceae; genus Medicago; species Medicago lupulina. The sequence goes on from OY283146.1 coordinate 21,901,742, forward strand.
TCTCAGTACACCTATAGGTACAACATATGTTTTCCAAATGCCATTGTAACATGTGAAAATTTGTTACCATCTTAACGTAGTGAAAAAAATGTTATAATGAGTATGATAGATCCATAGTAACCCATGGTGATTTTTTCAAAAGCTACACTTTATAATTTTTTCAAAAGTCACACATTCTCATCCATTTTCACCATCGAACTTCACTTTCTTACGGTCAAACTCTCACTATACCAATTCTCATATTCATCCATCGAGCTTCACACGAACTCTCACTTCACCCATTGAACTTCACCCTTTTCTTCACCTACACCATCAAACTTCACCGATTTGCATACATAACATTCTCCGAACTTTATAGTTGTAGATCCATCAAACTTCACAATCACATATCTAGAATACCAATCAGAATTCACCGATTTGCTGATCCAACGTCACAGTCACTCTCACATATCGAACTCTTCGCAGATCCTCATCATGTCGATTGAATCCATCCTTTTCATAATCACTTCAGACTGACGCAGTACAAAAACAAGGGTTAACAAACGCTAAACCTAAAAGATAAAAAGACAGGTTGCAAGCGACAAACCTATCAAATAAGGGTTTTCGGAATCCACCAGAATTGAGAGAAAAGTATTGAATGTTATTATTGAATAAAAAGTGTGCTTCTTAGGCTGCATAAGTTCTGCTTAAATACTAAAAGAAATAACAAACCCGTATGAGCCAAAAATAATAAAACGAAACAAAATAGAAAGTTCTAGAAAAATGCATAAATATTAAAAGGCGATTTCGGGCCTTCAGACGACCTCGAATGACTAAAATAACCCCTATGTCACGGCGAAGCGATGAGTTTTTCTTGTGATGTCCGGGGTTTCTGAAAAGGTATAATTTGGGTCAAACGGACACCCGATGCAAAATCTGCACTGTTTAGACTGAACCTTTCTTGCGCGCCACTTCGTCTTCGATTCGTGCTGCTAGCTTGTCTACATCACAGAAATATTGAATCATTCACGTGTTACATCACAGATATATTGAATCATTCACGTGTTTCACAGGCATATTGAATCAGCTCACAACTGCTTCCTTATTGCCGTTTTCAATGAATTAGGATTCGTCATAGATAGCTACCTCAAGCTATGATTAAAGGAGATAAAATTTCTACAACTATCCGTAAGAATGAGTATCAGGCAAGATTAGAGACATGCAAGCACAATCTACATGCTAGAGTGATTTGGCCTAAAGGTTATTCTCCTCTCATTGTGGTTGCCTTGTGTAGCAAGCTTTCTCCCATATGGAAATATCTTGGTAGATGGGGAATCACGTCCTTAGGGAAAGGATTATATGAATTCATTCCCTAATATTGAGGATGTAGGAAGTGTCAGATCAATATCATCTTGGGATTTAAGTCCAGGATTTTTGAAGGTTTTTTATGGAAAAATGATTTTAACCCTAGTGTACAACAAGCATCAACTTAGGTATGGGTTAGAATATATGGCTCGTCTTAGATATTGGAGACAAATGAATTGGACTATTACAATTTTACAAGATTATTGTAATTTTTGCGAAAGTATTGATCACTATGTTGAAATATGGAAAACATATAAAACAAATGAAACAGAAAAACAAGCAAAGGAGAAATTTGAGCAGAGGAAATTAGGAAAAAAAGCTCATAAGGTGTTTCTCCAAACTAGGTATGATAGGTAAGATGCAGAAAAACCATATGATTTGGTTGATCTTGACAAGACATATTCTTGGTAGAGGGGTGTGCTCATGATTTTCGGATATCAAACCGTGGATTGGTTTTGAATCTTAAATCTTTGAATTTTCTACTTTTATTCTTGGGAAGGAAAAAAGAGAGAAAAACCCTTGAGAGATTAAGGATCCAGGGGTTGGTTACGCGAAGGGAAGATGCTAGCACCCTAGGCGTCTTTGGTATTCCAAAGGAACCTCTTGCCTACTTTATGTTGTGCTACATTCATTTACTTTTTTATTTGTAAATAGTTACGTAAAAATTCTAAGTGAAAGAATGGGGGGAGAAGAAGTATATTTTTTGTTGTTTTTATTGATTTGGAAGGATAAAATCCTTTGTCTACATACCCTAAAGAAAAGGGATCAAAACCAATGTAGTTCACCTCAAAATATTCATTTGGTGGGTTGGATTGATTTTAAAGTTTTGGAAAAAAGTTTTTAGGAGGGATGAGTGACCTCAAAGGTATAGAAGAATAAAAGAAGTGGAGTTGATTGATTTTAGTTACAAGAAAGCAAGTCTAAACATACATTAAAATTGATTGAAAATTTGATTCAGAAATCAAAAGAAAAAGATCTCTTGGGTTAAAATCCAAGGTTTCTTAAGAAAATATTTTTGGAGTTTTTGCATATTTGATTTTTTTGGAAATTTGATTTTTTTTTCTAAGTTAAACGTAAACTAAAAACTAAGCGTAATGACGTAATGTAATAAAAAGCGAGAAATTTACAAAGGACGTTGGATCATAAGCAAATTCTCAAGTTTGAAATGAACCTAAAATTACTAATAGTTTGATTTTAAGAAAATTTTAGAGTCTAATCATTAACCTAATTGTCACTAATTCATTTTGGTCCCGCTTGCGGTTATGACATAATGCGGTAAAAAATAAATTGTGATGTCGGTGTATATTCTCATTATTGGTATTTACATGTTGCCTAAATACATTCTAAAGTCTCAACAAAATATAAATGACGAGAAAAATAAAATGCAAAAATTAAATTACATCACTCCTAAATACATTCTAATACCTTAATAATGTAAATGACAAGAAATAAAAGTGTATGAGATGATTATAGTCCTAATGAGCATAAAAATAAAAAACTAAATTACAAATAAAAGAAAATAAAAATAAACTAATACTAATGCAAGTAAATACACTAGAACACTGAATAAAATAAAAATGCAATACTAAAATAGAAAAAACAGTAAAAATAAATAACTAAAAATATTAAAGGGTTTTGAAAAAGAAGAAGAATTTTTTTTTAAGGAAAAGGGGGGTGCAGAATCATAAAAGGGGTTGTAATAGAAACCAGTATGTAGGACAAAAACAAGTGAGGGGTCAGCGGTCAACAAGGAAGGAGGTCAACTCCTTCTTCTTCCTCTAGTTCACGTATGAAACAACCCAAAACAACGACGTGCTTCAAAAATTTCAAATTTTAAATCTTCATCAAATCTTACAAATTAAAATACCATTTTGATTGGATTTTCACGCTGATCATGAATCTAAGCTTAGATTTCACAGTGAATGTTTTTATAGAGAGAAAAGTGAACAACAAGTTTTGGCCCAAAAAAATAACAACTCAAAAAACGGTGAATCAGGCAAAAATAATTAAAGTGAAAACATCAAAACAACTCCAGGGGTATCAAATCATCAAAACGCACCTTATTGTGGGAGTAACTTGGTCATCAAATATGAAGAATTAGGTTAAGTGGGGAGTAAAAAAGGGTAGTTTGGAATTTTTGTGAAAAATGAGTTTTTTGTGACTTTTTTTGGAGAATTTTTGGTGGTGAGTGATGATGTGTAGGATAGTGATGAGGTGTTATATGTGAAGATGATTCTAGATGCACAAATTATGGAGAAAGAAATGAAGTGGAGTGAAATGTGCATTTTGTGTGAATTTGTGAAAGTTAGTGGTTTTTTTTTTTAATTTTGATTTGAATTTTGTGATTTTTTGAAAATAATTAATAAAACAAAAGTGTGAAGTTGTGATTTTTGTGGTTAGAAATATAATGGAAATGAAAGGAATTTAAATTGAAAAGTTTAGTGTAATGAAATTGAGTTTTCTTGAGAACGAAGTAACAAAATAAAAAATGTAAAATATAAATTAATAAAAAGATGCATAAAAAAAAAAAGAAGTTAACTTGTAAAACAAGTAACTAAGGAAAAAACACTAATGGAAATGCATTTGTTATGAAAATTGAGTTTTCTTGAGAGCGAAGTAACAAAATAAAAATGTGAGAAAAATAAATAAAAAATGCATAAAAAAAGGAAAATTTGAAGTTAAATCGTAGATCAAGTAACTAAGGAGAAAAACATTAATGGGAATGCATTTGGTGTGAAAAAAAAAGTTTATTTAAAAATGGTCAAAAAATAGGGTATGACAAGGGGGAATCACGTCCTTAGGGAAAGGATTATATGAATTCATTCCTTAATATTGAGGATGTAGGAAGTGTCAAATCAGTATCATCTTGGGATTTAAGTCCAGGATTTTTGAAGGTTTTTTATGGAAAAATGATTTTAACCCTAGTGTACAACAACAAGCATCAGCTCAGGTATGTGTTAGAATATATGGCTCGTCTCAGATATTGGAGACCTAAGATATTATTTGACATTGCTAGTATTGTACTTAATCCTATATGTATTGATGCAATGACCACTAAGTCAATTTTTGATAGAACATCTGGTCACTTTGTGAGTTTTAGTTGATATGGATATGTCTTTACCTTTGGAACATAAGGTTCTTATCGAAAGAAAATGTTTTGCATTTTTTTTTCTTCTGAATTGGACTATTACAATTTTACAAGATTATTGTAATTTTTGCAAAAGTATTGATCACTATGTTGAAATATGGAAAACATATAAAACAAATGAAAAAAAAAAACAAGCAAAGGAGAAATTTGAGCAGAGGAAATTAGGAAAAGAAGCTCATAGGTGTTTGTCCAAACTAAGTATGGTAGGTAAGATGCAGAAAAACCATATGATTTGGTTGATCTTGACGAGACATATTCTTTGGAAAATCCTGAGTTGGTAAAGGAGAAATTTGGAAACAAAGACAGAGATTTAGAGCAAGTCCAAAATGATCTTGAACGTTCAAAGAACATGGAAAGCTCTAGTTTACCTAGAAGAGAAAATTCACAAGAAGTAGCAGTAGCTAATAAACTTCCTGTGCAAGAAACTGAAGCAGACACTGAAAAAGCTCAACACATAGAGGATGCTAGTTCCCAAAACTCTAAATTTATTGATGCTAAAATTTTGGAGGATGATGAGGATAGTGATGCATGTTATGAAGAAGTCATTGAGAGCACACATGAAAGAGTTAAAAAAGATATCTAGTTCTTAAATGAAACATGGGCCAATCTAGAAGAAAAAACCCATAGTTACAGAATTCGCTAACCTAACAAGGGAACCGCGAATTGGTTCGCGCGTACCAATTCGCGGTACTTTTGCGAACCAGTTCGTCCAAATTCGTGTGGAATTCGTGGAAAACAGCGTACCAGCAAGATTGAAGAGAGACCCGGTAAAAAATCTCACAGTTTTTTTTTCTTTTTCATTTTCCAGATTTGAACCTTAAATTAGGGTGAATTCGATGCTCAGTTTCTACCATTATGTGATTAATTTCTAGTTGGTAGTGAGAATTAGTGGAGGAAGAAAAACTGAAAAGAGATGAGACAAGAAGATGAACAGGGCAATCCTTTTTCGCAGAGAAGAAGATAAACGGGTTAAGAAAGAGAAGAGATTTATCTTCTTTTTTTATTTAAAAATAAAATTGGGTTCAATTAAGTATCATTATTGTTCACCTAAGCCAAGACACGTGCATACCTTTTCAGCCTTTCACTATTCACAAGAAGTCAAGAACTATTTAATTTAACTACTTCATGTGGATTGGTAAAAAAAATAAACTATTTTTTATGGTTATTTAATTTTTATTAATGAAATTAATATTTTTTTAACAGATTTTGTAAACTAATTAGTTTTTTTAATTTACCATACTCAATGTTGTACATGAGCGTACCAAATGGCGAACCGACTCTGTACATCCCCTACGTACCAAATTCTTTGATAATTGATGTACCGTATAACCTAATTCGTACCACGTACTAAGAAGAATTGCGAATTGTGTGACTAAATCAAATCATATGGTTTATTTTGTTGACCAAGGCGGGTACCCGAATAGGTACCACGTACCAAGGCGGATACGCGGTGCAAATTGAGAAATTCTTTGATAGTTTACATAATATATATAACTAAATATTATTCTATATTTTCAATATGACACTTATCTATCCGGTGCAAGGCACAATTTTCAACACTACGTAATCAAAATGCAGAACCTTTGAAAGGATGCTACATGTAAAAACGAAATAGATTTCATGTGTTTATCTTCTATATTGGATGTAAAGAAAATACATGAGTTTAGGCTGACTTTTTTCTTACCTATTTTACCCTTCAATTAAACTATTTTATTTACTATTTTATCATTTAACAATATTATTCTCTCTCTCTCTCTCTCTCTCTCTCTATATATATATATATATATATATATATATATATATATAACAAAATATTATTCTATATTTTCAATATGACACTTATCTATCTGGTGCAAGGCACAATTTTCTACACTACGTAATCGAAATGCAGAATGCTACATGTAAAAATAAAATAGATTTCATGTGTTTATCTTTTATGCTATATATAAAGAAAATACATGAATTTGTGATGGATTTTTCTTACCTATTTTACCCTTCAATTATACTATTTTATTTACTATTTTATCATTTAACAATATTATTTTAAATTGTAATTAAAAAAAATTAAATCCTATTAAAATAGGGCTATCCCAATAGTGTAACGCCCATTTTTGATTATTTAATTATTTGATTTATTTGAGAAATTGCTATATATTTTTATATATATTATGTGATGTTAAGTGAAGATTTAATATGATTTTATGCGACGTGGTGACTTATTTTATTGTTAAATAAAATAAGATTTGAAAATAAAATAAAATATTTAGTTGTGGGTTAGTTTTGGATTTTAGAGAGTTATGTGGGAGAAAGAGTAAATAAGATAAGATTTGTTGGGAGTATATAAAGGGAAAATTAGGTCAAGAGAGTCAGTACGCGTTGTCAGAGTTTTGGAAAAGAGAGAAAACGGTCGCGTGAAGGGAGAAGAGCTTAGAGGCTGCGATTTCTGCTTTGATCAGGTAAGGGTGAGCCTAGCACTTAATTATATTGAACTGTAATGCATCTAATCAGGATTAACAACATAGGATTGAGTTTTGAGAGAATTGAAATTAGGTTAAAAATAGAGAAAAATCATGAATTAGGCTATGAAGTTGTAGAACAGAAGTGTAGGATGAGTACAGAACGTAGATTATTCATAATGATGATGTTTCTGAGAGTGTAGATGATTTAGATGATGAATTTGGGACACTTTTGTGTGATTTTCGCAGAACCCGTAGCAGTCTGTTCATCGCTCGCCGCGGCGAGTAGACCTAGTTTACTCGCGAGGCGAGCAACCCAGCTCGCCATAGCGAGCAGTACCCTAGAGCTCGCGAGGCGAGCACTCCAACTCGCCATAGCGAGCAAGACCTTAGCTACTCGCGAGGCGAGCATTCCCACTCGCCATAGCGAGTTAAGTCAGAACCCAGAACCTTGTGCTGTTTGCGAACTGTTTCGCATCGAACCATGAGAGATGACCTTTGGGTAGCTTCTGGGACTTTTAATGATGTCTATTATGATCTGTAATGTTGATACATGATGATTGAGACTGTTTAAGATGATTTTATGAAGCTTATGTGTGATACGTGAATTAATTAAGTTATGAATGTTTGATTTACTTGTGATGCTTGCACTATGGATGCTATCTGTTTGATGTACTTGCTGCCATGTTGCTATTTACTTTTGTATAGTTGCTGCATGTGTCAGTCCTTGATGATTAAGATGTTTTTGCGACGTTTAAGATGTTAACTTGTTTAAGTTAAAAGTGTTGAGTCTCATGCATACTCATTCTATGATGGGGGCTTATGCCCTGGAGTTTTTACTCACCAGCGACGAGGGCTTATGCCCTGGAGCTTTGCTCACCAGCGACGAAGGCTTATGCCTTGGAGTATATTTATGCTCATAGCGACGAGGGCTCATGCCCTGGATTGGTACCACATGCATATAAGACGTAGGGTTGCATAGTCGAGTGATGATGTCGAGTCGTGTCGTCTAAGATGTTTACTAAGATGTTTATGATGTTGATTATGACGCTGCTAAATGATGTGTTGTTTATGTTGATGTGCTAAATGCTAGATGTTTATCTGTGATATGATGAATTATGTTTGGTTGTTGAATTGTGATTATTTAATTACATGTTTAATATAATTTGTCATACCCCATTTTTTGACCGTTTGTTTTCTTTTTACTCATCATTTAAGCTCGTTTTATCGAGTTGTTTTCTCCAATTTCTACATTTTATTTCACGGTATTTTATCAGTTTTTTCTCAACATTCTACATATATATATCTCAGCATTTTATCTGTACGCTTTGCAAACATTTTACTCGTCTTTTCACAAATTTGTGTCCATATAAATCTTTTTTTTATCTATTCGTTTTACAATGTTTCACTGCAATTTTCTCATTTTTACTCGCTTTTGTAGACTGAGAAGTCTCGTCGTTTCAGACGAAATTTCGACAGGGAGGTTACTTTAAAGTACCTCATTTGGTTACCGAAAGGGACAATTTTTCTTTCTTTTTATTTCATTCATTTGATCTTTATTATTAATTAATGCCATTTATTTACTTTCTTTTTTATTTTATTTTACACTTTTTATGTTATTTCCATCCTTCATTGTTTTTTTTGTCACGTTTTTTCTTTCTCTTCTTGTTTTTATTACTACTTTCTTTCATAAAAATTGCAAGTCATCTTGAATTGTTAATCTTTGGTCCTGTCTTTTTTGTTCAAGTTTCATACAACCCAGCTTAAGGGTATTTTGGTCCTGCCCAAAAGGGACACTTCAGCATCCAATGCACCTAAAAACCCTAGGAACTAGCACTATAAATACTGTCATTTATTAGACACACGGCCCAAGAAGACAACACTGTAGCCGCAGCCTGTCCCGCTAGAAACCCTAGTTTCCATTCTCATTCACAAATCCAGAATCAAACAACAAAATTGCAAGAAAAAAAAATCATGAACAACATGAACAATTAAATTCCAGCAAGCCTCTCTACACCAAAACCGAATCACTCCTTTCATTTCTTCCATTCAGATTCAAATAATAACACACAAACAACTTCGGATTCGAATTTAAACACACAAACAGCAAGGATTCGATTTCAGCAAGTGAGACTAGGACCCTTACCGAAAGGAATTTGGCTCATACATAAACAAACATTTCGTAACACAAAAAAAGGAGAAAGAAGAAGAGTAGAAGTTTTCCCTTTTCGCAAAATACCTCTCCTTCGAAACCAGAGGTAATGATTTCATCGTGTTACTTTTTCTTTCCAAAAATGTTGAATCTTCAAACTTAGATCTAGACCAAACCAAAACGTATTTTGAAAAACTAAGCCCGGATTCATACTCTACGCGAAAAAGGATATTGGAAAAGTGTTTTTTTTTAAGAAAAGGTGAAGTTTGGATTATCCGGCGCGGTGGCGCCGCCCTGTTGTGCCGGCAACCGCCGCGCTGGTGTGTAAGCTCTCGCCGGAGAAGATGAAGCTTCATCTTCTCCACCACACATTTCCAGAATCCGGCGGCTTTAAAGTAGAGAGAGGGGAGAGCATTTTGTGTTTTGTGTTTTTAGAGAGAGAAAGGGAAAGACATTATGAAAAAAACCGTCCTTTCCCCCTTTTATAAACACTAAAACCGGACCGGTTCACTTAAAATAAACCGGACTCCTCTCTCTTCAAAACCGACCTCATCTCCTAGCCGTTAGATCGTAGATCTAACGGCTACTGTGCATCCTTAGCTCTTTTGCTCTCTAGTGTGTTTTGTTTCCCTTGTTATTTTGTTCCTGCGCGTATGCTAACCGTCAGATCTATAATCTGACGGTCTCTGTTTTACTGGCTTTATTGTTTTTTAATGATTTAATTAGAATGGCTATGATCTTAGTTTTTTAGATCAAATCTGAGCCCCTAGATCAATCAGACGGCTCAGATTAGACCAGAAGTTTTGAGCCATGGTATATTGGTCTTTCAGGCCTATTTTTCTTAGTTCTGTTCACTACTTTTTTTTTCATTAATTGCACCATTGTTTTGCTTTTACACCTATTTTCTTGCGAGATTTTGTTTTCTCTTATTTTCATGTTGCATAATTTTAATTTCTTGTTATTATTTTTAGTAATAGCATGTTTTGCATTTGCATTTCATTATTTTTTAGTTTTGCATACATATTTAACTTTTCCTTGTCATTTATTTTATTATTATTGATTAGTGTAGTATGTATATTTAGGGAATTGGTGTAAATTTTTTTTATTTTATTTTCTTGTCATTTATATTTCTCGCAAGACTTTAGCATGTATCTAAGGATCATGTAAATTATGTAAATAAAATATGCACCGACACACACACACCGACACTATCACACACTTTATTTTATTTTTTTACCGCTTTATGCCGTTACCGCGATCGAGGACCAAAAATGAATTAGGGACAAATTAGGTTAATAATTGGACTTTAATTATTTTCTTAAAATCAAAACTATTAGTAATTTTAGGTTCATTTTAAACTTGAGGATTTGCTTAGGATTCAACGTCCTTTGTAAATTTCTCGCTTTTTATTACTTCACGTCGTTCCGCTTAATTTTTTTAGTTTACGCTTAACTTAGAAAATATCCTTTTCTCAAAAAAATCAAATAACCAAAACACAAAATATTTTCTTAAGAAACCTTGGCTCTCAATCCAAGTGGACTTTTTCCTTTATTTTCTTAATCAAACTTTGAATCAATTTTAATCATTTAGACTTTCATTTCTTTAATTAAAATCGAACAACCTCACATTTTTTACTCTTCTACGCCTTTCGGCTTCTTGTCCCCTCCAAAACATTTTCAAACTTCTAAAAATCAATCCAACTCACCAAAAGAAATTTTTGAGGTGAACTACATGATTTTGATCCCGTCTTCGGGTATGTAGGCAAAAGGCTTATGTCTTTCCAAATCAATAAAAATAACAAAAACATACATCTTCTCCCTCCATTCTTTCACTTAGATTTAGGCAATATTTTTACAAATAAGTAAGCGAATAATTAGCACAAGTTTAGTTTAGGTAAGAGGCTCCTTCGGAGTACCGAAGTCGATTAGGGTGCTTAACACCTTCCCTAGTCGAAACCAACCCCCGGACCTTAATCTCTAAAAAAGGGTTTTTTACTCGTTTTTTCCCTTCCCGCGGATAAAAATTGAGAGTTCAAAGATTGACGGTTCAAAACCAACCAATGGATTGACACCCGAAAATCACGAGCACAGAAATGGCGACTTCACTGGGGACATTAATTTCCTAAATGGGTTAAGCCCACCTTACCTTTCTTTACTTGTGCTTTATTTTTTGCTTATATACCTTGTACATGCTTACTTGTTTATTTTCAAACGTGAGTGGTGAGATAAGTCCTACACCCGGGCTTGAGTGAAATGTAAGATAGGACGGGGTACGATTATAGTGCCATACCAGGAGCAGTCCTGCGCTATGTGTGCATGTAATGTAACCCCACTCAACGGAGGATTTTTTAAGTAATATGACGTCGTCATGAGCAGTCGTGATTGGCTCTATTATTTTCAAAATCCGTCGAACGTTGAGGACCTTTAGATTACCCTTAACCCATCCTAGCCTTTTTAGGATGTAGTGTGGTGACTAAACCAAGAGCGGTCTTGAATTTAGTTCATACACAATGCTACACTCAAACTAGACCTCCTTGTGAAGAAGTATTTGACTAGGAGCAGTCCTGAGCACCGATACATTCACAAGGGTGGTTGTAATTTGGGAACTTGGTAGAACCTTGTTACAAGTGCAAATGAAACCTTAGTTCTCGTCAAATGGCGTTTGACGTGATCTTATCACCATATTTTTCTTTTAGCATAAATCATGCATGCATGCATTACATTCACACCTTTTTATTAAAAATCGAAGGACTTAGAAAGACTTTTATGTAAACATTGTAGATGAGTTCCACCAGAAGTGTCAAGCAGTACAGTTTCAAGAATCCGGATTTGACAAGACTGAGAGAGCTGTGTACTCTCGTGAAAGATCCAAGTGATTTCCGACACCGGCATGGGAAGTTACTCGACCTCCTCAAGGTGAAGATTGAGAGAGGGATTCTAGAGACTTTGGTTCAGTTCTACGACCCGGTTTGTCATTGCTTTACTTTCCCGGACTACCAGCTTGTTCCTACTCTCGAAGAATATTCTTTTTGGGTCGGTTTACCCATATTGGAAAGAGAGCCTTTCAACGGCCTTGAATTTGCCCCTAAAACCGCTGATATTGCGAAAGCCCTCCATCTCAAACCTTCCGACCTAGTTCACCCTCACTACACTATCAAGAATGGCTTCCAAGGCTTAACTGCTAAATTTCTCTACGAAAAAGCCACTACCTTTGCTAGAGACCAAAAAACCGATGCCTTTGAGTCCATCCTCGCCTTGCTCATATATGGCCTTTTCTTATTTCCCAACATGGACAACTTTGTCGACATTAACGCCATCAAAATCTTCCTCACAAAAAACCCTGTCCCTACCCTACTTGCAGAAACCTATCACTCTATCCACTACCGAACCCTCAAGGAGGGCGGACTTATTCTCTGTTGTGCTCCTTTGCTACACCGTTGGTTCACCTCCCATTTACCCAGCTCAGTTTTTTCCAAAACAAATACCGAAAGGTCCTCTTGGTCACAGAGAATCATGCCTCTCACCCCAGCTGACATCGTTTGGGTCCATGCATCCGCTAATTCTGAAAGAATCATCGACAGCTGTGGGGAATTTCCGAATGTGCCCCTCATTAGCGCTTATGGAGGAATCACCTATCATCCCGCTCTTGCCATGCGCCAGTTTGGATATCCTATGAATGGAAAGCCTCTTAACTTATCCTTTTTCGGGGAATTCTACCTAAACTCCAAGGATCCTACCAATCTGATAAGACGGTTTGTGGAAGCTTGGCGTAATGTCCGAAAGCTTGATAGTTTCCATCTAGGAAAGAAGATGAGTTACGTACATGAATCGTATACTCAGTGGGTTATTGAACGAGCCATGACTTTCGGATTACCCTATACCTTACCAAGGCTTCTGTCCTCAACCACCCCAGAAATACCTCTCCCTTTGCCACCTCATACCATGGAAGAATACCGGTGCCGTCTACACAAGGCTAACCTCGAAAGTGCCGCTTGGCGATTGAAGTACCAGACCTCTGAGAGAGAGAAAGACACCATAATGGGGATTTTAGAGCAAACATCCTGGCAGCTCCAAGAAAAAGAGCGAGAGAACGCGGAGTTGAAAGATCTCCTCAGGAGAAAGGATGCTATTATTGACCGGATGCCCGGGAATAGGAGGAGACGCAGGAATTTTTTCGCCGGTGCAACCTCAGATTCCGAGGAGTAGTGTACTTCCAGGACTTTTGGGAGCTTTTTCAGTTGTTTTCTTTACTCTATTTGTTGTTATTTTTTCTAATTTCTGTTTATGTACTTTGAAGTCTATCCCTTGGCTTGGTTGTTAGAAAGGGAATTATCTTGTATTTGTTTTTAATTTTAAGTCTATCCCTTGGCTTGGTTGTTAGAAAGGGAATTATCTTGTAATTGTTTCAGGTTTTCCATTTGTATTATGCTATTATAATGTTTACAAAATTCCTTTTATAAGTCCTTCGATAAAGAATGAAAACACCCATAAAAATTGCATTTTTCCTGCATCCTGCATATCATGCATCATCACTGCATTCATAAGTGTCAAAACCCTGTCTCACATGTTCCTTCCTATCTGCCGCAGAGAGAAAGTGGCCCCGCGAATCAAGTACAAAGCTTCACGCATTCACTATACTCGAGCAAACGTCAAGAAGAAGATGGAACATTTGGAACAAGAAAACCAAGAGCTCCGAGAAGGGATGACTGCCATGCAAGCAGAGATAGAGAAGCTAACTGCTATGGTGAGTACTCTTATGGCCGCTCAAAATCAGGTCTCTCAAACTTTTGACACTGTCCTGGAGTCCGTCACATCAGCCATTCCTAGCTCAACTGTGGACACCAGTATCTCTCATGCCATCATACCGGAAGGTTTCTCTTGGGGCATGCCACAAGGGTTCAATGAAAATTTTCGTTCTACTAGCACAACGAAGCCCATGCCGTCAGGAGGTTTTCCATGGGGCATGCCACAAGGGTTCAATGAAAATTCTCATTCTACCAGCACAACGAAGCCCATGCCGTCAGGAGGTTTTCCATGGGGGATGCCACACGGGTCCAACGGAGATCCCCGTCCTTTTGGTTCTACCAGCACGACGAAGCCCATGCCGTCAGGAGGTTTTCCATGGGGAATGCCACACGGATTCAATGAAGGTTTTCATTCTACAGTTTCAGAGGTGCCCACTCTTGCCTTTCAACAGTTAGCATCGGTTCCTCAACCCGGTGCAATCATTCATGAGCCTGTTGTGACTTACTCGGCCCCACTAGTTCACGCCAACCGACAAGAGTGGAAGCCTGTTTTTCCCCCAGAAAGTGTTGAAGCCTTCGATAGGGTGGAAGGTCTACAAGACACCATTGACGAAATGAAGCGGGAAATGAAGGCTTTGCGCGGAAAGGATGTTTTCGGACAAAATGTACAAGAGCTCTGCTTGGTACCCAACGTGGTGGTGCCACCCAAGTTTAAAGTTCCAGAGTTTGACAAATATAAAGGGAATACTTGTCCCAGGGTTCATTTGACGATGTACGTGAGAAAGATGTCTACACAAGCATACAATGATAAAATGCTTGTCCATTTCTTCCAAGACAGTTTGGCAGGGGCGGCTCAAAAATGGTATATGAACCTAGACAGTGCCCGAATCCGTACCTTCAACGATTTGGCAAATGCCTTCATCCACCAATACAGCTACAATTCAGATATGGCCCCGGATAGGGAACAACTCAGAGCAATGACTCAAGGAGACAAAGAGACTTTCATGGAGTACGCTCAGAGATGGAGGGGATTTGCTGCTCAAATTGTCCCGCCTTTGGAAGACAAGGAGTTGACTAGAATCTTTCTCAAAACTCTCAGCCCATTCTACTACGAGAGAATGATTGCTAGCGCGCCGGGGAATTTTGCCGAAATGGTAGGAATGGGAATGCGCCTTGAGGAAGGAGTTCGAGAGGGACGATTGGGAAAAGAAAGTGCTTCGTCCAGCAACCCCAAGAGGTTCGGAAACAGCTACCCGAAGAAAAAGGAACCAGAGATCAGTATGGTGGCACACAGAGGTTACCAGCCCGGATACTCAGCCTACCCCTATATTGCCAACATATCACCTGCTACCCCTGCCCCTCATAATCCCTACTATAACCCTCAAATGCCTCAGAGGCCCCCTCCATTTTACCCACCACTTTACCAACCACCTTATCAACAATTCCAACAACAACCATATTACCCACAAAATCCACCCCAATACCCTCAACAACCATATCGCCCACCACAAAATCAACCACGACCCCGAGCTCAAGCCCCCCAACAACAAAATCGCCAAAGACCACCAGTATACGCCCCTATACCTATGACCTATCTACAATTACTCCCGGCCCTACTCCAAAAAGGCCTTGTCCAAACCAAACCACCTCCTCCTATAACAGATGTTCTGCCACCTGGACACCGAGCTGATCTGACATGTGTGTTCCATCAAGGGGCACCGGGACACGATGTAGAACGATGCCATGCTCTCCGAACTGAGGTTCAAAATTTGATACGTGATAAGCGTCTGCGCTTCACCAACAACGGTGTCGATTTTCTGGATGACCCTTTGCCGAACCATGGGCAAGCTGTTAATATGATACAAGATTGTCAAGAAGATGGTCTCATCCTTAGTGCACAAGACATCAGGACTCCCCTGGTCCCGATACACGCCAGAATGTGTCTGGCGGCTTTGTTCAGCCATGACCACAATGCTTGTGGAGTATGTTCTGTGGACTCTCAAGGATGCAAAAGTGTGCAAGACGACATCCAAGGATTGCTGGATAGTGGGAAACTTTTAGTTATGAAGAAGGAACAAGATGTTTGTGTTATTACTCCGGAGTTTGATGACCCTGAATCGCTAGAAGTGACATACAGCAACAAAGAACCAGGAGACACCCCTTTGATTATTTGTGTGCCTGGGCCGTTGCCATACACATCCAACAAAGCCATACCATACAGGTATAGTCCCACGATCTTAGAAAATGGCCGGGAGATGCCCATACCTCCGCTGGCTTCAATGAGCAATATCGTGAGTAGCAGCAAGATTTTGAGGAGTGGACGTATCCTCCCCACTTTTGTCCAAGAGAAAGTTGTTGAACCGGTTTCGAAGCTAGTACAAGTGCAAAACTCTGGTAAAGGGAAGGATGTTGGTCAACCAAGTGGAACCGTGTATGAAGACAACGACGAGATCTTGAAGCTGATCAAGAGAAGTGAGTATAAGGTGGTAGATCAACTCTTACAAACTCCTTCAAAAATCTCAATTATGTCTTTGTTGTTGAATTCTGATGCCCATAGGGAGGCTCTGATGAAGGTGTTAAGTCAAGCCTATGTGGACCATGATGTGACCCTAGGGCAATTCGGAAGCATAGTAGGGAATGTGACCGCATGCAACAGCTTGGGATTCAGCGACGAAGATCTCCCATCTGAAGGAAGGAACCACAACCTGGCGTTGCATATCTCAGTCAATTGCAAATCGGATGCCATTTCTAATGTATTGATCGACACAGGCTCATCCCTGAATGTGATGCCCATTGCCACTCTGAGGAAGCTTTCGTACCCCGATGTCCAGCTGCGGGCTACGTCTGTGTCAGTAAGAGCGTTCGATGGATCCAGGAAAACAGTGCTAGGCGATGTGGTATTGCCTATCTCAGTCGGGCCCCAGGAATTTGAAGTATTATTCCAAGTGATGGACATTCCGGCATCGTACAATTGTTTGCTAGGCCGACCTTGGATTCACGAGGCTGGGGCAGTCACATCCACTTTGCATCAAAAGCTGAAATTTGTCAGTCACGGGAAGCTGATAACTGTTAGTGGGGAATCAGCGTTGTTGGTTAGTCATCTGTCGGCCTTCTCGTATATCAGTGGGGGTGATGTAGATGAGGCATCAGTTCAAGGTTTCTTTGTCGAAGAAAATGCTAAGAAGGGAGGGACATGCATGGCTTCCCTGAAGGATGCTCAAAGATTGGTACAGAAAGGTAAGACCGCAGGATGGGGTCAGCTCATACAGTTGCCAGAGAATCAAAGGAAAGAAGGTTTGGGTTTCTCTACCCACAAGACAAAAGTAACCAGTCCAGCAGGAGGTACATTCCACAGTGCCGGGTTCATCAATGTTCCGCCGGAAATCAATGTAATTGTGGAAGGCCAATCCCAAGAGGAAGTTTCTCATTTCGTCATACCTGGAGGAATATGTTGCAATTGGATCGCAGCCGATATCCCTTCTGTGACATCGTTGTCTGAGTAATATGTTTGTCCTTTGTTTGTTTTTTATCTTTAAAGAAAAATCCTTTTGCTTTGCCCAGAGCGAAAGTGAAATCATGTAGGGCTGCTGTTTTTCTTTTGCTTCAAGAACTTATATTAATCAATGAAAAGGGTCGTCTCTATCACGACCTTTTTACTCTTTTTTTATATAAATATCCATACTTTCGTTTTCACTTTTTTGCTTTTTCTGGAAAAATGGTAACACCAAAAAACCAAAAAAAAAACTTTTCTTCTTCATTATTATTTTTATCAATTTTCAAAAGTTTGCATTCACTTTTTAGCTAAAATCAATCATAATTCATATGCAGACTGAACATAACTGAACCCGTTGAACATGGTAACTCTACGCCCTCTCCCAACTTTGAATTCCCCGTTTATGAGGCTATGGTGGAGGAGAATGAAGAGATACCTGATGAGATTAGATGGATGCTAGAGCAAGAAAGGAAGGTCATTCAACCGCATCAGGAAGAAGTGGAAATTATCAACTTGGGTACAGAGGAGGATAAGAAAGAAATCAAGATCGGTGCGTTACTGGATGTGACTGTTAAGGAAAGAATAATCGCGCTTCTCAGGGAATATGCTGACATATTTGCATGGACGTACAAAGACATGCCGGGTCTAGACCATGAAGTTGTGGAGCACCGTCTACCGTTGAAGCTTGAGTGTCCTCCAGTCAAGCAAAAGTTGAGAAGGTCCCATCCTGAGATGGCCCTGAAGATCAAAGAAGAAGTACGGAAGCAAATTGATGTAGGTTTCTTGGTTACGTCAGAATATCCACAGTGGTTGGCCAACATAGTACCTGTTCCGAAGAAGGATGGTAAGGTCAGAATGTGCGTAGATTACCGAGATTTGAACAAGGCAAGCCCGAAGGATGACTTCCCTTTACCTCACATTGATGTATTGGTGGACAGTACTGCTAGATGCAAGGTGTTCTCCTTCATGGATGGTTTCTCCGGTTACAACCAAATCAAAATGGCTCCAGAAGATAGGGAGAAGATGTCTTTTATCACACCGTGGGGTGCTTTTTGCTATCTGGTGATGCCGTTTGGATTGATAAATGCTGGTGCCACTTACCAGAGAGGCATGACCAAGATTTTTCATGACATGATGCATAAGGAAATTGAAGTCTATGTAGATGACATGATCGTCAAGTCAGGAACTGAAGAAGAGCATGTCGAGTACTTATTGAAGATGTTTCAGCGGCTGAGGAAGTACAAGCTCCGTTTGAATCCAAACAAGTGTACTTTTGGTGTAAGATCCGGGAAGCTTTTGGGTTTTGTTGTCAGTCAGAAGGGCATTGAAGTTGATCCCGACAAAGTCAAAGCCATTCAAGACATGCCTGCTCCGCAAACTGAAAAGCAAGTTAGAGGTTTTCTCGGAAGGCTGAATTATATCTCCAGATTCATCTCTCACATGACCGCTACGTGTGGGCCCATATTCAAGTTACTCCATAAAGATCAAAGGATTGTTTGGACAGAAGACTGTCAGAAAGCTTTCAACAGCATCAAAGAGTATTTGTCAGAACCTCCGATTCTTGTTCCTCCAGTCGAAGGGAGACCTTTGATTATGTACCTGACCGTGTTAGAAGACTCCATGGGTTGTGTACTTGGACAGCAAGATGAGACTGGTAAGAAAGAGCATGCAATTTACTATTTGAGCAAGAAGTTCACTGATTGTGAGACCCGATACTCTGTACTTGAAAAGACTTGTTGTGCTCTAGCCTGGGCTGCCAAGCGTCTTCGTCATTATATGGTCAATCACACCACTTGGTTGATATCCAAAATGGACCCAATCAAATATATCTTTGAGAAGCCTGCATTGACTGGTAGAATTGCACGATGGCAGATGTTGTTGTCTGAATATGACATTGTGTACCGCACTCAAAAAGCAATCAAAGGTAGTATCCTCGCTGACCATCTGGCCCATCAACCGATTGACGACTACCAAGAGATTAAGTTTGACTTTCCTGATGAAGAGATTATGTATTTGAAGATGAAAGACTATGATGAACCCTTGTTCAGTGAAGGCCCTGATCCTGAATCTCAATGGGGTTTGATTTTCGACGGAGCCGTTAATGTTTACGGGAATGGAATTGGAGCAGTCATCATCACTCCCAAGGGAGATCACATCCCTTTTCTGCAAGACTGCGTTTCGAGTGCACAAATAACATTGCAGAATATGAAGCTTGCATCATGGGTATTGAAGAAGCTATCGACTTGAGGATCAAGAACATCGACATATACGGTGATTCAGCTTTAGTAATCAACCAAATCAAAGGAAAGTGGGAGACTCACCACGCTGGTCTCATTCCTTATCGAGATTATGCTAGACGATTATTGACTTTCTTCAACAAAGTGGAGTTACATCACATTCCTCGCGATGAGAATCAGATGGCTGACGCTTTAGCAACTTTGTCCTCAATGATCAAAGTGAGTTGCCACAATCGAGTGCCTTCGATTAGTATCCGCTTCCTTGAAAGACCGGCCTATGTGTTTGCAGCTGAAGCGGTTTTTGATGATAAGCCGTGGTTTCATGATATCAAAGTGTTTCTTCAAACTCAAGAGTACCCTCCTGGAGCGTCTCGCAAAGACAAGAGAACCCTAAGAAGATTATCTGGTAATTTTTTCCTGAATGGGGAAGTGTTGTATAAAAGAAACTTTGATGCAGTGCTACTCAGGTGTGTAGATCGACGAGAAGCAGACTTATTGATGTACGAGATCCATGAAGGCTCGTGCGGAACTCATTCCAGTGGATATGCAATGGCTAAGAAAGCGTTGAGAGCAAGCTATTACTGGATCACTATGCATGCAGATTGTCATCTTTATGCCAAAAGGTGCCACAAGTGCCAGATTTATGCGGACAAGATTCATGTACCCCCGTCTATGCTCAATGTCATTTCTTCCCCTTGGCCTTTCTCTATGTGGGGCATTGACATGATCGGCCGAATTGAACCAAAAGCTTCTAATGGGCATCGTTTCATACTAGTGGCTATTGATTACTTCACTAAGTGGGTTGAAGCCGCATCTTATGCTAATGTGACCAAGCAAGTGGTAATCCGTTTTATCAAGAACAACATCATTTTTCGCTACGGTGTTCCTAACAAGATCATCACGGATAATGGTACAAATCTGAATAACAACTTGATGAAGGAGCTATGCAGCGAATTCAAGATTGAACATCACAACTCTTCTCCTTATCGTCCTCAGATGAATGGTGCGATTGAGGCTGCGAACAAGAACATTAAGAAGATCATTCAGAAGATGGTAGTCACTTACAAGGATTGGCATGAGATGTTGCCCTATGCTCTATATGGGTATCGCACCTCTGTGCGCACATCAACAGGGGCAACCCCCTTCTCTTTGGTATATGGTACAGAAGCCGTGCTCCCTGTGGAAGTTGAAATCCCGTCTTTGAGAGTCTTGATGGAAGCCGAATTATCAGAAGCAGAATGGTGTCAGCAGCGGTACGACCAGTTGAATTTGATTGAAGAAAAACGCATGACTGCCCTGTGCCATGAACAACTATACCAAACAAGGATGAAACAAGCGTTTGATAAAAAGGTTCGCCCTCGCGAGTTCCAAGAAGGAGATCTTGTGGTCAAGAGTATCAAATCCTTTCAACCAGATCCCAGGGGCAAGTGGGCACCCAATTACGAAGGTCCTTATGTGGTCAAGAGAGCTTTCTCCGGTGGTGCTTTGATTCTTACAACTATGGACGGTGATGAACTCCCTCGTCCTGTGAATTCTGATGCAGTCAAGAAATACTTTGTCTAAAAATATGTAAAAAGAACAGCTCGGCAGGTCGAAAACCCGAAAGGGCGGCTTGAACCAAAAATGAGCGTCTCGGTGGACTGAAAACCCGAAAGGGCGGTCCAGGCAAAAATTAGAGACAAATAAAAAAAAAAGGGGTTATCCTGATAGGTTGAAAACCCGCAAGGGCGATCTATGCAAAAGTTAAGGATTTATGACAAAGTAACTGCATCAGAACGAGCACTACCCGTTCAAGGCACTGTAGCTGTCACAATTTCTCCAAAGCAAAGCATTTAGGCGGCGGAACTTGAAGTTGTTAGGGAATGTAGCAGTTATTCATGTTCAACGTACCTCACAATATAATTACCATTTTCCAAAACTTTGTAATCCGTGGAGCCATGCCTTTGGCCGGTTACCACTCTTCTGAATCAATTTGAGCCTATGCTTTTTTTTGGAATTCTTAGTTATTTCTATGTGTAGTTTTCTCTTCTATTGTTAATATTAATACTTGAAGCAAAAAAAAAAGCTTTGAAAATACTTTGAAAAAAACTCCTTTTACATTTTCTTAAAGGAAAAACAAACAAAATGACAAGCATGTTATCTTAAAACTCTTTTATCACAGGAACGGGTGTCGGTTTGGGTCTCAAGAGCAGTTAGTTTCAGCAGTACGAACCTAGTCATCGCTTCAAAAAATATATATACATGTAAAAAAAAAAAAAAAGAGCTCGCTAAGTCGAAAACCTGAAAAGGCGGCTTAGGCAAGAATGAGCATCCCGGTGGATTGAAAACCCGAAAGGGCGGTCCGGGCAAAAGTTAGGGATTCAAAAGAAAGAAAGGAAAAAGAAAAAGCATGACTAGTGAAATGTATCCATGAGGGAGAGTTTAAGATTGGTTCGGAAATGGCGACTTCTGCCAGACTCTTGATTAACGGATTTTATTCCCACGAGGATGTTTACTTCATACTAGGCTTCACCCTGGCGATGACTTGATCCCTCTCCAGCGTTACTATCTTCAAGGAAGTTTGCCGAGTGTTTGTGTTTGCGACTTGGGTCCGACTCTCACCCTAACCGTCCAATTTTGTCTCATCAAGTTGTCTACCGTCACCAATGCTCATACATGCATACATGCATACATTTATACATACATGCATACACAGTCACATACATTCATATATTCACGCATTCACAAGCACACGCGTTCACTTTCATGCACATACATACATACAGAAGTCATCTACACGCAATTGCATCGACCACCTTGAGTCTTGATTCGACAAAATCCAAAAAAGAAACGAAACAAAACAACAAAATGTCATCCCCAGTGTATCTAACCCAAAGACAACACAAAGTATACAGTTCAAGTGTGACAGGTTCCACAAACCGTCAGTTTATAAAATACATTTCTTTGTCCCCAGTATCTTATCGAGTTTTACCTCACCAACCCTACATTTACTGCTTTTCCTGTGTCTTGCTCTCCAACAATGACAGCGAACACAACCCTACATTTACTGCATTTTATCCGTGTCTTGCTCTCCAACAATGACAGCAAACACAACCCTACATTTACTGCATTTTATCCGTGTCTTGCTCTCCAACAATGACAGCAAACACATCCCTACATTTACTGCTTTTTACCCGTGTCTTGCTCTCCAACAATGACAGCAAACACAACCCTACATTTACTGCTTTTTACCTGTGTCTTGCTCTCCAACAATGACAACAAACACAACCCTACATTTACCGCTTTTCCTGTGTCTTGCTCTCCAACAATGACAGCAAACACAACACTACATTTACCGTTTTTCCTGTGTCTTGCTCTCAACAATGACAGCAAACACCAACGTTGCATTTACCTTTACCATTTTCAAGCTTTTGTTCCCCAGTGAACTCTTATACCCAGTCAGGTCATCTTAACATCTTGCATTCACAACACCGCACTTAACATTGCATTCATAACATAGCATTCATAGCATTTTGCACTTGATGCGGATCAAAAATGGTGTACTCTGATATTTAAGTCTCCTCGACCCATCAATTTGAAACTTTCGTTTTCAAGCCTCTGTGGCGAAGAAACTTAAATAGGGGCATCTGTCATACCCCATTTTTTGACCGTTTGTTTTCTTTTTACTCGTCATTTAAGCTCGTTTTATCAAGTTGTTTTCTCCAATTTCTACATTTTATTTCACGGTATTTTATCAGTTTTTTCTCAACATTCTACATATATATATCTCAGCATTTTATCTGTACGCTTTGCAAACATTTTACTCGTCTTTTCACAAATTTGTGTCCATATAAATCTTTTTTTTATCTATTCGTTTTACAATGTTTCACTGCAATTTTCTCATTTTTACTCGCTTTTGTAGACTGAGAAGTCTCGTCGTTTCAGACAAAATTTCGACAGGGAGGTTACTTTAAAGTACCTCATTTGGTTACCGAAAGGGACAATTTTTCTTTCTTTTTATTTCATTCATTTGATCTTTATTATTAATTAATGCCATTTATTTACTTTCTTTTTTATTTTATTTTACACTTTTTATGTTATTTCCATCCTTCATTGTTTTTTTTGTCACGTTTTTTCTTTCTCTTCTTGTTTTTATTACTACTTTCTTTCATAAAAATTGCAAGTCATCTTGAATTGTTAATCTTTGGTCCTGTCTTTTTTGTTCAAGTTTCATACAACCCAGCTTAAGGGTATTTTGGTCCTGCCCAAAAGGGACACTTCAGCATCCAATGCACCTAAAAACCCTAGGAACTAGCACTATAAATACTGTCATTTATTAGACACACGGCCCAAGAAGACAACACTGTAGCCGCAGCCTGTCCCGCCAGAAACCCTAGTTTCCATTCTCATTCACAAATCCAGAATCAAACAACAAAATTGCAAGAAAAAAAAATCATGAACAACATGAACAATTAAATTCCAGCAAGCCTCTCTACACCAAAACCGAATCACTCCTTTCATTTCTTCCATTCAGATTCAAATAATAACACACAAACAGCTTCGGATTCGAATTTAAACACACAAACAGCAAGGATTCGATTTCAGCAAGTGAGACTAGGACCCTTACCGAAAGGAATTTGGCTCATACATAAACAAACATTTCGTAACACAAAAAAAAGGAGAAAGAAGAAGAGTAGAAGTTTTCCCTTTTCGCAAAATACCTCTCCTTCGAAACCAGAGGTAATGATTTCATCGTGTTACTTTTTCTTTCCAAAAATGTTGAATCTTCAAACTTAGATCTAGACCAAACCAAAACGTATTTTGAAAAACTAAGCCCGGATTCATACTCTACGCGAAAAAGGATATTGGAAAAGTGTTTTTTTTTAAGAAAAGGTGAAGTTTGGATTATCCGGCGCGGTGGCGCCGCCCTGTTGTGCCGGCAACCGCCGCGCTGGTGTGTAAGCTCTCGCCGGAGAAGATGAAACTTCATCTTCTCCACCACACATTTCCAGAATCCGGCGGCTTTAAAGTAGAGAGAAGGGAGAGCATTTTGTGTTTTGTGTTTTTAGAGAGAGAAAGGGAAAGACATTATGAAAAAAACCGTCCTTTCCCCCTTTTATAAACACTAAAACCGGACCGGTTCACTTAAAATAAACCGGACTCCTCTCTCTTCAAAACCGACCTCATCTCCTAGCCGTTAGATCGTAGATCTAACGGCTACTGTGCATCCTTAGCTCTTTTGCTCTCTAGTGTGTTTTGTTTCCCTTGTTATTTTGTTCCTGCGCGTATGCTAACCGTCAGATCTATAATCTGACGGTCTCTGTTTTACTGGCTTTATTGTTTTTTAATGATTTAATTAGAATGGCTATGATCTTAGTTTTTTAGATCAAATCTGAGCCCCTAGATCAATCAGACGGCTCAGATTAGACCAGAAGTTGTGAGCCATGGTATATTGGTCTTTCAGACCTATTTTTCTTAGTTCTTTTCACTACTTTTTTTTTCATTAATTGCACCATTGTTTTGCTTTTACACCTATTTTCTTGCGAGATTTTGTTTTCTCTTATTTTCTTATATATTATGTTGCATAATTTTAATTTCTTGTTATTATTTTTAGTAATAGCATGTTTTGCATTTGCATTTCATTATTTTTTAGTTTTGCATACATATTTAACTTTTCCTTGTCATTTATTTTATTATTATTGATTAGTGTAGTATGTATATTTAGGGAATTGGTGTAAATTTTTTTTATTTTATTTTCTTGTCATTTATATTTCTCGCAAGACTTTAGCATGTATCTAGGGATCATGTAAATTATGTAAATAAAATATGCACCGACACACACACACCGACACTATCACACACTTTATTTTATTTTTTTACCGCTTTATGCCGTTACCGCGATCGAGGACCAAAAATGAATTAGGGACAAATTAGGTTAATAATTGGACTTTAATTATTTTCTTAAAATCAAAACTATTAGTAATTTTAGGTTCATTTTAAACTTGAGGATTTGCTTAGGATTCAACGTCCTTTGTAAATTTCTCGCTTTTTATTACTTCACGTCGTTACGCTTAATTTTTTTAGTTTGCGCTTAACTTAGAAAATATCCTTTTCTCAAAAAAATCAAATAACCAAAACACAAAAAATATTTTCTTAAGAAACCTTGGCTCTCAATCCAAGTGGACTTTTTCCTTTATTTTCTTAATCAAACTTTGAATCAATTTTAATCATTTAGACTTTCATTTCTTTAATTAAAATCGAACAACCTCACATTTTTTACTCTTCTACGCCTTTCGGCTTCTTGTCCCCTCCAAAACATTTTCAAACTTCTAAAATCAATCCAACTCACCAAAAGAATTTTTTGAGGTGAACTACATGATTTTGATCCCGTCTTCGGGTATGTAGGCAAAAGGCTTATGTCTTTCCAAATCAATAAAAATAACAAAAACATACATCTTCTCCCTCCATTCTTTCACTTAGATTTAGGCAATATTTTTACAAATAAGTAAGCGAATAATTAGCACAAGTTTAGTTTAGGTAAGAGGCTCCTTCGGAGTACCGAAGTCGATTAGGGTGCTTAACACCTTCCCTAGTCGAAACCAACCCCCGGACCTTAATCTCTAAAAAAGGGTTTTTTACTCGTTTTTTCCCTTCCCGCGGATAAAAATTGAGAGTTCAAAGATTGACGGTTCAAAACCAACCAATGGATTGACACCCGAAAATCACGAGCACATAATTATTTGTGAATCTCACCCCTTCTGCTGGAATTGCCGCCTCGTGGGCAAGTGCAGGTAACCAAGATTAGGTGCAGACGTGTGAGGATTTCTGCAGTCGAGTCTAGGTGCTCTGATACGTAACGGGATGGGGAAACCTTGCTTATATTTTCTCTGTTCCTTGCGTATTATGCTTTTGATATGATTATGTTATTTTTGAAGATTTTATTAAGACGTTGTTGAGGCCTGTGTGCCAAAGACTTTTCTTTATGAGATGATTTATGATTTTCCGCTGCGATAATTGAGAAATACTTTACGAATATTTTATGAAGATTTAATGATTATTTATTCATTAACATGAGATGTTTTAGAAATGTGACGCCCTGTTTATGTGCTTACTCTGATGCATGATTGTCTTTTTAAAGAAATTTTTATGTTGGGAAAACGGGGTGTTACAAATAGGAACAATATTATCTATACTATATAATGGGGATAGGTATTTTGAGCTAATATCTTTTATTATTCTAAGTATACCCTTAAACAAAAAAAAAATTATATTAATATTACATTGTTGGTGTTATTAAAAAAATTAAAAAAAAAATTATATTTGTTAAATTTTTATTGTCATCAAAAAAGATAAACACGATTTATTAGGTTTGTTACAAATTATTTTTTACGAAAGGTTTCTTACAATTTAAAAGTCACAAATATTTATTCTTATAATTTTAATCATTATCAAAATTTCATATAAATATAATTTTAATCAAAATCAAAATTTCATATAAATTAGCAAGAAACTCGTGTTAAGCACGACCCGTGCTCCGCACGAGTTAATTCGAAGTGGGGGGCAATGCATCAAAGTACATTGCAATGATATATGAATTGAGAAAAAAACTAATGATAATGTCAATGTTAATGATAAAAGACAAATTACATTTGAAGTTGAAGTAAATGTCACTAGAAAGGGGGGGATTGAATAGTGATCCTTTAAAAATTTCTCCGTGCTCTTAGAGAGGTTGAGCTTTCAAGAGTTTGCTTGGAGTAAGATGATTATTAAAACTATAAATAATGTATAAACAAAGCAGAAAGTAAAGAGTGGAGTTTAAGAGAGATCACACAGAGAAGTTATCCTGGTTCATCCAATATGGGTTAGTCCAGTCCCCACAACTTTTGTGAGATTATCCACTAGTTCTTAGGAGTTTCTTCCTCCTTTTTGCAATGTGCAAATCAATATATATTCTCTAAGCCTCACCGGGCTTACACTGACACTCGAGCTCTTGAAGAGCTTGAGGCTGAACAGCTATGTATTTTCTTAGCCTCACCAAGCTTACACTACTGATATTCTTAGCTTCAACAAGCTTACACTTATCACTCAAGATTTTACAGGCTTGAGGATATACAATCAAAATGAGTTTTGATGTTTGGATCTAATTACAACTTTCAAGCTACTAAGAGAATGAGAGATTGTAGTTTGTAATACTCTTAAAAAGGTGATCCGAAAATATGATTGAGAACTGTAAGAGTATTTTTGATATTGAGATTGATTAATGAATTTCTTGCTTGTATGTAGGCTTGTGATTGTATTTCAAATTCATGCTTTCTTTGTTGAAAGAAAGCTTCTATTTATAGCCAGCCTTCATCCTTCAATATCTTGCAGTTGTTCATTCTTGACTCACTAAATTATTTCACAACTTTGATTTAAAAAGATTTGAATTTGATGGGGTCCGGGGGTTGGTTACACAAAGGGAAGGTGTTAGCACCCTTTATGTTCATAGTACTCTACGAGAACCTTTCAACTTTATTTTATTTTTGTGCTATAAATTACTTGCTTTTAAAATGGAATGAATGGTGAATAAAGTAAAGAAAAAAGCCTAGTTATCTACATTTTTTATTGATTCAGAAGGACAAGTGTCCTTTGCCTACGTACACGTGAGGGATCAGAACCTCGTAGTTCGGGGTAAAAATTACCGTTTGTTTGGTTTTGTGTTTTTTATTAGTTTTGAAAAAAGTTTTAAATGGAAAAGCCAAGTGGCAAAGATAATTTGTTTGTATTTTTTATATTAAAGGAAAAGAAACTCAAAGTAGAATTAAAGTTGATTTGAAATTTGATTAAGAAAGAAAATAAAAAAGGGGAATCACTTGATTTTGAATCAAGGTTTATTATGAAAATATTTTTGCGATTTTGTTATTTGCATGTTTTTGTTATTTTTGAATTTTCACTAAACTAAAGTTAAAACTAACGGAGAAAAGTAAAGCGTAGGTAACTCATGGTGGCGTTGGACCACCACGAGAACCTTTAACCTAAACTACGAAGAAAATAAGAGGCATACACACACGCACGCACACAAACACCTACAACTATTACATTAAAGCCTATGATACATGCTATAGTCTGCAGAAAGTAAATGACGGAAGTAAATAATTTACATTTAGACCTAATTTACATTCTAAATTCGTGCGATGAAAATAAATGACATAAAATAAATATACACCAATAAATGAATGGTAAACGTGCAACCTAATCTAATAAAAAAACTGCAAAGGAATTAAAAAAAGAAATCCAAAGGGGCCACCATCTCTTTTATGATGGAATCTCTTTAACTTTGGAGAGCAACCACAAAATTCAACGAACGGATTAGGCTAACGGGAGAAGAACATTGAAGCAAACTAACTAGCAGCAAGCAATGGTTAGTTGGAATTGAAAAGATATATATGTAACAGTAATATGATTGGAATCAAAACAATAATACGTAGTAGCACTAGGAATAAAGGGAAATAGGATAAAATTATTAAGTAGCACGACAATTGAAATAAGAAACGGATTTAAAGGCACGACAACCTGAATGAATTGATAAAGCACAATGAAACAATTAGCAAATTGAATGAATATGGCACAACAATGATAATGTCAAAAATTGGTATCAACCGAATGATAAAGAAAATTAGAAATTTGCAATTTAACTGAAAAGAAAACATGCATCAGAACCCAATTGTCAGTTACGGCAGCTAAAGGTTCAAATGAAATAACAAAATAAAATTGAAATTTAAAAATTAAGGTTATGAAAATTGTGGTAGCTAAAGGTTTTTGGTTCGTGGGTTTTTTGGAACATTTGTGTGTGTGAAAATTGTATTGTTGGGTAAAATTGTGTGTGCCAGTTTTCATTTTTATAGTGTTAGGATTAGGGTTTTAAAAAGAAGTTGAATGCATTGGCTTGGGGAGAAAGAAACTGAATTTGGAGTAACTTGTGCGCCTGAGTTGGTGGTACAACTTGCAGTTTTTTGGATTGGGACCGTTTGGGATATGAACAAATTTTGGATATGAGCAAACTTTGGACTTATCAGACTCACTTACACGTTTTTGACAATAACATAAAAAGGTAATAAAAATAAAAATACCAAGAGATAATTACCAAATAGAATCAAAATAAAGATTAAAAATTAAAATAGAGATTACAAATTAAAGTCAAAAATTAATTAAAACTTTTAAATAAAAGATGGAAATAAATATTAAAATAAATATTAAAATAAAAAAATAAAATAAAGAGAGAAGAGAGCCCGACTCGGAACCAAAAATGAGGTATTTTAAAATGAGGGCCCTCTGCCGAAATTTCGTTTGAAAAAGTCGGAGATTATTCAGCACCAACCAACGCGTGTCAGTGGTGTCTTAGGTCAAAAATTGGGGTATGACAGATGCCCCTATTTAAGTTTCTTCATCCGGAGACTTGAAGATGAAATGTTGGATTCGACTGGTCGAAGAGAATTAAATACAAAGTGCGTCATTTTTGACCTAAGATGCGATGAATGTTTGTGATGCGATTATGGATGCAAGACGGCAAGGGCATTTTGACTGGAACGAGAAACCACAATGGGATACCTGAATTCGTTGAGAAAGGGATCCGACTCCGCTAGGGGATAGTGTAGTTCCACTGGGGACGTGGTTGTCTGTAACACCCCAAATTCCCATCTTAAAAATTTCATTAAATAAATCATATATCAGAGTAATCATCATAAAGGAGTGTCACATTTCTTCTTTAAAAACAATTTAGATAATAATCTATCAAATTACAAAACATTCAGTCAAGCAGCGGAATTCAATAGTCACATCTCATAAATGTCTTGGCTTAAAAGCCAGCATAAACGTCTCAAACTATTAAAGTTTCAACATCACAAAAGTCAACATTTATTCAATCACGATACATAAAGGAATAGACTCTACAAAAGACCCCATCCCGTTACATATCAGAGCAACCCTAACTTCACACATCCTCGCATCAACGCATCTAAGGCTGAGTACCTGCACTTGCCCACAAGGCGGCAATTCCAGCAGAAGGGGTGAGATTCACAACAATAATATTAATATATAAATCATAAGTCAAGATTAACAAATCATATATCCAATTCATCACATATACATTAAAGCACATCATAGCATCATCATAAGCATCATCATAACAACATCATAACAACATCATATCAAGTATCAACGTCTCAGAACATCATCTCATATATGTCACAATTGACTCGACTAATGCAACACCTAACGTCTCAACATCATGCATGTGGTACCATATGATTATAGCATTAATATGCTTCACCGTCGCTTTGAGCAAATGCTCCACCGTCGCTTTGAGCATAAAGCTCCACCGTCTCATAAATATGCAAATGCATGGACTCGTCGTTTAACAACTTAATACACCGTCTCAACATCATTACATTTTCAAGACTGACACATGCAGTTATAATAATTACATGGCAGAACATCATCTCATCATACATACACATTGTAACACATAACATCCTCTTATTCAAATAGCATCATACTCATACATCACTTATATTCAACAACACATCATTTATCAATGGCCTAATAGAACCATCATCATTCATCTTTACATAACTCATCTAAGGGTATACAACAGCACTAACTCTACCCCAAGGGTTCCTCTAAACGTCCTATTCGAAACAGCTTGTAAAACAACAACACAGTCCTGAACCATCTAACTCGCCACGGCGAGTACATCTGCTCGCCACAGGCGAGCACTCACATCAGCTCACTCGCCAAAGGCGAGTTGGGGGCGAGCTGGAGGCGAGAAATACTGGGTGCTTCGGCCTTTTTGACATTTTCACCAAAAATCCTCATTTTTAAGCTCTCTAAATCCAATTTGACCAAACCAACTTCACAGGTCATCTCTATAAATATGAGGGCACTCAAAACCATCTAAAGTTTGGCAAAAATCCTAAGTTTAAGGGTCAAGCTCGCCACGGCGAGCTATACTGCTCGCCTCGCGAGCAACCAAGGGTTACTCGCCACGGCGAGTGATCACTCGCCACAGGCGAGCGATCTCAGAACCACTACGGGTTCAGACCAAAACTCACCAAAACCTGCCAATTTTCTCCAATTAAGCTTCTAATTCATCAGCAATATCATCCTAGGGGATAATCTAGGTTCTGTAACACATCTCTACACCAATTCACAGCCATCTCACATCAAATTCATCAAAATCCTCAAAACCCTAATTCATGAAACTCTTCCCAATTCTTCCCGATCTCTTAGCTAATCAAGAACAGATGTTATACAATTAATATTAATGGAGTTAGGCTCACCCTTACCTGGAAAAATGTGCAGGATTGGAACCTAGCTTTCTCTTCTCTCTTGACCGTTCTTCTTCTCTTTTCTCAATTGCCTGTACGCGTTCTCAAAAACTTTCCTCTCTTAAGCTACTTCTCTTATATACTCCCTCCCAACTTAATTAATTCTCTCTTAACCCACACAACTCTTCTTAATTATAAATATAACCCCATCTCTTAAAATTCTATCTTTTTCTACCAAATCTATTTATTTACCAAATAAATATTCATATAAACATCACTTATATTATTTTATTAAACAATAAAATAATAACACGTCACACGTCACAATTACGTCACAAAACCATCAAATCCATATAATATATAAACATATACCATATCATCTAATAAAATAATTAAATAATTAAAGAGGGCGTTACATTGTCTACCATCGTATTGGTTCGGACGACAGCTTGATGAAAACAAAACTTTTTAGCGACACCTCTTGAACAGACACTCTGGGGATGATGCTTATGAGAAAACTATAGGGTAATTGCGGGAGTGTTTGTTTGTTAGAACTTGCCAATTGACACATGGTAATAGTAAAAAGGAAGACGTAAAATGCTCGTTTGTTGGAACTTGCTTATTGAAACATGGTAATGGTAAAAGCAAAATGTTCATTCGTTAGAACTTGTTGAATGGAGGATGTTCATCGGTTAGAACTTGATGAATGAAATGATGCTCATTTGTTAGAACTTGCCAGTTGCGAGATGTTCATTTGTTAGAACTCGTTGCTTGAGGTGTTCTTTTGTTAGAACCTGTTGCTTGAGGTGTTCATTTGTTAGAACTTGTTGCTCGAGGTGTTCATTTGTTAGAACTTGTTGTTTGAGATGTTCATTTGTTAGAACTTGTTGCTTGAGGTGTTCATTTGTTAGAACTTGTTGTTTGAGGTGTTCATTTGTTAGAACTTGTTGTTTGAGATGTTCATTTGTTAGAACTTGTTGCTTGAGATGTTCATTTGTTAGAACTTGTTGCTTGAGATGTCCATTTGTTAGAACTTGCTGTTTGAGATGTTCATTTGTTAGAACTTGCCTTTTGAGATGTTCATTTGTTAGAAATTTCTGAATGAGAGATGTTCATTTGATATGAGGTAGATACAAGCTGTTCGTTGGTTGGAACTGGTAACTTGACATTTGATTGGTGACATCTCTGAACCAGATACCCTGGGGATGACACTTTTGATGAGCATAGGGATTACAAGTTTTCGTTTGTTAGAACTTGTCACTTGAAATGATTGATTAGTGACATCTCGCGACCAGACACACTGGGGATGACACTTTTTAAAGGGTTCAAGTTGTTCGTTTGTTGGAACTTGCCACTTGAAATGATCGAGGACCGAGCCGAAGGGATACTGCTGGAATAGACTCTAGGCGATTGATGTAACCATGTGTGAATTGATGTTGTATATGCATGTGCGTTGTGTACGCATGAATGTGTGAATACATGAAAGTATTTATGTGTGGATGCATGAATGCATGAATGTATGAATGTGATTTGAACGATCATATAAACTGTATGTGAAAGGTGACTCGATGGAATGAGACAAGACATGTAAGATTGGAGGCGGACTGACAACGCAGTACAAACACTCGGCAAACTTCCTTGGAGTTGATGTTATTGTGAACAAATCGGGCCATTGACGGTGTAAAACCTGGCACAAGGTGGCAACTGATGCCTCTTGGGGAGACAGCTCATTGTCGGTCGAAAGTCTGGGAGAAATCGCCATTTGTAGATAGGCGCAAAGTGTTCTTTCCTCGGCATGCTTTAGCAGTCATGTTTTTTGTTTTTGTTTTTTTGTTTTTTTTTTAAAATCCCTGATATTTGCCTGGACCGTCCTTTCGGGTTTTCAGTTAACCGAGATTATATTCCTTTTTTGTGCCCCTAATTTTTGCCTGGACCGCCCTTTCGGGTTTTTAGTCCATCGGGACGCTCTCTATTGCCTGAGCCGCCTTTTCAGGTTTTTAGCTTAGCGAGCTCTTTTTTTTGTATTTTTTTGTATTTTTGGATTGTGACTGCATCTTGCTCAAAATAGAGGTCCTCTCCATAGTGCTTAGCCATGTTTCTCTTCCGGAACGTAACCATTCTCGAGGCGTATGCCGATGTACGCTTCATCTACTCACGAGTTCAGAGAGAGTGTGTTTGTTGTTCACACTTTTCAAAAGATGTAAAAAGTTTTGTATTTTGAAAATTTTGCTTTAAGTATTGCCATCAAAAATAAAAGAAATTTTGCAAATAGAATAAATGAGAGTTCCAAATAAATGGGCACAGGCTCAAATTTGATGAATTGAGTGGTGGCCTGCCAAGGGCATGGCTCCACAGATCTTTGAAAATTTTGGAAAATGGTAAATATATGGGGAGGTACATTGAACAAAATAACTGTTATTCTCCCTAACAACTTTGAATTGCCCCTGTTCTGGGTCTTTGATTTGCAGGTGCTTTGAATCGGAGGCCTTTTTGTAACACCCCGTTTCCCAAAACAACGTAATATTATATAAAACATCAGAGTTCAACATACAACGGAGTATTACGTCTACTTTTCAAAATTCAGTTTAAATAGAATATAAAAACTATTTAATTCAACACATCATTTTATAAAATTCTGCAGCGGAAATCTTTATTTAAAATCAAAATCAACAACTACATCAACATCCTTGGCACAAAGGCCTCAACATAATAAAAATATTATTCAACGATGATTTAAATCTTCAACATCAATAAAAGTCTAAGCAACATGTTCTCAAAAACCGATACATAAAAGAATGAAATCATAAACATCAAATCCCATCCCGTTACATATCAGAGCCTACGACACAAGAGCCAACTCCTATCTATCCTTCGCTACCTGCACTTGCCCACGAGGTGGCAATTCCAGCAGAAGGGGTGAGTTCACAACACAAAGGTAATATATAAATATATGAATCATCAAATTGCATTGAAAAACAACAACAAATAATAACAACCATCATCAGCATAGGCAGCAACATCATCAATATAAGCAACAACATCATCAATATTAGCAACAACATCATCAATATTATTTAGATTCATCTTCGGTTAACAACATCAACGACAACATCACTTGTGGCGACACCTCACCAACAACATCTCTACAAAACAACTCACACCTACAACAACTAATGCAAGACTCCATCAACTACTAATGCATTATGCATATGTGGTACCAACTACGCGCGTTGAATGCTAAGCATTCCGGGGCATAAGCCCCCGCCAATTTTGGATGGTTAAAGCATCCCAGGGCATAAGCCCTCACCAGATGAATGACTAGCATTCCAGGGCATGAGCCCTCACCAATTGAATGTATAAACATTCCAGGGCATAAGCCCCCAACGATGCAAATGAGTTATGAAGACTCAACGGTGTATATCTGCATACAACCCTACGACAACTAATGGTGCATATCAGCATGCAACCAACAACAACAACAGCTAGGACATCAACAACTGTGTCTAACATCTAAGACACCCTCCCCAACTCGACACAACCACTCAGCAACATCAAGAACAACTTCAAACTTAGCAAAGTATATTTTATTTCATGTAAACATACATAATTCCATCATATTCATCTTCATATATAAGTTTCATCATCCAAACAATTATTAATAAATCTAACAAACAAGTTAGGAAGCTTAGGTTTGGGTTAGGAGCACTTTGAAAAATTGCACAAAATGGTCGCACAGGACCAATCTCGCTTAAGCGAAGTTAATCTCGCTTCAAGCGACTTAAAAGACGTAAGTCTGGGGAATCTCGCTCGGGGTTCGCTTGCATCTCGCTTAAGCGAAATTTCATCTGGACAGCATTCTGGGTATCTCGCTTAAGCGAAAAATATCTCGCTTAAGCGAAGCTTCATCTGGGCAGTTTTCAAACTACGATTTTCTAAGCCCTAAATCATCCAAAAACCCAATTTTAATTCCCCCAATCACCCAAAATGATTTAGAACATTGTTTATGGGTTCACTACTCATCAAAACAACAAAACATCTCATAGAAACATCATCAATCACAACATAATTCATCAACAATGGCATTTTTCATAAATATTAAACCTAAACCAACAAATCACCATTTTCAATCCAAAATCATGAAAACATACATGTATATATTAACCAATGAATTGCTAGCCCACCCTTACCTGATTAGATGAACAATTGCTACAAAAATCTCTCCTCTTGGCTAATCCCCCTTTGCTCTTGGTTCTTCTCTCTTTCTCCCAAAAAGTCTGTTTCTTGTTTTCTCTGATACGTACAATGCTTACTGACTTCTTCCTATTCTTTCCTTAACAAAACATAACTCCTTTCTTTCTCTTAACTCCCCCAATAACTTTCATTTTAATTTCTCATTAACCCTCCTTAATTCTATTAACTCCAAATAAATCCCTTTTTCTAAATAAACATTATTCTTCCTATTTTCATAATTCTCCAAAATAATAATATTCCTTCTATTTTCTTAAAACAAAGCAAATATTATATCCCACTACTAATTAATTAAATAACAAATAACATGCATTTAGATAATACATCAATAAATCATATAACTCAATTATTTCACATAAATTATTATAAACAAATAAACACACCACATATTCACATAATCATTTATAAATTCAAATAAAACATGCCCAACAACTAAAAATAACAAAATAGCGACTAGGGCGTTACACTTTTGACAACTGGATGCTCCAAGTGGATTGTGTTTGACCGAGTGCAGTTACTTTGTCTTTTGATCCTTGACTTTTGCATAGATCGCCCTTGCGGGATTTTCAATCTATCAGGATAATTATTTTTTGTTCATGTCTCTAATTTTTGCCTGGACCGCCCTTTTGGGTTTTCAGTCTACCGAGACGCTCATTTTTGCCTAAGCCGCCTTTTCAGGTTTGCGACTTATCGAGCTGTTTTCCTTTTGATTGATTTTTTTGATTGATTTTTTTTATATATTTTGACAAAGTATTTCTCGACTGCAGGAGCCATTGCACATGCGCCATCATAGTTAGGCGTCCACTTGCCCCTGGAGTCTGGTTGGAAAGATAGTGTATTTTTTAGCATAAGGTTCCTCGAAATCCACGGGAACGAACCTTCTTGTTGGAAGTTTGCTTCGACCTATCTTGATATAGTTGTACAAGGCCGTCATGTTTTTAAGTTCAATCAAGCTTGGATTTCACCAGAACTCCTACCGACAGTGACTTCGACGACCTCCATGTTGTATACTGAGGGAAGGAGGGGGGTTGCTCCTGTTGAAATGTGTGTTGAAGCACGATGCCCATGTGAGGCAACAGTAACATCTCATGTCGATCTTTGTAAGTGACTGCCATCTTCTGGACAGTCTTCTTGATTTTTGTTTGTAGCTTCGACGGCTAAGATGCCCCATTATACAACAGATCTTGCCGGGAATCTCTTCACTCTCCATTTCTTCATTTTTGGATCCAAGGAAACTCAAAGTTATGAGAGAGTACATGGTTAATGTGTTCAACGGGTTTATTAATGCATGATTTGATTTTGATTTTGACAAGTAAAGTATAAGTTATGATTATGCAGATAAATGTTTAAAGAGAATTTTTGGTTTTTTGTATTACCATTTTTCCAGAATAAGCACAAAAAGAAACAAAGTCGGGATAGAAACGACTTTTTTATTAATGATGGAAAATACTTGAAGCAAAAAAAAGCCCTACATAAGTTCACTTTCGTCTCGGGCGGGACGAAAGGATATTTTCTGAAAAGCAGCAAACAACAAACATATTAAATGAGCAGATGAGTAGTGGAAAGAACATCGACAGCGACCCAATCGCAGCTACATGCTCGAATTCAGGTTTTTGAAAGGCAAGGCATCGGCGTCGATCAGCTTCTGGACTTCAATTTTCAAGGAGAAACAGTGCTCAATGTCATGACCTTGTGCCCCTTGATGGAAGGCGCAACGGAGATCAGGTTTCCAACGAGCCGACAATTTATTAGGTATTGGCGAAGGTGGTTGATTCTGTGAGGCTCTCAGTGTTCTCACCAATTCAGTTAATTCATCCACCTGAGTTTGCGTAGCCGCCATTTCGTTCATCTTAGCCTGCATGGTTGCCATCTCTTCTTTGAGTAGCCGATTCTCTTGCTCGAGAAAGTCCGCCATCTTTTTGATATTCGCCCGAGTGCCGTGTATGCGAGTTGACTGGTAAACTTTATGTCGGGCCACTTTTAAGAACGGATCGACCCTTTGTGGAAAAGAAAACTTGTGAGACTCGGATTTGAAACTATGGAATGCAAGATGATGCATGATGTTTATAACACCCCGTTTTCCCAGCATAAAAATATATACGTAAAATCAGAGTTTTCATCACAAAACGGAATGTTACACTACTTTTCAAAAATTCATAAATAGAAAATATACTATTTATTCAACAACATAAATTAATCTCGTAATATTTTGCAGCGGAAAAGTCTTTTTTAAAATATAATCAACTTCAACAAAATCTTGGCACAAAGGCCCCAACATAAATAATCATTTCAATAATCCTCTTAATAATAAATAAATGTTCCAACAATATAGTTCCAAAATTGATACATAAAGGAATGAAAATTCAACAATTAACTCCCATCCCGTTACGTATCAGAGCCCTAGACACTTGAGCCAAAAATCCTATAAGCCTTGGAAATCTGCACTTGCCCACAAGGCGACAATTCCAACAGAAGGGGTGAGAAACACATTCAATAATAATAATATATAATTCATCAAATCGATGAAACAACAAATTATACCACAAGTATCAACGAGTTCATACATGTATGTATACTTATATATATAGCAACAACAACGTTATCAACATCAACGACATTTAGCAAGATACAACAGCAATAAACAATCAACAACAACAATATCAACAACATCAACAAATCATCACATATAACGAAAACATCTCAAACATTCACAAGTACATCATAACATCACAAATACTTCAACACGTCATAAATACATCAACAAGTCACAATTACACCATCACGAATACATCATCACTTTGCAAATTACATCATCACTTCACAATTACATCATCACTTCACAAACGACACGACACGACTATGCAACACTTAG
The DNA here is from genome assembly GCA_958299785.1 of Medicago lupulina. Lineage (NCBI taxonomy): Eukaryota > Viridiplantae > Streptophyta > Magnoliopsida > Fabales > Fabaceae > Medicago > Medicago lupulina. Next base: position 21,940,720 of record OY283146.1, read on the forward strand.
ACCTCATGCATGTGGTACCATCAGGGCATTAAGCCCCCATCGCTAAGGTCAAATAGGACCTGTCAGGCATTAAGCCCCCATCGCTAAGGTCATAGAGGACCTGTCAGGCATTAAGCCCCCATCGCTAAGGTCATAGAGGACCTGTCAGGCATTAAGCCCCCATCGCTGACTATGCTATGCAACGACACGACTCAAATGCAACGACACGAGTAAAGACTCAACAATGCACATCTTTAGATGACTCGACAAATACACATCTTTAAATAGCATCATCGTCAAATATCACATATTTAAATATGACATCTTTATATAGCACATATTTAAGTCACACATCTACAAACAACACATCTTGATATAACACATATTTAAATCACACATCTCCGGAAAGCACATATACATTAATCAACTACATCCATATCAAACCAAAACATTCTTCAAAAATAAAGCAAGTTGATCAATAAAACATAAGCCAAATACTCATAAAACACTCAGACTAAATCCCTAATACTTAAGTTTGAAGTTGGGAAACCAACCATAAGTTTTGGACTAACTTGGGATTAGTTAAGCTAAGTTTTCTTAAAATTTTCTGAAGACCTACTTGGACTACTTTTATCATAACTCGAGATTTACAAAACATTTTCGAGTCAAACCAGTGCCATTAGAAAGCTAACTCAATTATCTACAACTTTCATGTTCACACCTAAGACCAATTATGTACCAATCAATACCAGTTTTCATTTCAAATTCGGACAAAGTTATGCTGAAATTCATAAAAATTCACTGTGACCTACGTTCAGTAATTTGACCATAACTCAAGTTCTATAAATCATTTTGACGTCAGACCAACGACATTAGAAATATAACATTCATACCTACAACTTTCGTGTTTACACCGAAAGCTAGTTCGAAACAGAAACTGATGCAAAAGACGCAACAACATGAAACAGGGTATGCTGTCAAAGGTAGCTCTCGGGAAAACTCTATTTTTCACTCAAAGACCCACATTTCATCTACCCAAATCCCAAATTTGATAGAGAACAATGTCTACAGGTTCCATATACAACATAACAATCAAAACAACACAGAAACATGCATTAAACAACACAATTCATCACATCATATCAATTATCATAAACTTTCTAAACCTAAACCTAGAACACAATTTCATCAACAATCAAAATTATATATACATATTATTGAAGGAATCGCACCCTTACCTTAGATTATGATTCCTGAATTAAGCTGCGTTCTTCTCTCTTCTTCTAGCCTCTTCTCTTAGTTCTAGGTTTTCTCCTCTTCTTCTCTCAAAAACTCACTTTTTTTTTTTTTTTCAATTGTACGTAAAACTCTTTCTGACTCTCCTTTCTTTTTATTGTAAACTATAACCCCCTCTTATTTCCTTAACTCCCACTTATTCCTCATAATTATACTTAATTCCCTTTAAACCAAATAATACTATTTTCTACCTTTTTATTAAATAAATAAAATAATCAAACAACATTTATTTAAATAAAACACAACACCATAAATCATATAATAAATTATCATCACACCAAATATCACACAATTCATACCAAGTCATATATTTCACATAAAATCATATCTAAATCATATATGTCAAATATAGTCATATAAAATCATATAAAAATACTCAAACATCAACTAAAAATAATTAAATAAAAATGGGGCGTTACAATGTTTATGCAAAAATAGATACATTTTTTGAAGAGTCTATCAAAGTGAATTGTAAACATCGCAGAGGAACATGGTTTTATTTAAAAATTGTGAAGAAATCGCAATCGTTTCTTTTTCAAAAGTAAGAACGAAACCAAGGAAAAAAGCTCTTAACAAAAGCTAAGGTTTAGTTAAGATTTTTTGAAGTAGTATTTCTTGGTGTTCTTTCCTACGAAGTCCATTCATCTGTGATGTTTGCAAGAAACCTTTCTAAGCCCTTCGATATTTGATGAAAAAAAGTTTTTATGAATGTATGCATGTATGGACTATGACTTCATTTGCACTTGTAACAATGGTCCAACCCCCTCTGAATTTTATTGGATGACGGGACAACACCCGGTCCAACAACGTTCATAGAAAAGTCTCGTTTGAGTGTAGCATAGCGTGTCGGCTAATACCAAGACAACACTTGGTTAGCCACCGCACTACGTCCTAAGAAGCCAAGATGGGTTAAGGGTAACTAAAGGTCCTTAGTTTTGACGAAAACTTAAAAGTAATAACATCTAAACGTGACAACACACGCCAACATATACTACTTCAAGATCCTCCGCTAAGTGTGGTTATATCACATGTTCCAAAACACGAGAATACTCTCGGAATGTCACTATGATTCTACCACTCCTATCTTAAATTTCTCTCAAGCCCGGGTTAGGACTTATCTCACCACTCACGTTTAAGAAAAGAGAAAGAAGAAGGAGGACATATATACACGTATTTCCATCTTTTATTTTTTTGTTTTTGTTAAGTAAGTGATAGCACAGAAAATTAAATAAAGTCAAGTTAGGCTTAACCCTCGAATTAGTCCCCAATGAGGTCACCATTCCTGTCGCGTCATTTTTTCGGAGATCAAGGCTACTTGATTAGCTTTTGACTCACTAAATTATTTCACGACTTTGATTTAAAAAGATTTGAATTTGATGGGGTCCGGGGGTTGGTTACACAAAGGGAAGGTGTTAGCACCCTTTATGTTCGTAGTACTCTACGAGAACCTTTCGACTTTGTTTTATTTTTGTGCTATAAATTACTTGCTTTTAAAAATGGAATGAATGGTGAATAAAGAAAAGAAAAAAGCCTAGTTATCTACATTGTTTATTGATTCGGAAGAACAAGTGCCCTTTGCCTACATACCCGTGAGGGATCAGAACCTCGTAGTTCGGGGTAAAAATTACCGTTTGTTTGGTTTTGTGTTTTTTTATTAGTTTTGAAAAAGTTTTAAATGGAAAAGCCAAGTGGCAAAGATAATTTGTTTGTATTTTTTATATTAAAGGAAAAGAAACTCAAAGTAGAATTAAAGTTGATTTGAAATTTGATTAAGAAAGAAAATAAAAAAGGGGAATCACTTGATTTTGAATCAAGGTTTATTATGAAAATATTTTTGTGATTTTGTTATTTGCATGTTTTTGTTATTTTTGAATTTTGACTAAACTAAAGTTAAAACTAACGGAGCAGAAAAGTAAAGCGTAGGTAACTCATGGTGGCGTTGGACCACCACGAGAACCTTTAACCTAAACTACGTAGAAAATAAGAGGCATACACACACACACGCACACAAGCAATTACAAATATTACATTAAAGCCTATGATACATGCTATAGTCTGCAAAAAGTAAATGACAGAAGTAAATAATTTACATTTAGACCTAATTTACATTCTAAATTCGTGCGATGAAAATAAATGACATAAAATAAATATACACCAATAAATGAATGGTAAACGTGCAACCTAATCTAATAAAAAAAAGTGCAAAGGAATTAAAAAAAAAAAAGAAATGCAAAGGGGCCACCAGCTCTCTTTTATGATGGAATCTCTTTAACTTTAGAGAGCAACCAAGGAATTCAACGAACGGAATAGGCTAACAGGAGAAGAACATTTAAGCACACTAACTAGCAGCAAGCAATGGTTAGTTGGAATTGAAAAGATATATATGTAACAGTAATATGATTGGAATCAAAACAACAATACATAGTAGCACTAGGAATAAAGGGAAATAGGATAAAATTATTAAGTAGGACGACAATTGAAATAAGGAACGGATTTAAAGGCACGACAACCTAAATGAATTGATAAAGCACAATGAAACAATTAGCAAATTGAATGAATATGGTACAACAATGATAATGACAAGAATTGGAATCAACCGAATGATAAAGAAAATTAGAAATTTGCAATTTAATTGAAAAGAAAAAATGCTTCAGAACCCAATTGTCAGTTACGGCAGCTAAAGGTTCAAATGAAATAACAAAATAAAACTGCAACTGAAAAAAACTAGGGTATTGAAAATATAATATTGTGCCTGTGAAAATTGTGTTGTTATGCACCAATAGTGATGAAATAAAGTAGTAATAGCGCAAGCACATCAGCAGCAATATTAATAATTCAATCAGGCATCAACGATGATCATTCGAGAAAGTATGCAATAACAGATGCAGCAACCGTGAAATTGAATATGTATCAAATTGAAATAAAGGAAACTAATCACTAGTGAATTAAATGGGGAAGCACTGCTGCTATAGTAACATTAATGCAAAGAATAAAAGGAAAAATGAAAATTTAAATAGAACTGAAAGTAGTTTGCAGAATAAAGAAATACGGCAGATTAAGGTTTTTTAAACTATAATTTTTTGGATGAAATTGTTGGTGTGTTTGGATTATTGTGTGGTGGCTCCCCCCTTGTGTGTGTGTTTGCAGCTTCAGTTTTAATAGTGTTGGATTTTGACCTAGGGTTTGTTTAAAAAGAACACAAAAAATGCCTTGGCTTGGGAGAGGAGGAAACTGAATTTGGAGTAACTTGTGCCTGAGTTGGTGGTAGAGCTTGCAGTTTTTTGGATTGAGACAGATTTGAATTTATCTAATAATATAAAAAATAAATATAAAAGGATAAATATGCATATTTTTGGATTTGGACTTATCTATAACTCAAAATAAAAATAAATAAAAAGTGATAAATACGAATAAATTAAAAAAAATGAAATAAATTAAAATGATGGATAATAACAAAATAACTAAAAGATGGAATTTATAATTAGAATAAAAGAGAAAGAAAAAAAGAAAAAAAATAGAGAGAAGAGGGCCCGACTCGGAACCAAGAAATGAGGTATTTTAAAATACCTCTCTGTCGAATTTTTACTGAAAAATCAGAGATTGATCAGGGTCAAATGACATATGAATGTAGGGTCTTAGGTCAAAAATTAGGGTATGACAATGATTTGAATGATTCATCCTCATTTACATTCTCAACAATAAGATCATTAAATTCATCAAAAACAACATGCATGCTTTCCTCTGTACATCTGATTCTTAGATTGTAAACTCTATAACTTTTGGAAGTAGTAGAGTAACCCAGAAAAATAACTTTGTCTGACTTTGAGTCAAATTTACTCAAATTATCTTTGTTGTTTAAAATGTAGCAATAACATTGAAAGATATGAAAGTATGCAATGGTAGGTTTCCTATCTTTCCAGAGCTCATATGGGGTTTTATTTAAAATGTTTATGATAGTAACACGATTTAAAATATAGCAAGATGTGTTTATTGCTTCAGCCCAAAAATATTTTTCAACATTTGATTCGTCTTACATGGTTCTTGCCATTTCTTGTAATGTTCTATTTTTTCTTTCAACTACACCATTTTGTTGAGGAGTTCTGGGACAAGAAAAATTGTGAGAAATCCCATTCTCTTCAAAGAAAGATTTAAAAGATGAATTTTCAAATTCTCCTCCATGATCACTTCTTACAGAAATGATGCTTGAATTTTTTTCATTTTGAACCTTCTTGCAAAAAGTTTTAAAAGCTTCAAAAGAATCATATTTGTTTTTTAAAAATAACACCCATGTGAATCTAGAGAAATCATCAACAATTACAAATCCATATCTTTTTCCACTAAGACTAGCAGTTTGAATTGGTCCAAAGAGATCAATGTGAAGAAGCTCAAGGGGTTTATTTGTGGAAATAATGTTTATAAAGTGAAAGCTACTTTTAACATGATTCCCTTTTATGCAAGCTTCACATATGTTATCTTTGTCATAACTGAGTTTAGGAAGACCTTTAACTAGATCAAGTTTAGATAGTTTTGAAATAGTTTTCATACTTATATGACCATCTCGTCTATGCCAGATCCATTTATCTTTATCTATGGACATGAAACATGATTCAGTTGGGAGTTCATCTAAGAATAAAATATAAAGATTTTTTATGTCTTGATCCAGTAAAGATGATTTTTCCCGAGGATGATTTCTTAATTTCACATATGCTTGGTTTAAAGATAACTTCAAAGCCATTGTCACAAAGTTGACTGATGCTTAGTAAGTTATGTTTTAAACCTTCCACGTATTGAACATCCTTAATCTTAGCAGAGTTATTGTTACCAACGATACCCATACCTTTGATTTTAGCTTTATCATTGTTGCCAAATGTTAATGATCCTCCTTCTCTTTCCTCAAAAGAGAGAAAGCATTCTTTATCCCCTGTCATATGCCTTGAGCAATCACTGTCCAAGTACCAATGCCTTTTCTTGGTTGCCAGCATACATTCCAGTGTCAGAGGTTAGCAGTAACTTAGGTACCCATATAGACTTGGGTCCTTGAGGGTTAGTGTTTTTGAAACTTTTATTTTTACTGTAACATTTGGATTCATGATGACCAAATTTGTTGCAATAGGAACATTTCTTCTTTTTCTTAACCTGGCAGTTTGTTTCATGATGTATAGGTTTTATACGATCATTTTTCTTTTTATGAAAACAGTTATCTTCAGAATGACCATGTTTTCTACAAAAAGTGCATTCCTTTCTCTTTTTATCAACTAAGTTTTTTTATCTGGTTTAGGTATAAAAAAGTTTTTATATAATTTTTGTTCCTTTGAAATGTTAAAACCTATCCCTGTTTTATCAAACATTCCCTTTTGGGATCCTATAATCTTTCGAAATGTTTCTGTGGATTTAACAAAACTAGTGATGTCTTTTAATGATCCTTCAACTTGATTTTTCAAAAAGTTATTTTCCTTTTCAAAAGTTTCAGTGGTTTGTTCAGACATGGTAATATCATTTTGTTTTTTTGTTCAAATAAATTGAGATTAGCTAGCTTTAGATTTTGAATGGTTTGAAAATATTCTTCATTTTGTTTTTGTCGCTTCTCATTTTGTTTCTTTATTTCAATAAGTTGATCTCTTTGAGATAAACATTTTTGAGATAAAGTTTATGAATCTTTTAAGAGGCTATCAAAAATAATTTCTACCTTTTTACAAGAAAGACAAGTGTTTGAGAAGGTTACCTCTTCTGCATCATCTTTTGCCATAAGACATAAGTTAGCTTCTTCAACCTCTATTCCATCATTTGAGTCGTCAATGTCATCCTAAGTAACATGCATTGCTTTTTGGAATGGAGGTTGTCATACCCCATTTTTTGACCCAAGATGACACTGACACGTGTCCGATGGCACTGAATAATCTTTGACTTTTCAAACGAAATTTCGGTAGAGAGGTATTTTAAAATACCTCATTTTTTGGTTCCGAGTCGGGCCCTCTTCTCTCTTTATTTTTTTATTTTTACTTTTATTTTAATTTCTATCTTTACTTAAATTTTTAATTAACTTCAATTTTATTTTTTAACCTTTATTTCCTTTTCTAAAAACCTTATTCATGTCTTTATCCCTTTTATTTATAATTTGTTTATTTTTGTCCGATAAGTCCAAAAACATCAAGGATCATATAGGTCCAAACAGTATGAATCCAATTCTGAGACACAACTCACACACACGCCTCATCTGAGGCAACTACAGTCCAAATCCATTGAGCCAGACTGTCACACGCCCAAATTCAGGAACCGATGCATCTCATCCCAATCCAAGCACAGGTTTTCAGCTTTTGTTAAACAAACACTAACCTAACACTATAAATAAAACCTGCAATCAAAACCAGAAGGGAGGCCAAAAAATTCACAATCCAATAACCTGCAAAATCAACATCACGCAACCAAAGAAGAACCAATCCAGAAACCATTTTGATCCAGAACCCGGCGATTTCAACACGGTCTCACGACCCAAACCTTCACCAGACACGAAGAACATCAACAATCCGCAATGCACACAAACGAACCGGCCCAAACAAACAACCATCACCACTGTTAGAATCAAAACGACACCAAGCAACCAAGGACCAGAGCTAATCAACTCAAACGTACCAAATCAACACAAAAGGTAGTATTGTTTCTTTCGTTTAGATCTAGGACATAATTTATTTTTTCCGTTTAATTTGAGATTAAAATCGAAAGAGAAGAGAGTAGGAAGAAGTAGAACAAAAAACCACAAAAAAATTAATTTAGGGTTCCGGCGCGGTGGCGCCACCGCACCGGCCGGCAAACCGCCGCCGGAACCCACCTTACCTCCGCCGGAGGAGATGAAGATTCGTCGGAATCTTCATGTGGAACCTAGAAAAAATAAGAACATTCATGAGAGAGAAGAGAGGAAACGGATGAGGGAAGAGAGTAAGAGAGAGAAAAGAATTTACAAATGAATAAGAAAACCGGCCACCCCTCATTTATACTCTCCCCTGAACCGGTTCGGTTCGCTTGAACCGGACCAACCCAGATTAAACCATCTTGGGCTCCTGCGCCCCTGGGCTCTTTGCTGGCCCACTTTCATTTGTTTTTGCTTTATGCACTCCCCAATTATATCATCTGCACCCCCTGGTTGTAATTTAATTTCTTCTTCATGCCTTTTTATTTTCTCTAGCATTTTATTTTTATTTCTCATGCACTTTTATTCTTTTAGATTTATCATTTTGCATCTACATTATCTAGTCATGCATGTTTATATGTTGTTTATTTTTATTGTGTGGAATTTAGAATGTATATTTAGGCTCTAATGTAATTTATTTATTTGTTTTCGCAGACTTTAGAATGTATTAATAGGTTTAATGTAATAGTTTTAGGTGTGTGCATGTGTGCGTGCGTGTGTGCCCTTATTTTCTTTACTGCTTTATGCACATATGCGAAAACGTTTAGGTTAGGTTAAAGGACCTTGTGGTGATCCAACGTCGCCATCGAGTTCTCACGCTTTATTTTTATTACTACGTTAGTTTTATTCTTAGGTTTTAGTCAATATTCAAAAAACAACAAAAACATGCAAATAAAAAAAATCACAAAAATATTTTCATAAACAAACCTTGGTTCAAAAATCAAGTGATCCCAGTTTCTATTTTATTTTCTTAATCAAATTCAATCAAACTTTAATTTTACTTTGAGTTTCTTTTTCTTCAATATAAAAAATACAAACAAATTCTCTTTGCCATTTGGCTTTTTCCTTTTAAAACCTTTTTCAAAACTAATAAAAAACACCTAACAAATCAAACGGTAATTTTTACCCCGAACTACGAGGTTCCGATCCCTCACGGGTACGTAGGCAAAGGACCTAGTCCTTCCGAATCAATAAAAATGTAGAGAAATAGGCTTCTTTTCTTCTCCAATCACCATTCTTTTTTCCTCAAAATTAAGTAAGTTTATAGCACGAAAAAAGAAATAAAGTCGAAAGGTTCTCGTAGAGTACTACGAATATAAGGGGTTTTAACACCTTCCCCTTATGTAACTAACCCCCGAACCCCATCAAATTCAAATCTTTTTTAAATCAAAGTCGTGAAATAATTTAGTGAGTCAAAAGCTTATCAAATAGCCTTGATCTCCAACAAATGACATGACAGAGGTTTCTTCTTCTTTTCCATAGGGCATTCTTATTTGTAATGTCTCATCTTGTTGCATCCGAAACACTGAACCTTGCTTTTATCTGTTTCAGTTTTTAAGGCTCTCTTCTATTTTGAAATGGTCTTCTATTTTGATTTCTTCTAAAGACCATTCTTTGATTTTTTTTCTTGAAATTAAGGCTAGGTCATCCTCATCTTCGGACTGATTAATGTAATCGTCATTTGATTCAGGATTTTATGAGGATGATCTTTCATCTTGGTTTTCACAATTTTGAGAGGTTTTGAGAGCAATCATCTTGTTCCTCTGTGGTGGCTTATCTTACATGAGGATGGATTCATGAGCTCTTAAAGAGCCTACCAATTCTTCAAGCTGAAGCTCTTTAAGATTCTTAGCTTGTGTGATTGCCGTAACCATTGGTCTCCATATTTTTGGAAGACTTCTTAAAATTTTCTGACTCTCTCGTGAGTTGTGTAAGTTTAGCCAAGGGAGAGTAATTCGTTTACAATGATTGTTAACCTTGCAAACATCTCATCAATGGTTTCATTTTCTTTCACCTCGAATGTTTCAAATTTTTTTACTCCCATGTCGATTCTTTCTTCCTTGACATGACCTGTTCCTTCATGATGAGTCTTTAAGGCTTCCCATATTTCTTTAGCAGTTGTACATTCTTCTACTCTATCGTACTCTTCCCTGCTTAAAGCACATGTTAGAAATAATTGAGCTTTAGAGTTTAGAAGTACCTTTTCGTATTCTTCTTTTGACCATTTTGCCTGTGGTTTTACTACTGATGGTGTTGTTGTAGTAGTTGTTGTCATTGGAACAAAGTTTCCACTTTCGATGAATGACCACATATAATTGTCTTGAGATATTAGAAATAATCTCATCTTCCATTTCCAATAGTAGTAGTCTGTTCCATCAAAATACGAAGGTCTATTTGATGATCCTCCTTCAGGTACGAACTTTGCTGTTTTTTACATTTTCTTCTTTCTGGATCTTTTCCTCTTACACTGTTAAGTGCTCTAACCTTGGAGGCAGAGCTCTGATACCAATTGAAGTTGAAGTAAATGTTGTAACAGCCTGATTTTTCGCTATTTTATTTTCAATTATTTTATGTGTGTTTATTTATGCTTGTATGTGATTATTTATCTTTAAGTGTTAATTCTTGGGTTTAGTGTTAGAAAGGCATTTTGGTCTTTTTGGTGAGCAAGGGTAAATTAGTAATTTTGGTTGAGGATTATTTGTAGCGTTTTTAAGTGAGGACCATTTGTTTATTAAATTGTTAGTATGTTGTGGTAATTAAAATTAGGGCCAGTGGTTATTCGTTATTTTACCGTTAGTGAGATAGAAACTAGAGAATTGGATTAATTAGAGTTTGAGCTCATATAACATTTAGAGAGTTAGACCCGTTATAGTGTGACCATATAACCCAACTTTTATGAGGAAACTAGGGTTAGAACAATTCATTTCATAACACAAGATAGAGGTAGAGAGGGCAAGGCTAGAGGAAAAGGAAGAGATGGTTTGAAGAGAAAGAGGTTTGAAGAGGGTGAAGAATCTTGGAGCTAAAGTGAGGCCTGGGCTTGGATTTTTGGAGTTAGAGGTAAGGGGGCTAGTGTTCAAGCATAATCTTTTTCTACCCATTTCTCATAAGTGCGTATTTGATAAGTGATTATTTGAGTTTTAATTGTAGAAATTCGTGCTTAGGTTTTGATGGTATGTTCATGTATGTGGATTGAATGATAATTGTGTTGTTGATGATGAATTTACATGCCAAAAGTTATATATGTGGGTATGTTATGTTTTTGTGTAAAATTGATGAAGAACGAAGTTGTGGTTGTTGAATTATGAGTGAATTCATGATTATTTGTTGTTGATGTTGTTTAGGAACATGTTGTTGGTGAATTGATATAATGGGTATCCCTACTTTGAAATTATTTAATGAATGGTTTGTTATGAATAAACAAAGATGTATGAATGATTGATGAGTGTAAAATATGATGTTTCTCATGATGTAGTGTATTTTCTCCTTTACTTGAATTGTGAGAATGACATGAAGTTGTTGAACTACTTGGTGATGTTGTTGGTGTTTATATATGTGTTATGCATATATGTTGTTGGTGAATTTTCTTACAAGCTATTGGTGTTGAATTTTTGGTGAAAGCATATACTCTTATAGCCGTTGAAAATGTGGTGAATGTATGCATAGTTGATTGAGTCATATGTTCACGCAACACATGTTGAGTCGAATGTTTACATCCATATTGTCGTTGACCGGATACTTGTATCCATATAGCCGTTGAAATTATAGTCGTTGACAATGATGTTCTGTTGGCATCTGGGGTGACGACCTCGGAGGTGATTTGGTACAACACGTGTCTAAAGTCGGTCTAGGCACATTGCATGTTTAGGATGAGTCATAAATGTTTATGTGCTCGATGTGAATTACGTGTTGGTGTATTTGGGTGCTTGGTGATTATTTGCAATTGATGAATCTTATACTTATGCAAATATTGTTGATGATAATTTATGAACGATGAAATATTATGTTTATTTAATCCTATTTATCTTTTCGATTATGATTGATGTGAAGCTAACCCCCAGTGGTCTGTGGTAGACCGCCTACCTATTTGTATGAATGGGTAGACGACGTGCAGAGTTGATTCACTTTGCTTGGTGAGTTGCTGGCAGGGTTGCAGGAGCATCCTCCGTTTATTTCGCTTTCCGTGTCTTAGAGAGGCTTTGATCTATGACGACTTTTTTTTTTTTTTTTATGTTTTGGATTTTATCTGTTGTTGGGATTTATTTATCATTTGAATGTACTCTCGGAATTTGATGACATGGCTATATTATTGGAGTGTATGTTGATATTCCGCTGTGATGTTTTATGTTGAGATATTCTATGTATCTCTATTGTGGATTATTCGAAGACGTGGCATCGATTTCTTAATTATTTATTATAATTGTGTGATTTATCGCTTTAATATAAATAAGGCGTTACAAGTTGGTATCAGAGTCATGTTGGTCTTGTCCGGACCAAAACCCGGTGAATTACCTGTTGTATTTGAATGGTACATTGAGTTGCCTTCGATACTTGTTATGTTGTTTTGTTGTTATTCTTACCTGTTGGTTGGTTTTGTTGTTAGAGTGAGATGGCTGGCGGAAATGGTAGGAATGATGATGCGATTGCAGCAGCTTTGACTGCAGTGGCTCAAGCTTTGGCTCATAATCAAGGGAATGGTGGTCATGGTCAGGAAGACCAAGGAGAATCGGAGGAGCAGAGGCTTGATCGTTTCATGAGAAACAAACCGCCGACGTTCAAGGGGAGGTTTGACCCGGAAGGAGCTTTGACTTGGAAGGAAAGCATGGAAAGGATCTTTCGTGCTATGGTGACTAATGATGATCAGAAGGTTAGGTTGGCTGCTCATATGCTTGCTGAGGAGGCTGAGTACTGGTGGACGAGTACCTAGAGAAGGATTGAGGCTAGTGGTGAGGCTATCACTTGGGTGAGGTTCAAGAATGAGTTCTTGAAGAAGTACTTTCCGGAGGATTTGAGATTAGGGACTTTGACACTTTGGTGCACAATTGTCGTATGTTTGATGATGCCGAGAAGGCTAGGATGAGTTATTACAAAGCTGTGAATGACAAGAAAGGAAAAGGCCATGGATTTGGGAAGCCGTACAACAAGGATAAAGGGAAGAAGAAAGATGTTGGTGGAGGTTCCAAGGTGAATGTGGCGGATGTCAGGTGCTTTAAGTGTGGAATTTTGGGGCATTATTCCAATGAGTGTAAGAAAGGAGATAGTTGCTACAAGTGTGGTCAGAAGGGTCACAAGGCTTATGAGTGCAAGAGGGAGATTACTTGTTTCAATTGTGGTGAAGCGGGTCATTTGAGTAATAAGTGTACCAAACCGAAGACGGCAACGGGTAAGGTGTTTGCTTTGAATGCGGAGGAGGTAGAACAGCCGGATAATCTCATTCGAGGTATGTGTTTTATCAATAGTACTCCTTTGATTGCAATTATTGATACTGGTGTTGCGCATTCCTTTATCGTGAGTAGTTGTGTTGAGCGTTTGGGATTGGTTGTGACTCCGTTGTTGCGTGGAATGGTCATCGATACCCCAGCCAATGGCTCAGTGACTACTTCCTAGGTGTGTGCTAAGTGTCCCGTTAGTTTTGGTTGTGTTGACTTTGAGTTGGATTTAGTTTGCTTACCGTTGAAACATATGGACGTGATTTTCGGAATGGATTGGATGTTGACTTTTGGTGTTAACATCAATTGTTTAACCAAGAGCGTAACATTCTCTAAGCCAGTGGATGAAGTAGGTGGGAAGTTATTGACCGCGGAGCAAGTCAAGAAGTCCTTAGATGGTGAAGCTAGTGTGTTCATGATGTTTGCTTCTTTGAGGGAAAGTGGTGAGAAAGGTGTTGGCGACTTGTGGGTAGTGCAAGAGTTTCCAGAAGTGTTTTGAGACGACGTTTCTGACTTACCGCCAGAGAGGAAAGTTGAGTTTGCAATTGATTTGGTGCCAGGAACGAGTCCTATTTTGATTGCGCCGTATCGGATGTCTGCATCGGAGTTGGGAGAGTTGAAGAAGCAGTTGGAAGAGTTGCTCGAGAAGCAGTTCATTAGGCCGAGTGTTTCTCCGTGGGGTGCTCCTGTGTTATTGGTGAAGAAGAAGGATGGTAGTATGAGGTTGTGTGTGGATTATCGGCAGTTGAACAAGGCGACTATCAAGAATCGGTATCCGCTTCCGAGGATTGATGATCTGATGGATCAGTTGATTCGTGCGGAAGTGTTCAGTAAGATTGACTTGAGATCAGTATATCATCAGATAAGAGTGAAGGCGGAAGATATATCTAAAATTGCGTTCAAAACGAGGTACGGTCACTATGAGTATTCTGTGACGCCATTTGGTGTGACTAATGCGCCAGGTGTTTTCATGGAGTATATGAATAGGATTTTCCATCCTTATTTGGATCAGTTTGTGGTGGTGTTTATAGATGATATTTTGGTGTATTCGAAGTCGGAGGAGGAGCATGTCGAGCATTTGAGGATTGTGTTGCAAATCTTGAAGGAGAAGCAATTATTTGCTAAGTTGTCGAAGTGTGAGTTTTGGTTGCGGGAAGTGAGTTTTCTTGGTCATGAGATTTCGAAAGGTGGCATTGCGGTAGATCCGTTGAAGGTTGATGTGGTGATGCAGTGGGAATCGCCGAAATCTGTTTTGGAGGTTAGAAGTTTTCTTGGATTGGCAGGTTACTATCGGAGGTTCATTGAGGGATTCTCTAAGTTAGCGTTGCCATTGATGCAGTTGACTCGGAAAGGGCAAGCTTATGTTTGGGATTCTAAGTGTGAGAATAGTTTTCTTGAGTTGAAGAAGAGGTTAACTTCAGCGCCCGTGTTGATTTCACCGAATCCGAAGGAATCGTTTGTTGTGTATTGTGATGCTTCGAAGATGGGTCTTGGTGGTGTGTTAATGCAGAATCGTTAGGTTGTGGCTTATGCATCGAGGCAGTTGAAAGTGTATGAGAAGAATTATCCGACTTATGATTTGGAATTGGTGGCAATTGTGTTTGTGTTGAAGATTTGGAGGCACTACTTGTATGGTTCTAAGTTTGAAGTGTTCATTGATCACAAGAGTTTGAAGTATTTGTTTGATCAGAAGGAGTTGAATATGAGGCAGAGACGGTGGTTGGAATTTCTTAAGGATTATGATTTTCAGTTGAGCTATCACCCAAGAAAGGCGAATGTGGTGGCAGATGCTTTGAGTAGGAAGTTTTTGCATATGTCTGCTTTGATGGTTAAGGAATTGGAGTTGATCGAGCAGTTTCAAGATTTGAGTTTGGTTTGTGAGTTGACGCCTGAAAGTGTGAAGTTGGGAATGTTGAAGTTGACAAGTAACATTTTGGAAGAGATCAAGGTTGGTCAGAAAGAGGATTTGGAACTTGTAGATCGTGTGGTGTTGGTTATGCAAGGTAAAGGTGTGGACTTTAGATTGGATGAGCATGGTGTCTTGATGTTCCGTGATCGAGTGTGTGTGCCGGATGTGCTTGAACTTAAGAAGCGTATTTTGGACGAAGGTCATCAGAGTAGTTTGAGTATTCATCCAGGAGCGACGAAGATGTATCAAGATCTAAAGGGATTGTTTTGGTGGCCAGGAATGAAGAAGGATATAGCGGAGTTTGTGTATGCTTGTTTGGTTTGTCAAAAGTCGAAGATTCAACATCAGAAGCCGTCGGGTTTGATGCAACCGTTGTTTGTGCCAGAGTGGAAGTGGGATAGTATCTCTATGGACTTTGTTGGAGCTTTGCCGAAGACTGTGAAAGGTTTTGATTTGATTTGGGTGATTGTTGATCGGTTGACGAAGTCAGCGCATTTTATTCCTATCAAGACCGGTATGTCTGTGGCGAGGTTAGCTGAGATCTACATTGAGCAGGTTGTCAGGTTGCATGGTATTCCTTCTAGCATTGTGTCAGATCGGGATCCGAGGTTTACTTCTAAGGTTTGGGAGAGTTTGCAAGCTGCTTTGGGAACTAAGTTGAGGTTGAGTTCTGCTTATCATCCTCAGACCGATGGTCAGATGGAGAGGACTATTCAGAGTTTGGAAGACTTGTTGAGAGCTTGTGTTTTGGAGCAAGGTATCAGTTGGGTGGAATGTTTACCATTGATTGAGTTTACTTATAACAACAGTTTTCATTCTAGTATCGGGATGGCACCGTTTGAGGCTTTGTATGGACGAAGGTGTAGGACGTCGTTGTGTTGGTTCGAGTCAGGTGAAAGTGTTTTGTTACGACCAGATGTTGTGCAAGAGACGACCGAGAAGGTCAAGATGATTCAAGAGAAGATGAAAGCGTCTCAGAGAAGGCAGAAGAGTTATCATGATAAGAGAAGGAAGGATATTGAATTTCAGGTTGGTGATCATGTGTTCTTAAGGGTGAATCCTGTAACCGGTGTTGGTCGTGCTTTGAAGTGTCGGAAGTTGACACCACATTTTGTTGGACCGTTTGAGATTGTTGAGAAAGTTAGAGTTGTAGCGTATCGGATTGCGTTACCGTCGTCGTTGTCGAATCTTCATGATGTGTTTCATGTGTCCCAATTGCGGAAGTATGTGTATGACGAGTCTCATGTGATTCAAGTGGACGAGTTGGAAGTAAGAGATAATTTGACAGTTGAGACTTGGCTGGTTAGAGTTAAAGATCGTGAGGTGAAGCGTTTGAGAGGCAAGGAGATTGTTATGGTGAAAGTGATTTGGGTTGGACCAACTGGCGAGAGTGCTACTTGGGAATCAGAGAGTAGAATGAAGGATTCGTATCCGGAGTTGTTTCCCTCAGGTAATTTTCGAGGACGAAAATTCTTTTTAGGAGGGGAGAGTTGTAACAGCCCGATTTTTCGCTATTTTATTTTCAATTATTTTATGTGTGTTTATTTATGCTTGTATGTGATTATTTATCTTTAAGTGTTAATTCTTGGGTTTAGTGTTATAAGAGCATTTTGGTCTTTTTGGTGAGCAAGGGTAAATTGGTAATTTTGGTTGAGGATTATTTGTAGCGTTTTTTGTAACGCCCTATTTCTATTTAAGCAATAAATCATGCAATTACAATAAATAAATAAGAAATAGTCGTCACGTCTTCGAATAAATCACCAAGTAATCATGCACGAACATATCTCAACATAAAAGTTCACAGCGGAAAATCAAAATACATCTCAACGATAGCCATGTTATCAAATCATGAAATGAAACCAACTCATAAATAAATCTCAACATAGATACAACTTAATGATAAAAGAAAATCCGAGACATAAATGTAAACGCCGTCCTAGATCAGAGCTTTTCTAAGACACGACAAGCGAAAATAAATGGACGAAGCTCCCGCTGTCCTTGAGCACTCACCAAAGCAAAGCAATCAACTAATCCTGCACGCCGTCTACCCATTCATACAAATAGGTAGTCAGTCCACCACATACCACTGGGGTTAGTTTCACATCAATCATAATCAAAAATAAAAAATAAACAGGATTAATCATGCATTAATAATTCATATTACATAAATAAGCATTGACATAAATTATTTTCATCAATAAACGCACAAGCATAAGGTTCACCAATAGCACCAATCACCAAGCACACAAATACACCAACCCGTAAATTACATCAAGCACATAAACACATACGACTCTTCCTAAAACATGTAATGTGTCTAGACCGACTCTAGATACGTGTGGTACCAATTTCATCTCCGAGGTCGTCGCCCCTGATGCAACAAACACATCATAACACCCCGCATAATTAAATACATAAGTATTCAACACCAACATGGAGATGAAATCCAACAAAAACTATGTGTGAACTTAGGACTCGACAACAACAAAACATATTTCATTCGAATTCCACATATCCACATCAACATAATCCAATACATGCTTACACCAACAATTCACCATCAATAGCATGTAAGAGAATTTCACCAACAACGTATATGCACATAGACATATATAATCACCAACAACATATATGCACATAACATATATAACAACCAACAACATATATGCACATAAACATATATAACCACCAACAACATATATGCACGTAAACACATGTAATCATATCAAACTATTCATGGAGGAATTTCAAAGTTTTCGGGCTCAATGAATATTTTCGACTAAGTTCATATAATATAATTCACAACCTTAATAATTGGGATCAATGGACCAAAACAAACCAAACGACTCAATTGCCTCCACTAAGTAAGTACACTAGTCATATATGAATGTAGGTGTACGTACATGAGCGTTTGACCGGCCAATTACAATGAATTCTCATAAATCACAACGTTCGTCTCAAAATGTCATTTTTCCAAATATAGTCCATTTTCAAAGTAAAACAAACTAGTTCTCAATGAAATAATTCAAGACCATTTTATTAATCATATAAACAGCATACATATTTAATCCTACATCATTCACTTGAGAAAACAAGTTTTCGAAAAATTTATGTTCTTGGACATTTTTCCAAACATTAGAACCAATTTATAAAACTAAGTCCAATTCAATACAAATGATGTTTCAATAGGATTAAATACATAAGTAATGATCAAACAAGTCAAAAGAAACAATTTAGAAAGTTCGGATTGGCCCCCAAGTACACGAAACGAAAAATCAAGTGTGGCTGAACAGGGTGCTGCTCGCTTAAGCGAAGTCTGGTTCGCTTAAGCGACCAGGTCTCAGTAGCATTCTGGGCTCGTTCGCTTGGAGCTCGCTCAGGCGAACTTTGTCCAGAAGCAACATTCTCTTTCGCTTAGAGCTTCGCCTACAGCTCGCTCAAGTGAACTGTGTCTAGAAGCGATCTGGGCACGCTCGCTTGGGGTTCGCTGGGAGCTCGCTTAAGCGAACGCTCTTCAGTTCATAAAAAAAAAACTTTGAATTTCAAAACCCTTTTTCCCAAACACTCCAATTTTGATTTTTCCACACTCAAAACACGTCCCAAATAATGTTTACAGGTCATATACATGAAAACATACTCAATGATGCTCAAAACTCAAGATTAAAACATCATTTTGTCAAAATTCAATAATTCATCAAACTTTCACAAATATTCAACAACAACAACAACTTTCATCATCAATTCACCAATAGGCATAATCATTACACCAATTCATCAACAACATGTTTCAAAACATCATCAACAACAATTAATCACGAATTCATTCAAAATTCAACAAACCACAACTTTATTATTCATTCTCTTTTCACAAAAACACAATGTAACGCCCTCTTTAATTATTTAATTATTTTATTAGATGATATGGTATATGTTTATATATTATATGATTTTGATGATTATGTGACGTATTTGTGACGTGTGACGTGTTATTATTTTATTGTTTAATAAAATAATATAAGTGATGTTTATATGAATATTTATTTGGTAAATAAATAGATTTGTTGGAAAAATATAGAATTTTAAGAGATGGGGTTATATTTATAATTAAGAAGAGTTGTGTGGGTTAAGAGAGAATTAATTAAGTTGTGAGGGAGTATATAAGAGAAGTAGGTTAAGGGAAAACCTTTTTAGAAACGCGTACAGAATTGGGAAAAGAGAAGAAGAACGGTTGAACAGAGGAAGAAGCTAGGCTGCGATTTTCTGCATAATTTTCCAGGTAAGGGTGAGCCTAACTTCAGTAATCTTAATGTTAAATCATCTGTTCTTGATTAGCTTAGAGATTGGGAAGAATTGAGAGAAGTTTTGAGAATTAGGGTTTGATGAATTTGATGAATTTGATGTGAGAATGTGTTGCATTGCTGTAGGAACGTGTTACAGAACCTAGATTATCCCCTAGGACAACATTGTTGATGAATTAGAGGCTTGACATAAGAGTTTTGGGAAGAATTGGTGTGAATGGGGCTGAACCCGTAATGGTTCTGAGATCGCTCGCCTGTGGCGAGTGATCACTCGCCGTGGCGAGTAACCCTTGGTTGCTTGCGAGGCGAGCAGTATAGCTCGCCGTGGCGAGCTTGACCCTTAAACTTAGGATTTTTGCCAAACTTTAGATGGTTTTGAGTGCCCTTATATTTATAGAGATGACCTGTGAAGTTGGTTTGGTCAAATTGGATTTAGAGAGCTTAAAAATGAGGATTTTTGGTGAAAATGTCAAAAAGGCCGAAGCACCCAGGATTTCTCGCCTCCAGCTCGCCCCCAACTCGCCTTTGGCGAGTGAGCTGATGTGAGTACTCGCCTGTGGCGAGTAGATGCACTTGCCGTGGAGAGTTAGATGATTCAGGACTGTTTTTTGTTTTGCGATCTGTTTCGCATGGGACTTTGAGAGGAGCCCTTTGGGTAGTGTTAGTGAGGTTTTATACCCTTTAATGTATTCTGTAAAGATGATTGCTGATGATTTACTTGAGCTGTTGATAAATGACATATGGTTGAATATAAGTGATGATTAGATATGATGGTATGTGATTATGATGAAGATACGTGTTGCGATGTATATGATTAATGAGATGATGTTCTGCCATGTAACTATTATACTTGCATGTGTCAGTTTTGTATTATGAATGATGGTCTTGAGACGGTGTATTAAGTTGTTAAACGACGAGTCCATGCATTTGCATATATATGAGACGGTGGAGCTTTATGCTCAAAGCGACGGTGGAGCATTTGCTCAAAGCGACGGTGAAGCATATTAATGATATAATCATATGGTACCACATGCATGATGTTGAGACGTTAGGTGTTGCATTTAGTCGAGTCAATTGTGACATATATGAGATGATGTTTTGAGACGTTGATGCTTGATGTGATGTTGTTATGATGATGCTTATGATGATGTTATGATGTTCTATAATGTATATGTGATGAGTTGGAATTATGATTGTTAATCTTGACGTTTGATTTATATATTAATATTATTGTTGTGAATCTCACCCCTTCTGCTGGAATTGCCGCCTTGTGGGCTAGTGCAGGTATCCAGTCTTAGATGCGTTGATGCGAGGAGTCTGTGTGAAGTAGGGTTGCTCTGATACGTAACGGGATGGGGTCTTTTGTAGAGTCTATTCCTTTATGTATCATGTTTGATTAAATGTTGATTTTCAGTGATGTTGAAACATTATATGTTTGAGACGTTTGATGGCTTTTAAGCCAAGACTATTTAAGAGATGAGACTATTTGAATTCCGCTGCTTAACTGAATGTTTTTGTAATTTGATAAATTATTATCTAAGTTGTTTTTAAAGAAGAAATGTGACACTCCTTTGAGAAGCACTCTGATTTATGTGATTTATTTAATGAAATTTTTAAGACGAGAAATTGGGGTGTTACACACAACACACCCAAATATATGATTTTTGGCATATGAATTCATCATCAACAACAACTAATCATTCAATTCACATGTACAATCATAGCATCAACATCTAAACATGAATTCATACACTCAAATCCAAACAATCACTTAATCACATAATCACTTATTTACTTAAGCACTTATGAGAAATGGGTAGAAAAGAGATTATGTTTGAAGACTAGCCCCCTTACCTCTAACTTCAACAATCCAAGCTTAAGCTTCACTTTAGCTCCAAAATCTTCCCCTCTTCAAGTTTCTCCTTTCCAAACCCTTTCCTTAGTCTCTTTTGTGTGAAATGAAAAAGGTTCTAAGCCTAGTTCTCTCACAAAGTTGGGTTATATAGTTACACTCCATTGGGCCTAACCCGCCAATAGTTAAATGGGCTCAATTCTAATTATTCCACTTACTAGTTTCTAACTTATTAACGATAAAATAATTAGTAACTACCGGCACTAATTCTAATTACTACAACAAACTAACAAATCACTAAACAATTGGTCCTCACCTAAATCGATACAATTAACCCTCGATCAAAGTTACTATTTTACCCTTGCTCACCAAAAAGACCAAAATACCCTCGTAACACTAAACCCAAGAAAATACACCCAAGGATAAATAATCACATACAAACATAAATAAACACAAATAAAATAATTAAAAACAAAATAACGAGAAATCGGGCTGTTACATTTTTAAGTGAGGACCATTTGTTTATTAAATTGTTAGTATGTTGTGGTAATTGAAATTAGGGTCGGTGGTTATTCGTTATTTTACCGTTAGTGAGATAGAAACTAGAGAATTGGATTAATTAGAGTTTGAGCCCATATAACATTTAGAGAGTTAGGCCCATTATAGTGTGACTATATAACCCAACTTTTACGAGGAAACTAGGGTTAGAGCAATTCATTTCATAACACAAGATAGAGGTAGAGAGAGAAAGGCTAGAGGAAAAGGAAGAGAGGGTTTGAAGAGAAAGAGGCTTGAAGAGGGTGAAGAATCTTGGAGCTAAAGTGAGGCCTAGGCTTGGATTTTTGGAGTTAGAGGTAAGGGGGCTAGTGTTCAAGCATAATCTTTTTCTACCCATTTCTCATAAGTGCTTATTTGATAAGTGATTATTTGGTTAAGTGATTATTTGAGTTTTAATTGTAGAAATTCGTGCTTAGGTTTTGATGGTATGTTCATGTATGTGGATTGAATGATAATTGTGTTGTTGATGATGAATTTACATGCCAAAAGTTGTATATGTGGGTATGTTATGTTTTTGTTTAAAATTGATGAAGAATGAAGTTGTGGTTGTTGAATTATGAGTGAATTCATGATTATTTGTTGATGTTGTTTTGGAACATGTTGTTGGTGAATTGATATAATGGGTATCCCTATTTGTGAATTGGTGATGAGAATTGTTGTTGTTGTTGAAAAATTGTGAAAGTTTGGTGAATTGTTGAATTTGGATGAAATGATGTTTTAATCTCATGTTTTATGCATCATTGAGTATATTTTCATGTATATGACCTGTAAACATTATTTGGAACGAGTTTTGGGTTGAGAAAGATCAAAATTTGGAATTTTGGGTGAAAAGGGTTTGAAACCCGAAATTTTTTTACAGAACTAATGACTGTTCGCTTAAGCAAGCCATCAGCGAGCTCCAAGCGAGCGTGCCCAGTAGCTTCTGGACACAGTTCACTTGAGTGAACTGTAAGCGAGCTCTAAGTGAACGTAACTAGTGGGTTCTGGACACAATTCGCTTGAGCGAGCTTCAAGCGAGCGAGCCCAGAAGCTACTGGAAGTCGGTCGCTTAAGCGAGCAACCCTTCGCTTAAGCGAGTAGCACCCTGTTCAGCAACTTTTGATTTTTCGCTTCGTGCACTTGGGGACCAATCCGAACTTCCTAGAATGTTTCTTTTGACTTGTTTGATCACATTTTATACATCTAATCCTATTGAAACATCATTTGAAGTCAAATTAGACATGAATTTATGAAATGAACATAACTTTTGGAAAATGTCCAAGAACGTCGATTTTTCTGAAACTTGTTTTTCTCAAGTGAATGATGTAGGGTTAAGTATGTATGTTGTTTATGTGGTTACTAAAAATGGTATTGATTATTTCATTGAGAGTTAATTCATTTTGCTTTGAAAATGAATACTATTTGGAAAAGTGGAATTATGAGACAAACTTTGTGATTTGAGAGATTTCTTAGTAGTTGGCCGGTGAAACGCACATGTGTGTACACCTACACTCATAAGAGATTAGTGTGCATGCATAGTTGAGGCAATTGAATTGTTTTGCTTTGTTTTGGTTCATTGACCCCAATTGTTCAAAGTTGTGAAATATACTATACGAACTTGGTCGAAAATATTCATTGAACCCGTTTACTTTGAAATTCTTTCATGAATGGTTTGTTATGAATAAACAAAGATGTATGAATGATTGATGAGTGTTGAATATGATGTTTATCATGATGTTGTGTATTTTCTCTTTTACTTGAATTGTGAGAATGACATGAAGTTGTTGAACTACTTGGTGATGTTGTTGGTGTTTATATATGTTATGTGCATATATGTTGTTGGTGAATTTTCTTACATGCTATTGGTGTTGAATTTTTGGTGAAAGCATGTACTCTTATAGCCGTTGAAAATGTGGTGAATGTATGCATAGTTGACTGAGTCAAATGTTCACACAACACATGTTGAGTCGGATGTTTACATCTATATTGTCGTTGACCGGATACTTGTATCCATATAGCCGTTGACAATGATGTTCTTTTGGCATCAGGGGTGACGACCTCGGAGGTGATTTGGTACCACACGTGTCTAGAGTCGGTCTAGGCACATTGCATGTTTAGGATGAGTCATAAATGTTTATGTGCTCGATGTGAATTACGTGTTGGTGTATTTGGGTGCTTGGTGATTATTTGCAATTGATGAATCTTATACTTGTGCAAATATTGTTGATGATAATTTATGAACGATGAAATATTATGTTTATTTAATCCTGTTTATCTTTTCAATTATGATTGATGTGAAGCTAACCCCCAGTGGTCTTTGGTGGACCGCCTACCTATTTGAATGAATGGGTAGACGACGTGCAGGATTAGTTGATTCTCTTTGCTTGGTGAGTTGCTGAGAGGGTTGCAGAAGCATCCTCCGTTTATTTCGTTTTCCGTGTCTTAGAGAGGCTCTGATCTAGGACGACGTTTTTTTTATTTTTTGGATTTTATCTGTTGTTGGGATTTATTTATTATTTGAATGTATTCTCGGAATTTGATGACATGGCTATATTATTGGAGTGTATGTTGATATTCCGTTGTGATGTTTTATGTTGAGATATTCTATGCATGTCTATTGTGGATTATTCGAAGACGTGGCGTCTATTTATTAATTATTTATTATAATGCGTGATTTATCGCTTTAATAGAAATAGGGTGTTACAAATGTCACTAGAAGGGGGGTTGAATAGTGATCCTTTAAAAATTTCTCTGTGCTCTTAGAGAGGTTGAGCTTTCAAGAGTTTGCTTGGAGTAAGATGATTATTAAAACCGTAAATAATGTATAAACAAAGCAGAAAGTAAAGAGTAAAGTTTAAGAAAGATCACACGGAGAAGTTATCCTGGTTCACCCAATATGGGTTAGTCCAATCCCCACATCTTTTTGTGAGATTATCCACTAGTTCTTAGGAGTTTCTTCCTCCTTTTTGCAATGTGCAAATCAATATGTATTCTCTAAGCCTCACCAGGCTTACACTGACACTCGAGCTCTTGAAGAGCTTGAGGCTGAACAACTATGTATTTTCTTAGCCTCACCAGGCTTACACTACTGATATTCTTAGCTTCAGAAAGCTTACACTTATCACTCAAGATTTTACAGGCTTGAGGATATACAATCAAAATGAGTTTTGATGTTTGGATCTAATTACAACTTTCAAGCTACTAAGACAATGAGAGATTGTAGTTTGTAATACTCTTAAAAAGGTGATCCGAAAATATGATTGAGAACTGTAAGAGTGTTTTTGATATTGAGATTGATTGATGAATTTCTTGCTTGTATGTAGGCTAGTGATTTTATTTCAAATTTATGCTTTCTTTGTTGAGAGAAAGCTTCTATTTATAGCCAGCCTTCATCCTTCAATATCTTGCAGCTGTTCATTCTTGTGTGGAGACCCTTGCTGTTGATAGGAATTGCAAAACTGCCATTGTCCCATCTTTTTGTACGCTAAGCTTGAGCTTATCAGCCTCGACCTCAACTTTTTACACTAAGAGCTTGAGCTTGTCTTTGTACAGGAGCGTGTATGAACAGTAAAAGTACATGAACAGTAAAAAGTCATTTCTCTTTACCACTTTTTTCTTGCTTGTTCTCCAAGATGCATCATTGTCATTGTCCTTGCAATGCTTTGTCTCCAAGACATCATTTATTAATTATATTAGCATACTTGGTCACCAAGTCTTTGTACTTTTAGTCTTTTTGCTTGCTTGCTCATCAAGATACAACTATAGAGCTTTGACAACATCCTTATCTTTATCAAATGATTAGCACATGATTGAAATAAAATGTTTGTACATTTTCCCTTGCTTGTGCACATGGCATTTCCTTTGTGATGCTTTATGAATTAAATCACTAATTAACCTTTCTTGATTAATAATGAATTATTATCATATTCTTCATGAAAGCTTGAGCATAATCATCCAAGGATACATGGCTTTATCATAATGTGAGAATTTGGTCTTTTCCTATCCTTAATAAAATCCACTCAAGAGCACTCATTAAATAACCAAATAGAATTATAATCTTAATTTTAATACAAGAGTTTGTTTATCATTTAAAAACAATTTTAAAGGGATTTTTGCTTCAACAACATTAACTTCCCTTGAGATTTTTTTAAATAACACAAACACCCATTATTATTTTTCAAACACATCAATCTCATATTATCCATTTCGATAACTTTGTAAATATAGTATAATTTAATTTCAATCATCTTGGTTTGCTTGTATCTGTATATGTTTTCTATTTTCACAATTAAGTTAAATAAGGTTTTATTTCTCGTAATGGAGAAACAATAACAACATTTGTTTTACCACAAAATATAATCAAACATTGGCAATTACAAAAGAGATCAAAAGAGAGTATAAAAATGAGAAGAATTTTGGTGGATGAACATTGTGGTTGATTAATGAAAAGGAAATAATCTTCGCTATATGTGTTTTATTACATTAAAGTTTAAAAATTAAACCACCATGATTGAGGAACAATAAGTTGGGAAAAATCACCTAAGTGAAAAATGGAAAGAAAAAATTGTCGAAAATGATATGCGTTCATACTCGTATGAAGAAGTTAATTGCATAAAAAAATGGAATTAACAAAGTTTAAATTGTGTTATAATATAAGAGACATGCTTGTCAATTGGTAAAAAAAAAAGGGATATTAGTGTTTAGTTAAAAGAAAGAGCGGGTGTTTGTGTTATTTAAGAAGACTTTCTGGAAGGTTAGTGTGATTTGCCCATGATTTTTTTTAAGAGTAATTTGCTCATGATAAAATCATTGAAATAGTTGTTATTAAATATTATGAAGTGGTAAACTAAAAATATGTAAAAATATTAAAAATAATAAAGATTTCATTATTGATAAGATGTCGTTATGAGTCCCGTGTATGAATTGTATAACTATGTATATATATTATTTAGTGATTTATTTATCATTTTTTTCAGTGTTTTTTATAGTCATATTTCTAAAAGATATAACCTAATAACTAACAATCAACAACAATAAAACAAATATTATTTTATAATATGACATGGTGGCCTGACTTCTTTGATTCTTGTCGTTTCCAAATATGTTGAGATATGCATGATTCAAGGTGTCTTGTTGGCCTACACTTTGGTTCTTCAAGCTCAAAAGAGCTTTTATGCTTGCTGATTTATTTAGGGAGTTGTTGCCATTTGGAGTTTGACACTTTTAGAAAATTTGTTTTTGATTGAGATTAAGATTAAATTTATTTTTAAGAGAGTGAGTTTGTTTTAATTTGTCTTTCAAAGAGAAAAAAATAAGGGGAGGTTGAAGCAAAATACGCAAAATGATATACTTTTGATAATGTGTCAAAATACTAAGAAGGAGTAAGATTGTATTTGTGGTAGACATTAAGTTTCATATTTAGAGAATAGATTGTTTTCAACTCTTTAGATATTTAGAAGTTGAATTATAGAAAAATTTGTCTTCATTGGGATTAAGATTAAGTTTGTTTGTTCTTTAAAAAACGATTAAGTTAGTGTGTTTTATCGAGTGAGTTTGTTTTAATTTGTTTTTAAGAGAGAAAAAATAGGAGGAAGTTGAAGCAAAAGATACAAAAGGATATAATTTTGATGACGTGTCAAAAAATTAAGAAGGGGTAAGATGTATTTTTGGTGCACATTAAGTTTCATAATTAGAGAATAGATTACTAATAATAATTTACATGAGTTAGCACAATAAAAGAGCAGAAAGACGGACACAATTTAAACCATCTCTATAGAATATAAATATAAATATTTGGGTATTTGTTTAAAATATAGATGTTTATATACTAAATCATATATATACTTTCTACATTCCCAATTTTTTAAACAATTTGACCATTTTTTTGTCAAAAAAAAAAACAATTTGACCATTTTATTACATCATTAATAGACATTAATACTATTACTTTTTTTAGTTATCTCAATGGTCAAATATAGTTGCTAAGCTAATTTTTAGAATTTAATAACTATTCCTTACAATATAAGTAATTATTTTTTTTAGAATATAAATGTTTATCACATTTGACAAAATTGTAAAGAAAATAATTGCTATTAAAACTATTATATTTTTGCTCAATTTCCATATAGCTATTAAACTAATTTTGTAATCAATTGAAAAGACCCATTTATATTTATAACTGATTTAGAGGATTAAATTCATTATTTTACTTAAAGATGAAATTTTAAGTACATTGTATCGTTGAATATATTATATAATTTGGACTTTCTTGTATCTATATAGTCTACATACATTGTTTGGGTTACATCTAAGTATTCACCGTTCCACAAATACACAAAAATGTCCAAGCTTCATGTTATTTTATTCTTCTTGGTGTCTTTAGTTTTTGCATCAATAACTTTCTTGGTGTGTGATACCACTGGAAATGGGGATGAAAGTAGTAAACTTCACATTATATACATGGGATCACTTCCTAAGGAATCATCATATTCTCCAACCTCCCACCATATTAGCATGTTGCTACAAGTTATTGATGGTAGAAACAAAGAAAATTACTTAGTTCGAAGTTATCATAGGAGTTTTAATGGTTTTTCTGCCTTACTCAACAATCAACAAAAGGAAAAACTTGCTCAAATGAAAGGTGTGGTCTCAGTTTTTCCAAGCCAGGAGCTTCACCTTCAGACGACAAGATCTTGGGATTTCCTAGGATTTCCTCAATCGGTTAAAAGATATGAAACAATTGAAAGTGATTTAGTGGTTGGAGTCATAGATAGTGGAATTTGGCCAGAATCTGAAAGTTTTAATGACAAAGGTACATATGTGTTACTATCTTGTAATATTTTTAAAAAAATTTATGAATAATTATATGTATGATATACTGGCCACTAGTTTTGACCACATGACACTAGAAAATGTTATTGTATAGATTGTTATATAAAAATTTATTATAATTAGAAGATTGAATCCATTTTGATTAGTGTATCTGTTGAAGTAATTTATTTTGTATATTTTGAAATCATTTATTTGAACAAAATATGTACCTAAGTAATTTTAATTTAGGGGTTTAATTTTTATGAAATTTTTTTAAAAATATAATTTTGGAATTAAAAATCTATGTAGACTTGTTAAAAATATAGGTCATTTCCTGTTTTAGCCCCTGTAAAATTTTGCGGTTTGATTTGCATCCTTATAAAACTTTTTTTTTCGGAAAACATCCCTCCTCCATCCAACTCATCAAATGCGCATATATGGCACTAACTTGGTTTTTTATTTTAATTTTTATTTATTTTTAATTGTCCACATCATTTTTTTTAAATATCTGAAAATTAATTTTAAAAAATAAAAAAAATCCAAAAAATCATAAAAATATTAAGATTGTTTTCCAAAAAATCTAAAAAACGAAAAAAAGTAACTTTTTTTTCAAATATTAAAAAGTCAGAAAAAACGATAAGATTTTTTTGAAATTTTTGGTTTTTTTTTCGAAATTCAAATATTAAAAAAAATCAGAAAAAATATTCGGGTTTTAATTAATTTTTTTTAAAGATTCTAGATTTTAATTTTCAAAATCAAAAAGTTAAAATTAGAAAAAAAAAATTAGAAATTTAAAAAAATTTAAGTTTTTTCTACAAAAAAAAATATAGATAATATTTTATTTTTAAAATTCTGGATACAAATTTTTTTAAAAATGTAGAAAAAATTCTGATTTTCGTTTCGAAAATTTTATTCCATATTTTTTGAAATTAAAATTAAAAAAATAAGTCATTTTTTTACGAAATTTTTGAAATTAAAAAGTTCATTTTTTATTTTTTAAACAAAAAATAAAAAATTTGGAAATTACTTTTTGTAATAAAAAAAAATTCTGAATTAAAAATAGAAATCTTGAATTTTTTTATTTTCAAAAATTATTTTTCAAATTTTTTAAATTATTTTTATTTCTAAATAATATAAGTGAATTTATATTATAATTTTAAAAAAAATAGGGACAAATGCCACGTGTACCCTTAAAAAAATAAAATTAATTATACGGTCAGCATGCCACGCAGTGTACCACGTCAGCAAATATGCACAGTCATATGGGGGAGGGGTGTTTTCCGAAAAAAAAAGTTTTACGAGGATGCAAATCAAACCGAAAATTTTATAGGGGCGAAAACCGGAAATGATCTATATTACAGGGGTGAAAAACACTATTAACCCTATATTTTATGACTTAAATGACCTACATAGCAAAAACCAGTTTAAAAGACTAATCTAAAATAATCAAATAACTTAAAAGGATCATAATATGTATTTTTCCTATAGTATGTGTATGTGATATTCACTTTCAGTTTCATCATAATATGAATGGTGTTGGTCATCAGTTTAAATTATAGTTTAGATTGTAGGAAGAAATTGAAGTATGATGAGAAGGTTGAAATAACTATGATCAAGGTATTATTGAAGTAATTAATTTTAGGGTTAAATAAGTTTTTCGTCCTTACAAATATATCAAATTTTGATTTTAGTCCTTAAAAAATAAAATGAGATGTTTACATCCTCACAAAAAAATTTGTTTTATTTTTGGTCCCTAATAAATATAGTTTTGACATTCTTTTTTACATTTTTCTGTACATAATAGGAATATATAAAGGTTGGAGATAATAAACAGACATAACATGGATACATCTTGAGCATAAAAGAGTTATAATCTTGACATTTATATGAACATAAATTGGTCATTAAGGACCATAAAGAAAATAATTTTTTTGTGAGGATGAAAATATTATGTTTTATATTTTATGGACTAAAATCAAAATTTGTTATATTTATAAGGACAAAAAATTTATTTAACCCTTAATTTATATGTTTTTATTATTAGGTTTTGGTCCTATTCCAAAAAAGTGGAAGGGAGTTTGTGCAGGCGGTGGAAACTTCAGTTGTAACAACAAGATCATCGGAGCACGATGGTATTCTGGTAGCGGCGATAAGAGCGCAAGAGACTATTTTGGTCATGGAACCCATGTATCATCAATAGCAAGTGGAAGAAAGGTAAATGATATTAGCTATCATGGTCTTGCAAAAGGAACTATAAGAGGTGGAGTCCCATCTTCAAGGATTGCTACATACAAAGTTTGTAACCCAAAATGTAGTGATGAAAATGTTCTAGCTGCATTTGATGATGCCATTGCTGATGGAGTTGATATCATCACAGTTTCTCTTGGAAACAACAATTATGTCGAATTCCTAAAAGATACTCTTGCAATTGGTTCTTTTCATGCCATGGAAAAGGGAATACTCACGGTGCATGCAGCAGGAAACTCTGGTCCTGGCCCAAGTACCATTTCAAGTATAGCACCTTGGTTATTTAGTGTTGCTGCCACTACCATAGATCGTCAATTTATTGATAAGCTCGTTCTTGGAAATGGAGAGACTTGTATTGGGAAGTCAGTTAATGTTGTCCCCTCAAATGGCACAAAATTTCCAATAGTTGAGTGTAATGCTCAAGCTTGCCACGTAGATTATAAATCCTTTGAAAAGTGTCCATGTGCACATAAAAAAGTGGTGAAGGATAAGCTTGTATTAAGTGGAGATCTAGGTGGTGGAATGTTGGCTTATGAAAATGGGGCAATTGGTGCAATCATTAATTATACAGATGATATTTCTCATGTAACTCATTGGCCTTCAATTTACTTAGATTCAAAAGTCTATCTTCATGTTCAATCTTACACTAAGTCTACTAAATATCCTGAAGCTGAAATATTGAAGAGCGATATCTTTCATGATACCACTGCTCCTAAAATTGCATCTTTCTCTTCTCGTGGCCCAAATCCTCTAGTTCCCGAAATTATGAAACCAGATATAAGTGCCCCAGGTGTGGATATCTTGGCTGCATATTCACCTGCCGGCCCAAGCATTGACGATTCGGTTTTAAATGCAAGCGAGAAATACAACATATTGTCTGGTACCTCTATGGCATGTCCCCATGTTGCTGGAGTTGTTGCATATGTCAAATCATTTCATCCAAATTGGTCCCCTGCAGCTATCAAATCTGCCATTATGACGACGGCAGAACCAATAAATGGAAGTTATGATTTGGTAGGTGAGTTTGCTTATGGATCAGGTAATGTTAATCCACAACAAGCTCTTCACCCTGGATTGATTTATGACATCACAAAACAAGATTATATCCAAATGCTTTGTAATTTTGGTTATAATGATACCAAACTTGAACAAATTAGTGGAAAAAAGTCAAGTTGTCATGGAGCTTCCAAAAGATCCTTAGTGAAACAAATAAACTATCCTGCACTAGTTATATCTGTTGAGCCTCACAAACATTTCAATGTTAAGATTCATAGAACAATGACAAATGTTGGCTCTCCTAACTCAACCTACAGGGCTACAATCAATGCAATTCATAAAATCAAGATTAGAGTGAAGCCAAAGATTCTCTCATTTGGATCCTTAAATGAGAAACAATCCTTTGTTGTCACTATTGTTGGAAGAGCAAAATTAAATCAAACTGTGTTTTCTTCATCACTTATTTGGTCGGATGGAACCCACAATGTGAAGAGTCCAATTATTGTACAAAGACTTCCTTAGCATTCTAAACCATGTCATTGTTATGGCTACTAAATATGACTATCTGTCTCAAATAAATCCGATGTTTGTTTCCTAGTTCTTCATGTTATTTTCATAATAGTATAAAATTCAATATACATATTGTCAATCCAATGTAATTTGAGGTCTAAAGCAAACATTAAAATAAGACATTTTATGTAAGGAAATATAAAATAAAATTAGATTTTACTAATTTTCTGCAAAAGAAAATGTAAAATATATATATATATATACTAGTATATATATATATATATATATATATATATATATATACTAGTATATATATATATATATATATATATATATATATATCTGTGTGTGTGTGTTTAAATAAATAAAATGTTGATTTATTAATTTTAGCAAGTTTACTAGATAAAAATAACTAACGAAAAGATAGGCATAATTGTGTTTCGTTGAATATATGTTTTATTGTATAATGTTAATTTTTATTCAATTGTACTCTTTCAGTTTCATAATAATTATATCAACATATTGAAAAATACAAGAAATTGGGGTTAAATTTGTGTTTTATTCTTCTCCAATAAAATCCTTTTGTTAATAAAACTTATGTTGGGTATTTGTATGTGTTGGAGTAAGCCCTAATAGTCGATCTATATTAATTGGGTCTGGCTTTGTATCATGATATTGTTATAAATATATATTGTGAATATATGAATAATAAGGCATTTCTTTAATGATTTTGTTTTGTTTCAAAATAATAAAGTCCCTAGAATAGTTAGTCTGTTTAATGGAACATTAAGTGTAACTTAATTGTGAGACCCCGTTAAACATAAGGAAACTATTGTTAAAGTATTCGTAGTCAAGCTTTATTGAGAAGTGGGATATCATTAAAGCATAGAGACTATTATGTGGATACACTGATGATCACATCTCACAGATCATGGATAAAGAGTTATCAAGTCTACACATAAATATAAATATTAGGAGTAATATTTATATTGGATTGACCCACCATGAGAATACTATATTGTAAAAGTTATGAAAAATGTCATAAGATATTCTCATAGTGATAGTGGTGTATTCCACCCTTTGACCTGAAACCACTATGTACCCTAGATGTTGGAGTCGAGTGCTTTGTCACCATTCAAACGTTGTTTGTAACAAGATGACTATAAAGTTGGTTGATGGGTACTCTGTAACGCCCCAGTTGCTATTTTACTATTTTTGGTTGATTTTAATATGTTTGGTGTATTTTTATATGAAAATGTTGAATTATGTGAATATTAGTGTGTTGTTATTTGATATATATTTTATTATATATTTATTTGTAGAATTTTATGGAAATAGGAAAAATTATATTTATTTTAGAAAAGAGGGAGTTATTAGAGTTAATAGAATTAAGGAGGGTTAATGAGAAATTTAATAAGATTTAGTGAGGGAGTAAATAGAAAGAAGGAGTTATGTTTGGTTGGTAAGGAATAGAAAGAGGCAGACAAAACTTTGTACGTACAGAAAAGAAAACCTAGCTTTTGGGAGAAAGAGAGAAGAACCAAGAGCAAAGGAGGATTAGCCAAGAGGAGAGATTTGCTGTAGCTTTTATTCATCTAATCAGGTAAGGGT
This sequence comes from Medicago lupulina, assembly GCA_958299785.1. Taxonomy (NCBI): domain Eukaryota; kingdom Viridiplantae; phylum Streptophyta; class Magnoliopsida; order Fabales; family Fabaceae; genus Medicago; species Medicago lupulina. The sequence continues at coordinate 21,974,879 of OY283146.1, forward strand.
GAGCCTAACTTCAATAATCTTAATTGTGAATCATTTGTTCTTGATTGGCATAGGGTTTGAGAGGATTGAGATGGGTTTTATGAACTAGGGTTAAGATGAATTTGTGATGAATTGATGAGGGTTTGATGTGTAAGACTGTAGAACGTGTTACAGAACCTAGATTATTCCCTAGGACGACGTTGCAGGTGAATTAGAAGTTAGATTGGAGAGATTGGAGACGTTTTGGTGAATTTAGGTCGGAACCCGTGTGGGTTCTGAGATCACTCGCCTGTGGCGAGTGATCACTCACCGTGGCGAGTAACCCTTGGTTGCTCGCGAGGCGAGCAGTATAGCTCGCCGTGGCGAGCTTGTCCCTTAATTTTAGGACTTTGGCCCAAGTGATGATGGTTTTGAGTGCCCTTATATTTATAGAGATGACCTGTGAAGTTGGTTTAGCCAAATTGGATTTAGAGAGCTTAAAAATGAGGATTTTTGGTGAAAATGTCAAAAAGGCCGAAGCACCCAGTATTTCTCGCCTCCAGCTCGCCCCCAACTCGCCTCCGGCGAGTGAGCTGATGTGAGTACTCGCCTGTGGCGAGCAGGTACTCGCTGTGGCGAGTTAGTTAGTTGTTTGGACTGTTTGTTGTTTTTGCGATCTGATTTCGCATGGGACTTGAGAGGGACCCTTGGGGTAGTGTTGAGATGTTTTATACCCTTAGATGAGTTACGTAAAGATGATTGCTGATGGTTCTTTTATGTTGTGATTAATTGATGTATTGTTGATAGTAAGTGATGTTTAAATATGATGATTATGTGATTGAGATGATGTTACGTGTTGTGATGTATATGATTGATGAGATGATATTCTACCATGTAACTATTATACTTGCATGTGTCAGTTTTGCATTATGAATGATGTTTGAGACGGTGTATTAAGTTGTTAGATGACGAGTCCATGCATTTGCATATTTATGAGACGGTGGAGCTTTATGCTCAAAGCGACGGTGGAGCTTTATGCTCAAAGCGACGGTGGAGCATTTGCTCAAAGCGACGGTGAAGCATATTAATGCTATAAATATATGGTACCACATGCATGATGTTGAGACGTTAGGTGTTGCATTTAGTCGAGTCAATTGTGACATATATGAGATGATGTTTTGAGACGTTGATGCTTGATATGATGTTGTTATAATGATGCTTATGATGTGGTTATGATGATGCTTATGATGTTGTTATGATGATGCTTATGATGATGTTATGACGTGCTATAATGTATATGTTATGAGTTGGATTTATGATTGTTAATCTTGACGTTTGATTTATATATTAATATTATTGTTGTGAATCTCACCCCTTCTGCTGGAATTGCCGCCCCGTGGGCAAGTGCAGGTAGCGAAGGATAGATAGGAGTTGGCTCTCGTGTCGTAGGCTCTGATACGTAACGGGATGGGGATTTTGATGTTTAATTCTTTCATTCCTTATGTATCATTTTATTTGAAGGACATGTCGTTGGAGATTTTATCTTTATGCAATAAATTGTAGTATGATGAGGCCTTTGTGCCAAGGATGATGACATAGTTGTTGATTGATTTTTAAATAAATATTCCGCTGCAGATTTTTATAAAATGAGGTGTTGAATTAAATAGTTTTTATAATCTATTTAAACTGAATTTTGAAAAGTAGATGTAATACTCCGTTGTACGTTGAACTCTGATGTTTTATATAATATTACGTTGTTTTGGGAAAACGGGGTGTTACAATTGGTATCAGAGCAGGTCGGTCTGTCAGACCATTAGTAGAGTCGTGTCGAGCCTAGTAGTGTGGTGTGACAGTTTTACACTGTCTTATGTTGTTCTGATTTGCTGTTCTGTTTTGCTGTTCTGATTGTTGTTTGCGATGAAGGACTTTGAGATGGCTGGAAGGAATGATGTTGCTCTTGCTGCTGCTTTGCAAGCGATGGCTCAAGCTGTGGGTCAACAGAATAATGCTGGTAGTGCTAATGAGGGAGTGAGGATGTTGGAGACATTCTTGAGGAATCATCCACCAACCTTCAAAGGAAGATACGACCCTGACGGAGCTCAGTTGTGGCTGAAGGAGGTCGAGAGGATCTTCCGAGTAATGCAGTGTAGTGATGTTCAGATGGTGCGCTTTGGCACGCACATGTTGGCTGAGGAGGCTGACGACTGGTGGGTAAGCACTCAACCCATTCTCCAGGCTGAAGGAGCTGAGATTACATGGGCTGTGTTCAGAAGAGAGTTCTTGAGGAGGTATTTTCCGGAAGATGTCCGAGGTAAGAAGGAGATAGAGTTCCTTGAGCTGAAGCAGGGAGACATGTCTATCACAGAATATGCTGCTAAGTTTGTCGAGTTGGCAAAGTTTTATCCGCACTATACTGCTGAGACTGCTGAGTTCTCCAAGTGCATCAAGTTTGAGAATGGTCTGCATGCTGAGATTAAGCGGGCCATCGGTTATCAAAAGATCCGTAACTTCACTGAATTGGTGAGTAGCTGCAGGATTTATGAGGAGGATACCAAAGCTCATTATAAGGTTATGAAGGAGAGGAAAGGTAAGCAACAAGATCGTGGAAAGCCTTATAGTGCTCCGACCGATAAGAGTAAGAAGGAAGTGAATGATGAGAGGAGGCCCCAGAAAAAGGCTGCTCCTGCTGAGATTACTTGTTACACTTGTGGCGAGAAAGGCCATAAGAGCAATGCATGTACTATTGAGGTGAAGAGGTGCTACCGTTGTGGTCAAAAAGGGCATATCACTAGTGACTGCAAGTTTGATGATGTCGTGTGTTTCAACTGCAATGAGCAAGGACACATTGGTTCGCAGTGTAAGCAACCTAAGAAGACTAAGACTACTGGTAGAGTGTTTGCTTTGGCTGGTACTCAGACGTGAGTGAGGATCGTCCGATCAGAGGTACATTTTCGAGGACAAAAATTCTCTAAGTTGGGGAGAGTTGTAACGCCCCAGTTGCTATTTTACTATTTTTGGTTGATTTTAATATGTTTGGTGTATTTTTATATGAAAATGTTGAATTATGTGAATATTAGTGTGTTGTTATTTGATATATATTTTATTATATATTTATTTGTAGAATTTTATGGAAATAGGAAAAATTATATTTATTTTAGAAAAAGAGGGAGTTATTAGAGTTAATAGAATTAAGGAGGGTTAATGAGAAATTTAATAAGATTTAGTGAGGGAGTAAATAGAAAGAAGGAGTTATGTTTGGTTGGTAAGGAATAGAAAGAGGCAGACAAAACTTTGTACGTACAGAAAAGAAAACCTAGCTTTTGGGAGAAAGAGAGAAGAACCAAGAGCAAAGGAGGATTAGCCAAGAGGAGAGATTTGCTGTAGCTTTTATTCATCTAATCAGGTAAGGGTGAGCCTAACTTCAATAATCTTAATTGTGAATCATTTGTTCTTGATTGGCATAGGGTTTGAGAGGATTGAGATGGGTTTTATGAACTAGGGTTAAGATGAATTTGTGATGAATTGATGAGGGTTTGATGTGTAAGACTGTAGAACGTGTTACAGAACCTAGATTATTCCCTAGGACGACGTTGCAGGTGAATTAGAAGTTAGATTGGAGAGATTGGAGACGTTTTGGTGAATTTAGGTCGGAACCCGTGTGGGTTTTGAGATCACTCGCCTGTGGCGAGTGATCACTCGCCGTGGCGAGTAACCCTTGGTTGCTCGCGAGGCGAGCAGTATAGCTCGCCGTGGCGAGCTTGTCCCTTAATTTTAGGACTTTGGCCCAAGTGATGATGGTTTTGAGTGCCCTTATATTTATAGAGATGACCTGTGAAGTTGGTTTAGCCAAATTGGATTTAGAGAGCTTAAAAATGAGGATTTTTGGTGAAAATGTCAAAAAGGCCGAAGCACCCAGTATTTCTCGCCTCCAGCTCGCCCCCAACTCGCCTCCGGCGAGTGAGCTGATGTGAGTACTCGCCTGTGGCGAGCAGGTACTCGCTGTGGCGAGTTAGTTAGTTGTTTGGACTGTTTGTTGTTTTTGCGATCTGATTTCGCATGGGACTTGAGAGGGACCCTTGGGGTAGTGTTGAGATGTTTTATACCCTTAGATGAGTTACGTAAAGATGATTGCTGATGGTTCTTTTATGTTGTGATTAATTGATGTATTGTTGATAGTAAGTGATGTTTAAATATGATGATTATGTGATTGAGATGATGTTACGTGTTGTGATGTATATGATTGATGAGATGATATTCTACCATGTAACTATTATACTTCCATGTGTCAGTTTTGCATTATGAATGATGTTTGAGACGGTGTATTAAGTTGTTAGATGACGAGTCCATGCATTTGCATATTTATGAGACGGTGGAGCTTTATGCTCAAAGCGACGGTGGAGCTTTATGCTCAAAGCGACGGTGGAGCATTTGCTCAAAGCGACGGTGAAGCATATTAATGCTATAAATATATGGTACCACATGCATGATGTTGAGACGTTAGGTGTTGCATTTAGTCGAGTCAATTGTGACATATATGAGATGATGTTTTGAGACGTTGATGCTTGATATGATGTTGTTATAATGATGCTTATGATGTGGTTATGATGATGCTTATGATGTTGTTATGATGATGCTTATGATGATGTTATGACGTGCTATAATGTATATGTTATGAGTTGGATTTATGATTGTTAATCTTGACGTTTGATTTATATATTAATATTATTGTTGTGAATCTCACCCCTTCTGCTGGAATTGCCGCCCCGTGGGCAAGTGCAGGTAGCGAAGGATAGATAGGAGTTGGCTCTCGTGTCGTAGGCTCTGATACGTAACGGGATGGGGATTTTGATGTTTAATTCTTTCATTCCTTATGTATCATTTTATTTGAAGGACATGTCGTTGGAGATTTTATCTTTATGCAATAAATTGTAGTATGATGAGGCCTTTGTGCCAAGGATGATGACATAGTTGTTGATTGATTTTTAAATAAATATTCCGCTGCAGATTTTTATAAAATGAGGTGTTGAATTAAATAGTTTTTATAATCTATTTAAACTGAATTTTGAAAAGTAGATGTAATACTCCGTTGTACGTTGAACTCTGATGTTTTATATAATATTACGTTGTTTTGGGAAAACGGGGTGTTACAATTGGTATCAGAGCAGGTCGGTCTGTCAGACCATTAGTAGAGTCGTGTCGAGCCTAGTAGTGTGGTGTGACAGTTTTACACTGTCTTATGTTGTTCTGATTTGCTGTTCTGTTTTGCTGTTCTGATTGTTGTTTGCGATGAAGGACTTTGAGATGGCTGGAAGGAATGATGTTGCTCTTGCTGCTGCTTTGCAAGCGATGGCTCAAGCTGTGGGTCAACAGAATAATGCTGGTAGTGCTAATGAGGGAGTGAGGATGTTGGAGACATTCTTGAGGAATCATCCACCAACCTTCAAAGGAAGATACGACCCTGACGGAGCTCAGTTGTGGCTGAAGGAGGTCGAGAGGATCTTCCGAGTAATGCAGTGTAGTGATGTTCAGATGGTGCGCTTTGGCACGCACATGTTGGCTGAGGAGGCTGACGACTGGTGGGTAAGCACTCAACCCATTCTCCAGGCTGAAGGAGCTGAGATTACATGGGCTGTGTTCAGAAGAGAGTTCTTGAGGAGGTATTTTCCGGAAGATGTCCGAGGTAAGAAGGAGATAGAGTTCCTTGAGCTGAAGCAGGGAGACATGTCTATCACAGAATATGCTGCTAAGTTTGTCGAGTTGGCAAAGTTTTATCCGCACTATACTGCTGAGACTGCTGAGTTCTCCAAGTGCATCAAGTTTGAGAATGGTCTGCATGCTGAGATTAAGCGGGCCATCGGTTATCAAAAGATCCGTAACTTCACTGAATTGGTGAGTAGCTGCAGGATTTATGAGGAGGATACCAAAGCTCATTATAAGGTTATGAAGGAGAGGAAAGGTAAGCAACAAGATCGTGGAAAGCCTTATAGTGCTCCGACCGATAAGAGTAAGAAGGAAGTGAATGATGAGAGGAGGCCCCAGAAAAAGGCTGCTCCTGCTGAGATTACTTGTTACACTTGTGGCGAGAAAGGCCATAAGAGCAATGCATGTACTATTGAGGTGAAGAGGTGCTACCGTTGTGGTCAAAAAGGGCATATCACTAGTGACTGCAAGTTTGATGATGTCGTGTGTTTCAACTGCAATGAGCAAGGACACATTGGTTCGCAGTGTAAGCAACCTAAGAAGACTAAGACTACTGGTAGAGTGTTTGCTTTGGCTGGTACTCAGACGTGAGTGAGGATCGTCCGATCAGAGGTACATTTTCGAGGACAAAAATTCTCTAAGTTGGGGAGAGTTGTAACGCCCCAGTTGCTATTTTACTATTTTTGGTTGATTTTAATATGTTTGGTGTATTTTTATATGAAAATGTTGAATTATGTGAATATTAGTGTGTTGTTATTTGATATATATTTTATTATATATTTATTTGTAGAATTTTATGGAAATAGGAAAAATTATATTTATTTTAGAAAAAGAGGGAGTTATTAGAGTTAATAGAATTAAGGAGGGTTAATGAGAAATTTAATAAGATTTAGTGAGGGAGTAAATAGAAAGAAGGAGTTATGTTTGGTTGGTAAGGAATAGAAAGAGGCAGACAAAACTTTGTACGTACAGAAAAGAAAACCTAGCTTTTGGGAGAAAGAGAGAAGAACCAAGAGCAAAGGAGGATTAGCCAAGAGGAGAGATTTGCTGTAGCTTTTATTCATCTAATCAGGTAAGGGTGAGCCTAACTTCAATAATCTTAATTGTGAATCATTTGTTCTTGATTGGCATAGGGTTTGAGAGGATTGAGATGGGTTTTATGAACTAGGGTTAAGATGAATTTGTGATGAATTGATGAGGGTTTGATGTGTAAGACTGTAGAACGTGTTACAGAACCTAGATTATTCCCTAGGACGACGTTGCAGGTGAATTAGAAGTTAGATTGGAGAGATTGGAGACGTTTTGGTGAATTTAGGTCGGAACCCGTGTGGGTTCTGAGATCACTCGCCTGTGGTGAGTGATCACTCGCCGTGGCGAGTAACCCTTGGTTGCTCGCGAGGCGAGCAGTATAGCTCGCCGTGGCGAGCTTGTCCCTTAATTTTAGGACTTTGGCCCAAGTGATGATGGTTTTGAGTGCCCTTATATTTATAGAGATGACCTGTGAAGTTGGTTTAGCCAAATTGGATTTAGAGAGCTTAAAAATGAGGATTTTTGGTGAAAATGTCAAAAAGGCCGAAGCACCCAGTATTTCTCGCCTCCAGCTCGCCCCCAACTCGCCTCCGGCGAGTGAGCTGATGTGAGTACTCGCCTGTGGCGAGCAGGTACTCGCTGTGGCGAGTTAGTTAGTTGTTTGGACTGTTTGTTGTTTTTGCGATCTGATTTCGCATGGGACTTGAGAGGGACCCTTGGGGTAGTGTTGAGATGTTTTATACCCTTAGATGAGTTACGTAAAGATGATTGCTGATGGTTCTTTTATGTTGTGATTAATTGATGTATTGTTGATAGTAAGTGATGTTTAAATATGATGATTATGTGATTGAGATGATGTTACGTGTTGTGATGTATATGATTGATGAGATGATATTCTACCATGTAACTATTATACTTCCATGTGTCAGTTTTGCATTATGAATGATGTTTGAGACGGTGTATTAAGTTGTTAGATGACGAGTCCATGCATTTGCATATTTATGAGACGGTGGAGCTTTATGCTCAAAGCGACGGTGGAGCTTTATGCTCAAAGCGACGGTGGAGCATTTGCTCAAAGCGACGGTGAAGCATATTAATGCTATAAATATATGGTACCACATGCATGATGTTGAGACGTTAGGTGTTGCATTTAGTCGAGTCAATTGTGACATATATGAGATGATGTTTTGAGACGTTGATGCTTGATATGATGTTGTTATAATGATGCTTATGATGTGGTTATGATGATGCTTATGATGTTGTTATGATGATGCTTATGATGATGTTATGACGTGCTATAATGTATATGTTATGAGTTGGATTTATGATTGTTAATCTTGACGTTTGATTTATATATTAATATTATTGTTGTGAATCTCACCCCTTCTGCTGGAATTGCCGCCCCGTGGGCAAGTGCAGGTAGCGAAGGATAGATAGGAGTTGGCTCTCGTGTCGTAGGCTCTGATACGTAACGGGATGGGGATTTTGATGTTTAATTCTTTCATTCCTTATGTATCATTTTATTTGAAGGACATGTCGTTGGAGATTTTATCTTTATGCAATAAATTGTAGTATGATGAGGCCTTTGTGCCAAGGATGATGACATAGTTGTTGATTGATTTTTAAATAAATATTCCGCTGCAGATTTTTATAAAATGAGGTGTTGAATTAAATAGTTTTGAGTAAATTACACTCCCCTCCCCTCAAAGATGCATGAATTACACTCCCCTCCCCTCTTAAGTTAAAATATACACTCCCCTCCCCTCTTATTCAAAACATATTAGAATAAATTTCACTCCCCTCCCCTAAGAGAAGCTTGAATTACATCCCCCTCCCCTCTTATGTTAAAATCTACACTTTACTCCCTCAATATTCTTTTTTATTATTTCTAATAATCTAACAAAAAATAATAATTTATCACACTTAAAAAAATAGTATTGTGGGTCTATTTTAATATAATAAAAAATTGAATACATATTTTTTTGCTATTTTTTATTCAAAATTTATTAACATGTAGTTTTAAACCCTATTATAAAATATGAAACAACCCAAAACAAAATTAAAATATATGAAAAATTACTAAAATCATTAAAGCATGATTATTTAAAAGTTAATTTTATACACTAATTTATAAAATCAATAGCAATATATTTAAATTTAATTATCATTGACATTTAAACTATAAAGAAATGAATTAATTTTTCTTAAATGGTGATTCAAAATTAATATATATTATAAGAATATTTATTTATGTTCAAATAGATTAAAGTGTAGTGCATATTTAATTATTAAGGGAGGGGTTTGTAATTCAAGCATCTTATAAGGGAGGGGAGCATAATTTTTAACATAAAAAAAATATTGAGGGAGTAAAGTGTATATTTCAACTTAAGAGGGGAGGGGAGTGTAATTCAAGCATCTTTGAGGGGAGGGGGTTGTAATTTACTCAATAGTTTTTATAATCTATTTAAACTGAATTTTGAAAAGTAGATGTAATACTCCGTTGTACGTTGAACTCTGATGTTTTATATAATATTACGTTGTTTTGGAAAAACGGGGTGTTACATACTCCACGAATCATGTTGAGGGACATGAGTGACCTAGATGGAATTTGCCCCTCCTACATAACAAGAGAAATGTCTACGAGCCTAATATTGAACTGGACAGGGATGACATACTATGTCTTGTGTTCAATATAGACATGAGGGCAAAAAGGTAATTATACACATAAACATTATCACGGAAATGTTTCGTCAGATCACATGACATTCTCGTCATTTGGGTAATAGTGATGTGTTGCTAGATACCGCTCATTGTTTATAATATTAAATACATGATTTAATATTATTGCCAACGTTACGAGAACTTATAGGGTCACATACAAAGGACACATAGATGAGAGAAATAAATAAGTAAGACTTATTTATAAAATAATAAGTGAGACTTATTTGTAATTAAATAAGTATGTATGACTTATTACTTAATTGTGAAAATAGAGAAACACGGTCAATCGTAAGGTACGATGTACGTAAGTGCTTGACTTTCTGAGCACACAAGTGGTTCTATAAATAGAACCCTTGTGCTAAAACTTTTGGTTGCTTGAAAGACTTAACCTAATTCTAAAAGTTAGAAACCTAGACGCCGCTCTCTAAACCCTATTCTCTTTGAAACCTAATTCTTTTCGTGTGGACTGAGTAGAGGCATTGCTAGGTTGCTTTGTTTGTGAACAGAAATAACTCTGCTACAATGATTCTACGCTTCAAGAGGTAAACACATAATCCTTAAAGTGTTTAAGTATGTGTTCTTGTTGATTTGTGATTAATGATTTAATCAAGATCCGTTTTCATTGGGATTTGTTCCGTTAAGAGGATTAAATTTTTGAAAAACCCCTCTCAAAATCCCTTTAGTGGTATCAGAGCATTAATTCTGATTAAATCATTATATTCGAATCGTTTTTTTCATGTTGATGATTATATGATGATGTATTAAAGTGTGAGACGCATCTATTTGATTAAATGTGTTTAATCATATCGTTTAATTGCGTGTATGATGTCGCTGTTAAAACATTTGCTATGCCTTTGAATTCGATTCAAGAGAGCTGTATCTGTCAAGAGTTGACACTACGGTATACAATAGGCAAGTTGCGTTAATTTCCTGAATTTGATTCAATTTTAGTATCCCGCACATTTACGGTAGCAAATTACTAATTAAATATTATTTTATGAAAAGAGTTTCGTAAAGAGTCTCCATCAATTTTAAGTTGACTCAATTCGGTATGTATCTTGGCATATTGTATACGGTCATTGTTATTGCACATGATTGTTGAACCAAATTATATCCAGCAAATTTTAAAAGTGATGTTTGATTTGCTTAAAATTTGTAATGGTGATTTAAAGCAATTTTGTTTTACAAATGTTGAATTACTCTCAATTGTCATCAATTCTTTTTAAAAGGGTATTAAATATTAAAGATCATGATATGCTGGATGTTGAAGGATTCAAAAAGGTGTTTTATTATTTTAAATTTGGAATTTAAATTAGTTACAAGATTTCCGTATAATATGCCTTAATAGCAGTGCAAATTGACCGGAACTAAATTGATGCTAATTATTTTTTTTAATAGTTTAATAATAATATTAAAGAGAGCTGATCTTATTATTTATTATTAAATACTTAAGAAAATAACAATATAATTGAATTAGATTCTATTGCCATTAAGCCATGATATATTCGATATATTTAAATATGGCAGTGCGAAATTGTTGCTAAAATCTCGTATATTTTGTTTCAAGAATAAATATGGGACATTTTGTTTGAACCTGTTTTGGGAATGTATTCAATTGTATTAAAAACTTTGAACTACATGTTAATTTTATGGAAAATTAGTTGCCCAAATATTAGACTTGCGTATTAATCACTTTCGGAATCGGATCAGATCCGTTTTAGTGAATTATTTTATAAGTAGACTTGCATTTTATTAGACTTGTCCAAAATGTATTTAGTCAATTATTTTAATGATTATAATATTAATAGTAAGTGGTATTATTATTTAATTCATATGGTATATGGTTATGACCTTAGAATTTTGGCGCGTGATTTATTTTAGTTAAATACGACCTGCGTGTCGTTGTTTATTTTAATTATTTTACGTATTGTAACGCCCATTTTTGATTATTTAGTTATTTGATTTATTTGAGAAATTGCTATATATTTTTATATATATTATGTGATGTTAGGTGAAGATTTAATATGATTTTATGCGACGTGGTGACTTATTTTATTGTTAAATAAAATAAGATTTGAAAATAAAATAAAATATTTAGTTGTGGGTTAGTTTTGGATTTTAGAGAGTTATGTGGGAGAAAGAGTAAATAAGATAAGATTTGTTGGGAGTATATAAAGGGAAAATTAGGTCAAGAGAGTCTGTATACGCGTTACTGAGTTTTGGAGAAAAAGAGAGGAAACGGCTGCGTGAAGGGAGAAGAGCATTAGGGCTGCGATTTTTTTGCTTTAACCAGGTAAGGGTGAGCCTAACATTTGATTATATTATTCTGTAATTCATCTAATCAGGATCAACAATCATAGGGCTGTTTTGAGAGAATTGAAATTAGGGTAAAAGTGGAGAAAAATCACGAATTAGGCTATGAAGCTGTAGAACAGAAGTGTAGGATGAGTACAGAACGTAGATTAACCATAATGATGATGTTTCTGAGAGTTTGGATGATTTAGATGATGAATTTGGGAAACTTTTGTGTGATATTCGCTGAACCCGTAGCAGTCGGTTCATCGCTCGCCTGGGCGAGCTATGCAACTCGCCGCGGCGAGCAGACCTAGTTTACTCGCGAGGCGAGCAACCCAGCTCGCCATAGCGAGCATTACCCTAGAGCTCGCGAGGCGAGCACTCCAACTCGCCATAGCGAGCAGGACCTTAGTTACTCGCGAGGCGAGCATTCCCACTCGCCATAGCGAGTTATGTCAGAACCTGAACCTGATCTGTTTGCGACCTGTAGTCGCGTATGACCTTGAGAGATGACCTTTGGGTAGCTTCTGGGATTTTTACTGAAGTTTAATATGATCTGTGATGATGATATATGATGATTGAGATTGTTTATGATGATTTTATGAAGCTTATGTGTGATATATGAATTAATTAAGTCATGAGTGTTTGATTTACTTGCGATGCTTGCACAATGATTGCTATCTGTATGATGTACTTGCTGCCATGTTGCTATTTACTTATGAATAGTTGCTGCATGTGTCAGTCCTTGATGATTAAGATGTTTTGCGACGTTTAAGATGTTAACTTGTTTAAGTTAAAAGTGTCGAGTCTCATGCATACTCATTCTATGATGGGGGCTTATGCCCTGGAGTTTTTACTCACCAGCGACGAGGGCTTATGCCCTGGAGCTTTGCTCACCAGCGACGAAGGCTTATGCCTTGGAGTATATATATGCTCATAGCGACGAGGGCTCATGTCCTGGATTGGTACCACATGCATATAAGACGTAGGGTTGCATAGTCAAGTGATGATGTCGAGTCGTGTCGTCTAAGATGTTTACTAAGATGTTATGATGTTGATTATGATGCTGCTAAATGATGTGTTGTTTATGTTGATGTTCTAAATGCTAGATGTTTATCTGTGATATGATGAATTATGTTTGGATGTTGTTTTGTGATTATTTAATTACATGTCTAATATAATTATTGTGAATCTCACCCCTTCTGCTGGAATTGCCGCCTCGTGGGCAAGTGCAGGTAACCAAGATTAGGTGGAGACGTGTGAGGATTTCTGCAGTCGAGTCTAGGTGCTCTGATACATAACGGGATAGGGGATCTCTTTTATTTTCTCTGTTCCTTGCGTATTATGCTCTTTTGCATGTTTATGATTACTCTGACTATTTTGATTAAGACGTTGATAAGGCCTGCGTGCCAAAGATGATTTTTGAGATGTTTTTCTTATGATATTTCCGCTGCAATATTGAGTAATATGTTATGACTATTTTATGAAGGTTTAATGTTTATTTATTCATTACCATGAGACGTTTTAAGATATGTGATGCCCTGTTTACGTGTTTACTCTAATGCATGCTATTCTTTTTTTTAAAGAAATTTTTATGTTGGGAAAACGGGGTGTTACAATTGGTATCAGAGCAGGTCGGTCCGTCCGGCCAAGTAGAGAGTCGAGTGACGTTGTCTTAGAGTTAGAATAATATTATTGTATTATTCTAACTTATGTTTGTTTTGTTAAGGATTAAGATGGCTGGAAGGAACGACGCTGCGATTGCTGCTGCCTTGGAAGCTGTTGCTCAAGCTGTGGGACAGCAGCCAAATGCGAATGCTGGTGCTGGTGCGGAGGTCCGTATGCTGAAACCATCCTCCTACCTTCAAGGGGAGATATGATCCGGATGGAGCTCAGACGTGGCTCAAAGAGATAGAGAGGGTGTTCAGGGTGATCCAGTGCACGGAGGTGCAGAAGGTGCGTTTCGGTACGCACATGCTGGCTGAGGAGGCGGACGATTGGTGGATTAGTCTTCTACCTACCCTGGAGCAGGACGGTGCTGAGGTGACCTGGGCAGTGTTTAAGAGAGAGTTCCTCAACAGATATTTTCCTGAGGATGTGCGGGGCAAGAAAGAGATAGAATTTTTAGAGCTAAAGCAAGGGAGCATGTTTGTGACTGAATATGCTGCAAAATTTGTGGAGCTTGCCAAGTTTTATCCACACTACTCTGCTGAGACCGCCGAATTTTCTAAGTGTATTAAGTTTGAGAACGGATTGCGAGCTGACATCAAGAGGGCTATAGGGTATCAGAAGATTAGAAACTTTTCTGAGTTAGTGAGCAGCTGCAGGATTTATGAGGAGGACACGAAGGCTCATTACAAGGTTGTTAATGAGAGGAAAGGAAAGGGGCAGCAAAGTCGTCCTAAGCCCTACAGTGCCCCTGCAGATAAGGGCAAACAACGAGTTAATGATGAGAGGAGACCCGTGAGGAAAGATGCTCCTGCTGAGGTAGTTTGCTATACATGTGGCATGAAGGGCCATAAGAGTAATGCTTGTCCTGGAGAGGTGAAGAGATGTTTTCGTTGTGGCAAGAAGGGTCACACTACCGCTGATTGCAAACATGGTGATGTTGTATGTTTTAACTGCGGCGATGAGGGTCACATTGGTTCGCAATGCACGAAGCCTAAGAAGGCTCAGACTTCTGGGAGAGTTTTTGCTTTGACGGGTACGCAGACGGAGAGCGAGGATCGCTTGATCAGAGGTACTTGTTATTTTGATAATATACCTTTAGTTGCTATCATTGATACTGGTGCTACGCATTGTTTTGTTGCTCTTGATTGTGCTGCTAAGTTGAACCTTGTTGTATCTGATATGAATGGGGAGATGGTTGTCGAAACTCCAGCTAAGGGTTCGGTAACTACTTCCCTTGTATGTTTGAGATGTCCTGTGTCTATGTTTGGTCGTGATTTTGAGATTGATTTAGTGTGTGTGCCGTTGGTTGGGATGGACGTGATTTTGGGGATGAATTGGTTAGAGTACAATCATGTTCTGATTAATTGTTTTAGCAAGACGGTGCATTTTTCTTCTCCCGAGGAAGAGAGTGGCGCAGAGTTCCTATCTACTAAACAGTTGAAGCAGCTGGAACGCGATGGAATTATGATGTTTTCTTTGATGGCATCTTTATCTATTGAGAATCAGGCAGTGATTGATAAGCTACAAGTAGTATGTGATTTTCCTGAAGATTTCCCAGATGAGATTCCTGATGTGCCTCCGGAAAGAGAAGTTGAATTTACGAATCGATCTTGTTCCTGGAACGAAGCCTGTGTCTATGACGCCTTATCGTATGTCAGCTTCTGAGTTGGTGGAGCTAAAGAAGCAGTTAGAGGATTTGCTTGATAAGAAGTTCGTGAGACCAAGTGTTTCACCGTGGGGAGCTCCAGTGTTGTTAGTCAAGAAGAAAGATGGAAGTATGAGGTTGTGCATCAACTATCGTCAGTTGAATAAAGTAACGATAAAGAATAGGTATCCACTTCCGAGAATTGACGACTTGATGGATCAGTTGGTGGGTGCTTGTGTATTTAGCAAGATAGATTTGAGATCGGGTTACCATCAGATTAAAGTGAAAGATGAGGATATGCAGAAGACGGCATTTAGGACGCGCTATGGACATTATGAGTATACGGTGATGCCTTTCGGTGTTACTAACGCACCTGGCGTATTTATGGAGTATATGAATAGAATCTTCCATGCTTATTTGGATCGTTTTGTTGTGGTATTTATTGATGATATTCTGGTTTATTCTAAGACTGAAGAAGAGCATGCAGAGCATTTGAAGATCGTCTTGCAAGTGTTGAAAGAGAAGAAGCTTTTTGCTAAGTTGTCTAAGTGTGAGTTCTGGTTGAAAGAAGTAAGTTTTCTTGGCCATGTTATTTCTGGCGAGGGCATTGCGGTCGATCCGTCTAAAATTGAAGCGGTATCGCAATGGGAGACTCCTAAGTCGGTTACAGAGATTAGAAGCTTTTTGGGATTAGCAGGTTATTATCGAAGATTTATAGAAGGATTTTCTAAGTTGGCTCTCCCGTTAACGCAGTTGACGTGTAAAGGTAAATCTTTTGTGTGGGATGTTCATTGTGAGAACAGTTTTAATGAGTTGAAGAAGCGTTTGACAACGGCTCCAGTCTTGATTTTGCCGAAGTCTGATGAACCTTTTGTGGTATATTGTGATGCGTCCAAGTTGGGTTTAGGTGGTGTACTTATGCAAGATGGTAAAGTGGTAGCTTATGCTTCAAGGCAATTGAGGATTCATGAGAAGAATTATCCGACGCATGACTTAGAGTTGGCAGCTGTGGTCTTTGTATTGAAAATATGGAGACATTACTTGTATGGTTCGAGGTTTGAGGTGTTTAGTGACCACAAGAGTTTGAAGTACTTGTTTGATCAGAAGGAATTGAATATGAGGCAGCGAAGGTGGCTTGAATTGTTGAAAGATTATGACTTTGGTTTGAATTATCATCCGGGCAAAGCTAATGTGGTTGCAGATGCTTTGAGTAGGAAGACTTTGCATATGTCTGCCATGATGGTGGAGGAATTCGAGTTGTTGGAACAGTTTAGAGATTTGAGCTTAGTTTGTGAAAGAACGCCTCAGAGTGTAAAGCTGGGAATGCTGAAGATTGATAGTGATTTCTTGAAGAGTATCAAAGAGGCACAGAAAGAAGATGTTAAGTTTGTGGACTTGTTGGTTGCTGGTAATCAGACGGATGATAGTGACTTTAAAGTGGATGATCAAGGAGTGTTAAGATTCCGAGGTCGAATTTGCATACCCGATAACGAGGAAATGAAGAAGATGATACTTGAAGAGAGTCATAGAAGTAGCTTGAGTATTCATCCGGGAGCTATGAAGATGTATCATGATTTAAAGAAGTTGTTTTGGTGGTCTGGTTTGAAACGTGACGTGGCACAGTTTGTTTATTCTTGTTTGGTTTGTCAGAAATCGAAGGTTGAGCATCAGAAACCTGCTGGTATGATGGTACCTTTAGATGTGCCAGAGTGGAAATGGGATAGTATATCCATGGATTTTGTGACGAGCTTGCCGAATACTCCTAAAGGGAATGACGCTATTTGGGTGATTGTTGATAGATTGACGAAGTCGGCTCATTTTCTACCGATTAATATTACTTTTCCTGTTGCTCAGTTGGCAGAGATCTATGTCAAGGAGATTGTGAAGTTGCATGGTGTTCCTTCGAGCATCGTATCAGATAGAGACCCGAGGTTTACTTCTAGATTTTGGAAGAGTTTGCAAGAGGCTTTAGGTTCTCAGTTGAGGTTGAGTTCGGCTTATCATCCGCAGACAGATGGTCAGTCGGAAAGGACGATTCAGTCGTTGGAAGATTTATTGAGGGTGTGTGTACTTGAGCAAGGAGGAACTTGGGATAGTCATCTTCCATTGATAGAGTTCACGTACAACAACAGTTACCATTCGAGTATTGGGATGGCACCCTTTGAAGCTTTGTATGGGCGGAGATGCAGAACTTCGTTGTGTTGGTTTGAGTCAGGCGAGAATGTGATGTTAGGACCGGAAATTGTTCAGCAGACTACTGAGAAAGTAAGAATGATCCAAGAGAAGATGAAAGCGTCGCAGAGTCGACAAAAGAGTTATCATGACAAGCGAAGGAAGGACCTTGAGTTCCAAGAGGGAGATCATGTGTTCCTGAGAGTGACTCCTATGACCGGTGTTGGTCGTGCGTTGAAGTCAAAGAAGTTAACCCCGAAGTTTATTGGTCCATATCAGATATCAGAGAGGATTGGGGCGGTGGCCTATCGTATTGGATTGCCACCACATTTATCGAATTTGCACGACGTGTTCCATGTGTCGCAACTGAGGAAGTATGTTCCGGATCCGTCTCATGTGATCCAGAGTGATGATGTGCAAGTTAGGGACAACCTTACGGTTGAGACCTTACCAGTGAGGATTGATGACAGAAAGACGAAGACGCTGAGGGGCAAGGAGATACCTCTCGTTAGAGTCGTTTGGTCGGGAGCGACCGACGAAAGCTTGACGTGGGAGTTAGAGAGTATGATGCTGGAATCGTATCCAGAATTGTTTGCTTGAGGTAATTTTCGAGGACGAAAATCTTTTAAGTTGGGGAGAGTTGTAACGCCCATTTTTGATTATTTAGTTATTTGATTTATTTGAGAAATTGCTATATATTTTTATATATATTATGTGATGTTAGGTGAAGATTTAATATGATTTTATGCGACGTGGTGACTTATTTTATTGTTAAATAAAATAAGATTTGAAAATAAAATAAAATATTTAGTTGTGGGTTAGTTTTGGATTTTAGAGAGTTATGTGGGAGAAAGAGTAAATAAGATAAGATTTGTTGGGAGTATATAAAGGGAAAATTAGGTCAAGAGAGTCTGTTGACGCGTTACTGAGTTTTGGAGAAAACGAGAGGAAACGGTTGCGTGAAGGGAGAAGAGCATTAGGGCTGCGATTTTTCTGCTTTAACCAGGTAAGGGTGAGCCTAACATTTGATTATATTATTCTGTAATTCATCTAATCAGGATCAACAATCATAGGGCTATTTTGAGAGAATTGAAATTAGGGTAAAAGTGGAGAAAAATCATGAATTAGGCTATGAAGCTGTAGAACAGAAGTGTAGGATGAGTACAGAACGTAGATTAACCATAATGATGATGTTTCTGAGAGTTTAGATGATTTAGATGATGAATTTGGGAAACTTTTGTGTGATATTCGCTGAACCCGTAGCAGTCGGTTCATCGCTCGCCTGGGCGAGCTTTGCAACTCGCCGCGGTGAGCAGACCTAGTTTACTCGCGAGGCGAGCAACCCAGCTCGCCATAGCGAGCATTACCCTAGAGCTCGCGAGGCGAGCACTCCAACTCGCCATAGCGAGCAGGACCTTAGTTACTCGCGAGGCGAGCATTCCCACTCGCCATAGCGAGTTATGTCAGAACCTGAACCTGATCTGTTTGCGACCTGTAGTCGCGTATGACCTTGAGAGATGACCTTTGGGTAGCTTCTGGGATTTTTACTGAAGTTTAATATGATCTGTGATGATGATATATGATGATTGAGATTGTTTATGATGATTTTATGAAGCTTATGTGTGATATATGAATTAATTAAGTCATGAGTGTTTGATTTACTTGCGATGCTTGCACAATGATTGCTATCTGTATGATGTACTTGCTGCCATGTTGCTATTTACTTATGAATAGTTGCTGCATGTGTCAGTCCTTGATGATTAAGATGTTTTGCGACGTTTAAGATGTTAACTTGTTTAAGTTAAAAGTGTCGAGTCTCATGCATACTCATTCTATGATGGGGGCTTATGCCCTGGAGTTTTTACTCACCAGCGACGAGGGCTTATGCCCTGGAGCTTTGCTCACCAGCGACGAAGGCTTATGCCTTGGAGTATATTTATGCTCATAGCGACGAGGGCTCATGCCCTGGATTGGTACCACATGCATATAAGACGTAGGGTTGCATAGTCAAGTGATGATGTCGAGTCGTGTCGTCTAAGATGTTTACTAAGATGTTATGATGTTGATTATGATGCTGCTAAATGATGTGTTGTTTATGTTGATGTTCTAAATGCTAGATGTTTATCTGTGATATGATGAATTATGTTTGGATGTTGTTTTGTGATTATTTAATTACATGTCTAATATAATTATTGTGAATCTCACCCCTTCTGCTGGAATTGCCGCCTCGTGGGCAAGTGCAGGTAACCAAGATTAGATGCAGACGTGTGAGGATTTCTGCAGTCGAGTCTAGGTGCTCTGATACGTAACGGGATAGGGGATCTCTTTTATTTTCTCTGTTCCTTGCGTATTATGCTCTTTTGCATGTTTATGATTACTCTGACTATTTTGATTAAGACGTTGATAAGGCCTGCGTGCCAAAGATGATTTTTGAGATGTTTTTCTTATGATATTTCCGCTGCAATATTGAGTAATATGTTATGACTATTTTATGAAGGTTTAATGTTTATTTATTCATTACCATGAGACGTTTTAAGATATGTGATGCCCTGTTTACGTGTTTACTCTGATGCATGCTATTCTTTTTTTTAAAGAAATTTTTATGTTGGGAAAACGGGGTGTTACACGTATCATCAGGATTTCAACGTGACCATCGGGATTTCAACGTATCATCACTTGGTGGTGGGATGCTAGTTCAATTGCATGTTAGCTTTGAATTCACTTGCTTTTCATATTAATTTACAATTGGTTCTTTGCAATTTGGTTCTTTGCAATTATCTTTTTGTTAAGAAATCAATTGCAACTCAAAAGGTATTCAAAAGGAAACATGTTTCTCTGCCTACCAACTGTTTGTGAAATTGCTTGAGTCTATTCTCAGGTGATCTTCTCCACTCACATACCTTGCTCATTCAAGTTCATTGTGAGTGCTAGTTTTCAACGTAACATCATTTCATTTGGTGGGCGGTTACCGTCTGTGACTTCGCAGCTTGGCCATGGCCCATGCTTATGCGTGTCATTGGCCGAGTGTGTTGGAAGTTGCACCATCTTCAGCTACAGTGCATTCTGCAGCTATGGTACCACCTGTTTCAGTACCAACAACGACAATAGTACCCTCTGGTTCAACACAAACATTGTCCTTTGCAGCAGCTCTTGCGGGGACAAAGGAAATTGATGACAGACCTTTCCCTTCTCCGTGCATTAAAGGAGATGCGTTAAGCATCAAAATCTGTCAGGAGGAATACCGAAAGGGAGTAGAAGATTGTAGGAATGTGTTAAGGGCGCGTTTGACTCTTAACAAAGGGGATAAACCTTTTTCTGCACGTAATCTCAGTGCTAAAATTGCGAAGGTTTGGAAGACAACGGCAGGCTGGAAAATGGTGCTTCTTGGTAAGGGATTTTATGATTTTCATTTCGAATCAGTGGACGATTTAAAGAAAATTTGGGCAGCAGGAACGGTAAATCTCAAGCCTGGTTTGTTGAGATTCTCTCAATGGACCAAAGACTTTAAGCTTTTGGCGCAAAAACAAACTCATGTTTCGCTTTGGATTCGTTTGGTGGAGTTACCGCAAGAGTATTGGCGGGAGAGAACCTTGAAGGAAATTGCAAGCGCAGTTGGAACACCTATAGATATCGATGGGCCAACTAGAAATCGTACCTTTGGTCATTATGCTCGCATTTTAGTGGACATTGATTTATCGAAGAAAGCATATGATGAGGTTCTTGTTGAACGTGATGGGTTTGCGTTCTTTGTGGAGATACAATATGAACGGAGGCCTTTGTTTTGCCATCATTGCTATTCCATTGGACATAACATCACTACTTGTAGATGGTTAAATCCGCAAGCCGCCAAAGAGATGGTGAATCGTGGGAAACAACCGGTAAAAGAAATTGTTGTTGCGCCCCCTAAAGCACCACAACACAAGGATGGGGGTGCATCTATCTCGGTCAATGGAGGTAATGGCTCATGGATTCCGATTTTTGTCAACTCCCCAGTTACTGCCACTTCTAGGACGATAGTCCCAGCTCCTTAGACAACACAGGCTGCATCAATTCCGGTCAACACACTCACTCAATCAATTTCGGTTTCTTTACCTGCAGTGCCGGTTTTAGACATATCATCAAACTCGTTCAGTTTGCTGCTTCATAATGTTTTTGACCGTATTGATCGTATTTCGACTGATGAATTAGCTATGACTATACCTGTGTTGGAGAAGGTTGTTTCCCCTATAGCGCACGATGACGCGCGACCCGTAGAAGTAGGGAGGTCTCATGAGACATCGTCGGGGGTGTTGGAGAACCTCACGGTGACTGATGTTACTAACTCGCTTCTGGATAGTGTGAAACACAATCATGTGAGCCCGAGGGAGCTGGTGGAGAGTCCCAAGGGTGCTCGTGAGAGTGTTGCAAGTCCATCCCCTGTTGAGCATGAGGTGACCATCACGATATTTCTCTCATTGATACTACACTTGAGAATTCTGATGGGTCTCTGGATGGTATAGATGATGTTCTTCCTGATTCACAAACATTGAAAATGCCCATGGTTACCGAAGCATCAAAGGAACATAATGTGGTTACTTTGCAAAGACAAGAGGTTCATCCTAGCAAGAATATCCAGCATGGTTTAGATTTGTGGGAAAGAGTCCGTGAATATGATGCAAGGTCAGTAGCTGAAGCAGCTGATGGTTTCATGCCTGTTCTTACACGAAATCAGAAACAAAAACTTAAGGTACAACATGTCTTATCAAAGCAGACATCAAAATCCTGTGCACGGGGTGACACTCAACCACTGGCTTAATGAATCTTCTCCATTGGAATATTATAGGATATTTTTGCGCAGACAAGTTGGATGCTTTGGGTCATTCCATAGTTGGTTGGCTTGACACTCTTCCAGATGAGGTGAAGATTGATTTTTGTTTTTAGGGACAGATGTGGGTTACCGAATTATAGATTCCCTTAATCTATTTTTGGGCTGTTTTGTTGTTTTTTCTGTTTCTTTTCCTGTATTTTGTTGTTTTTTGTGGGTTTTGGTATAGTCCCCCCACTTTTTGTAAATATCTTTTCCCCCTTTTTTAATAAATTTTTGAGTTTGGCGGCACAGAATGGAGGTATCTCAAGGTGCCAACCTAGTTGGGATGTCGATGATGCCTCTTGATGCCTGTCCTCTCTCCTTGCTTAACAAAAAAAAAAATGTAATTGCTTGAGTTGAAGAGAAGACGACACCAAAAGATGATTTTGATGGAGAAGCTTGCGAAGTTTGCTGCGTGTCGTGGTTTAATTATTTATTTTATGTATTTGATGCATAAAATGTATGTTTAGTTAGCACATGTATGAGATGTATGCTTAACATGTTTTATATGTATGTTTTAAATGTTTTATATACTTGTTTTCTATGAGCATGAATGTCATGCATCTTTAAAGACGCGTGTATGTGATACACATGTCAACGAGATTAAACTGAATAAAAATCCTTCAAATAGAATATGAAGTAAATTGTTTTCAAAAGTATAACACACTTCAAGACTAATATCGAAATGTGTAGGTTTCGCCTCCGCGAAGTGCACTTTCTATACTAGTAAGTTGTGGTGCGGTAATTCTATTTACCGATTATTATTTTTTGAATCTAACTTAACTAGAATATTTTAATAAGATTAATATATATTGTCATACCCCAAATTTTGACCAGGGTCCCCTCTTTTTGCTCATTTTATTCGCATTTTTATTGCGTATTTTACCCACATTTTATCTGCATTTTACCTTTCATTTTTGTTCATATTTTCAAAAAAAAAATCCATTCATACGCATTTTAATTTGCACTTTATTACTTTTATTCGTCTTTTAAAGAGCCGAGAAATGTCGTTGTTTCAAATGAAATTTCGGTAGAGAAGTATTTTAAAATACCTCATTTTAAAGAGTTTTGTTACTCCATTTTATTATCTCTTTTTTCCTTTTTTTATGTCATTTATTTTAGTCATATATTTTATTTTCATTTTTTTATTATTAGTATTTTTAAATTCTTTTTTAAGTCCAAAGAGTCACAAGGTCCTTGCTGTCCCTCTTAAGGGCATTTTCGTCTAGATATATTTTCAGGCTCAACCCTATTTTTGCAATATAAATACACTGTCCAATCATTGAATGAAGGAGACTATTCACCAAGCACTGTTCATACAGACACAACGGCAGCAAAAAATCAGTGAATTCATACACAAACACTAAAACCCTTTTCTCTCTATTCTTTTTGGATCAAATCCGAAAATTAACAGAAATGTTGAACACATGAAGAACATACATATTACTTCCAGAAATTAGTCTGAATCCACTCATCCACAACACAAACTTTTTTTCCAGAATTTCATAATCCAAATTCGGACCTCAACAAAACCGCAACAACAAATCACAGTGCATATCATAGGGGAACACAAAGCCATTCATGAACACCACAAATCAAATGACATCAGACCAAGAACAACACATACCCTAGCTTCTTTTTTCGATTCACAAGTACATCAAAGGGACAGTTTCGAAATCAAAAGGAACTAGCAAGCCAGAACCAAACCAGACTTGCACAGAAGAAGGTAGAAGGTGTTTTTTTCTCTCTTCCTTCTCAAAATTTCCGAACACAAAATCTCAGATCTAGAACGTTTGAAAATATATTTCGAAAATCCAAGGCCATATTCATAACCAGCGTGAAAAAGGATGTCGAAAAACGTTGTTAGTGTTTTTAAAAAAGAAGTTGCATCTTCCAGCGCGGCGGCGCCGCCCTGTTGGGCTGGCTACCACCGCGCCGGTGTTCTAACGCTAGTAGGAGAAGATGACCAGAGTTTTAGAGAGAGGTCAGACTCTCTCTCTCTCTCTCTCTCTCTCTAAAACTCAAGAGAAGAAGGATTTTTTTTTGTATTTTGTGTCTTTTTTTTATGAACATGTATTTATATTATGTTTGGACCGGACGTTTTGTGCGCGTATAGCTCAAGGTCCTCAGGGCTAGACCATTAGATCTGAGATCTAACGGTCACTGTGCTGTCTATGTCACTCCTTGTTTGTTCATTGTCCTTACAGTCGTTTGATTTTAATCCTGTGGCCATAATATGTTTTCCTGTAATCAGATTTGATTCTTCTGATCAATCAGATGGCTCAGATCTGATCTGGGTTGGAGCCTAACTCTTTATGCATTTTTTTCTCTACATTTTCACTATTCACACCACTGTTTTTACTATTTGCACATCTTTTTCACTTAAAACTTTTTCTCTATTTCTACAAAAATATTTTGTTTCATGTTAATTAGTTAATTACCGTTTCTTATTTTTTTTTTACATTGTCACATTATTTTTCTTCATCATCTCATGCATATTTTTTATTTCTTGTCATTTTTTAATTGTTATCATTTTTAGTGTGTATTTATGATTTGATGTAATTTAATTTTTCGCATTTTTATTTCTCGTCATTTATTTTTATGCAAGACTTTAGAATGTATTTAGGAAATTATGTAAATATCTAAGTAATGAGAATATGCACCGACACCACACTTTATTTGTTTACCGCATTATACCGTAACCGCGACCGAAGGCGAAATTGAATTAGTGACAAACTAGGACTAAAAACTTGACTAATATAAATGCCTTAAAATTGAACAACTAGTAATTTTAGGTTTGAGATTTTTACTTTGGGATCTAATGTCCCCGCTTCGTACTTTTACGCTTCTGTTACGCTTAACGTATAGTTTTACTGTTAGTTAAAAAATCATTTTCTCAAAAAATCAAATAAGCAAAAACACCAAAAATATTTTCTTAAGAAACCTTGGATTTTAACCCAAGAGTTTTTTCTTTTATTTTCTTAATCAAATTTTCAGTCAATCTTAATCTCCACAATTTATCTTTTTTGTAATTAAAATCAAACAACCTCACATTTTTATTCTTTTACGCCTTTCGGTCTCTTGTCCTCTCAAAACATTTTTCAAAACTTTAAAATCAACCCAACTCACCAAATAAATTTTTGAGGTGAACTACATGATTTTGATCACACTCTTGGGTATGTAGGCAAAAGAATTTGTTTTTCCAAATCAATAAAAACAACCAAAAACATACTTCTTCTCCCCCCATTCTTTCACTTAGACTTTAGGCAATATTTCACAAATAAGTAAGCAAGTAATTAGCACAAGATAATTTAGGTAAGAGGCTCCTTCGGAGTACCGAAGTCGTTTAGGGTGTTTAACACCTTCCCTATTCGAAACCAACCCCCGGACCTTGATC
Source organism: Medicago lupulina (assembly GCA_958299785.1). Taxonomy (NCBI): domain Eukaryota; kingdom Viridiplantae; phylum Streptophyta; class Magnoliopsida; order Fabales; family Fabaceae; genus Medicago; species Medicago lupulina. The sequence continues at coordinate 22,000,313 of OY283146.1, forward strand.
TCATAAGGGTTTTTACTCATTTTTCCCTTCCCACGAATAAAAATGGAGAGTTCAAAGATTGAAAGGTTCAAAACCAAATACCTGAAAATCACGAGCATATATATATATATATATATATATATATATATATATATATATATATATATATATATATACTTCAAATGAAATATTAAGTTTAATGCTTTCCAAAAGTTTAACACCCTTCAAGACTAATATCGAATATGTGGATTTTGCCTCCGTGAAGCACATATTTTAAACTAGTAAGTTGCGGTGCGGTAATCCAATTTACCTAAGTGTTATTCTTTTGGGTTTAACTTAACTAAATTAATTTTAATAAGATTAGAATAAATTTAGAAGCTATAATTGAGAAATGTCTATATGATAGACTTGAGTAATAGTTATTCACACAATTGATTTGAAAGTTGTATAGGATACAATTGAAAATGTTCCTACCTAAATAACTGAGTTTTGAGTACAGCCCCCGTTGACTTAAAGCAATGTGAAATAAGGATTTCAATCCACTAGAAAATCTTCCAACGGGATTTTCCGAATCAAATGTTTGAAGGTCATTTGATTTGAGTAAAATAGTGAGAGCATATTTAATTAAAGACCTAATTAATTATTTTAAATCATGATACATTTATTTATTTATTTTCTGTATTTAGAAATTTCTTCGGCATATACATTTTTATTATACTGTTAAATGTTCTTATGAAGAACAAACTCTTCATAAAGGAGTTTCTGAATTGGTACAAAATTAAGAATTATTCTTAAGAATAAGAAAAACTGTATAATTTCGAGCAACCATTTCCTAGCAACTTTCTATATCTAAATTCAAAAAGAATGCTTGTCAGAAACATCAGGTCGATTGAGTGGATATAAGATATCTCATAGTAGTAACGACAATGGATAATGATATGATCATTAACCTCAATGTTATAACTGCAAGATAAGATAAAGAGTTTCAGCCTATCAAGTAGATGGAAACGGATAAGAATAAAATTCAAACTTTGTTTCTCTACCTTGGAAGGTTAAACATGGTTGCTAAATAGGGAAGCAATTATTTCAAAAGTTGAAAAACAAAATTGCTCGTAGCTTTGAAAGAGTCAACATAAGAAAAAGTAAGACTTATTATTTACCCATATAGTTATATAAAGTTAAATTTCTACTTCTGCATCATAAATATATGATACTTGATGATTAATCTTATATTTGTTGAAATATAGAGTTTTAAAGAAGTAAAACATTAACTATAAGTGAAGTCCACCTACGTCTAGAATGGAACAAATAGTTTCACTGACTATAAGAGCTTATGCTTGGACTTAAACTTAATTTGATATGAAACCAAATAATTGTTATTAAATTCCATATAATATAGAAGCATTTGTATTGACAAGAGAAGGATTATGTAGTTGAATAAAAGACAAATGTTGTCCTATTATCCAAATAACATTTTCTATACAAGTGTGTTAATCAAGTAATGGAATTGAGTTCGATGATCTTGATAAGCTGATCTATAACATATGAAAATGGATCAAATGATATTTGAACCTTTGTATATCATTGACATTATTGTTTAGTACAAACAGGTGTGATTCACATTTTCAAAATCCGTGGAAATGGACTATTGGACTCATTTGATTTTATATCATTTGAAGGATGTGAGTCCCACCTTTCAAAATAGATTAGTATACCGGTCACCAACAAAGGTCAAAGGGCACGTAATTTATTTGAGTTTATATACATATGAGATGTATATGAAGAACTAAACACATTTGCTAGATATTGTTTCTATTATTTCATCTAACATTACTAAATCATTTAGTAGATAAGCAAAGTGTATTTGACACGATTCAAGAAAACTTTGAAATTGTTCAATGATTTTAACAATGAAGTAAAAGGAATAAGTTTGAAAAGTATAAATACTATACGAGTAAGTCGTGATGGTAAATGCTTGATTAATGAGTATAATGATTATTTATATCGCTTCATGTTTGACATGACTCGATCTAAAATAGTTTGATTATAACTCAGTGACTCTTGAAATTAATGAAATTACAATTATTATTCACCCACAACAAGTTCTAATTGAGTAATCATAAAAGCACCATATTAGATATGGAGGTAAGAGTACCTATTTTTGACTTTATGATAATTTGAGGTTATATGGTTTACTAGATAAACTAAACTTCAAATTAAATGAATGGATACTTGTGGAGGTTCCCTTAGGAAACTAGAGGATACTATTTCTACATCTTTTCCTTGACAAAAGTTGTTTGTCGCTAGAATTGGAGTATTCCTTTTCAAGGAGTATAGCTCTGCAAGAGCTAGTGAGAGTGATGTAGAACTTGAGTTAAGTCAAGTACCACAAAATACATGTTTATCTAAGAATGGAACATGAACTGATTCAACAAAGGGTTGTTGGTAAATCGCTAGTTCGAGTAGCACATGATCTAGATGAGTCTGATATGTCATAACACTAGGATGAGAAACATGATTTTGTCATGACTCAACAAGGTGATATGATGCTCATGCAAGATGAGCACCTGACTTACTAGAAGGTCACAAATGGCCTGATTTTGAGAAGTGGCTAGATGCCATGGGATCTTATAAAGAATCCATGTACACAAACCATGTATGGATATTGGTTATATTATCCAAATGAGTACGACTCATTAGATGAATGTGAGTTTTCTTATCGAAAACTGACATGGATGGTATTATGAATACCTTTAAGATGTGATTGATTGTAGAAGGTTTCATGATGCATATCATGACGAAACCATTCCATCATCGTAATGCTTAAATACAACGATCTCAATTCCCATTGTTGTACAATACATTGTCTAGAAGATGGATAACGAGGTTGTATTCCTTAATTGGAATAACCTTATATATGTATTTGATATATGTAGGATTTTGTTAATCCAAAGGATACTAGAAAGGTAGATGTATTATAAAATTCATTTATGAATTAGAGAAAACTTCTCGAAGTTGAATTTTTTATTTTATTAATGAAGTTTTATGAAAACTTTTATTAATAAAGAAATCTTGTGCACATAAGGAGGTTAGTGGGAGCATTGATATTAGTTTGGTGGAGTATGTGGATGACATATTAGTCACCAAAATAATTTATCTACACATGTAAGACATGGTTAGAAAATTATTTTCAATATGTACCAAAACTAATTATAGTGTTCGACACTAGAATACCTTCAAGAATATCCTTGGATGTCTTAAAGGACTATGGATTGTTTCTTGAACACGGATGAAAGAAACATTGTAAATGAGTTACAATGATGTTGTCTTTCATATCGGTGTACAGTATATCCAGATCGTAATTTGGAATAAATGTTATTCTAGGATATGACCTATGAAATTTGTAAAAGTACAAGCTTTAGGTAGTTGTTGTTTCTATTACAGATGTCAAATATGTATGAGTTGGATTGTTTAGCTCATAACTGAGTGAAAACATGTGTTTCTTGCGTTGCAGATTCCATTGATCTCGTCTGAGGTAAAATTGGTTTAAATCTTGCGAGCAATGAAAACTTGATCTCACCAATGATACAAATGTATACTTTGACACTTCAATTTCTTTACGATAAGAAGATCGAAAGTGGAAATTGAAAGAAGTATAACCTACCAACATAGGAAAGAGTTCCTTATCTGCTAGTAGAGTATCTTGCTCATAGTGTGCGTGATGCTAACACTTGAGTTAAAATTTGATTGGCTTTTAGTGCTAGTGGGAGATTGTTGGAGTAAGCCCTAATAGCCAATCTGTATTGATTGGGTTTGGCTTTGTATCATGATATTGATATCAATATATATTGTGAATATATAAATAATAAGACATTTCTTTATTAATTTTGTTTTGTTTCAAAATAATAAAGTCCCTAGAATAGTTAGTCTGTTTGATGGAACATTAAGTATAACTTAATTGGGAGACCCCGTTAAACATAAGGAAACTATTGTTAAAGTATCTGTAGTCAAGCTTTATTGAGAAGTGGGATATCATTAAAGCATAGAGACTATTATGTGGATACACTGATGATCACATCTCACAGATCATGGATAAAGAGTTATCAAGTCTACACATAAATATAAATATTAGGAGTAATATTTATATTGGATTGACCCACCATGAGAATACTATATAGTAAAAGTTATGAAAAATTTCATAAGATATTCTCATAGTGATAGTGGTGTATTCCACCCTTTGACCTGAAACCACTATGTACCCTAGATGTTGGAGTCGAGTGCTTTGTCACCATTCAAATGTTGTTTGTAACAAGATGACTATAAAGTTGGTTGATGGGTACTCCACGAATCATGCTGAGGGACATGAGTGACCTAGATGGAATTTGCCCCTCCTACATAACAGGATAAATGTCTACGGGCCCTATATTGAACTGGACAAGGATGGCATACTATGCCTTGTGGTCAATATAGACATGAGGGCAAAAAGGTAATTATACACATAAACATTATCATGGAAAGGTTTCGTCAGATCACATGAAATTCTCATCACTTGGGTAATAGTGATGTGTTGCTAAATACCACTCACTGTTTATAATATTAAATACATGATTTAATATTACTGCCAATGTTACGAGAACCTATAGGGTCACACACAAAGGACAGATAGATGAGAGAAATAAATAAGTAAGACTTATTTATAAAATAATAAGTGAGCCTTATTTATAATTAAATAATTATGTATGACTTATTCTTTAATTGTGAAAATAGAGAAACATGGTCAACCGTAAGGTACGGTGTGTTTAAGTGAGATATGGTGCACCGTAAGGTAAGGTGTACTTAAGTGCTTGACTTTCTGAGCACACAAGTGGTTCCATAAATAGAATCCTTGTGCTTAAACTTTTGGTTGCTTGAACGACTTAACCTAATTCTAAAAGTTAGAAACGTAGACGCCGCTCTCTAAACCCTATTCTCTTTGAATCTACGTTGGAATCGGCTAGCACTGGTCATCGGAGAAGTTCTGTTCGTGTGGACTGAGTAGAGGCATGGCTAGGTTGCTTTGCTCATGATCAGAAATAATTCTTCTACAATGGTTCTGCGCTTCAAGAGGTAAACACATAATCCTTAAAGTGTTTAAGTATGTGTTCTTGTTGATTTATGACTAATGATTTAATCAAGATCCGTTTACATTGGGATTTGTTCCGCTAAGAGGATTAAATTTTTGAAAAACCCCTCTCAGAATCCCTTCAGTATTGGCTGCATTATTGCTAAAACAAATATCCTTGTTGTGTTGTTGGAACCAATTTTCCAACATGTATTTAGGCATCTCTGTAAGATGTTGGACACATATTCCAACATCCTAGCACGGTTCAGTGTGCCTGGGTTCATGCCTATTTGTACGTGCGCTCTTTATTGTTTAAGGAAACAATATTTCCTTATCTTATTAACTAAGCAACACACATATCTTTACAAAATCAGCTGTGGAATATTTACATGGACGATCCTAAAGATGTTTCGACATTTTAGGACTTTCCATATTTGTCTCTGATTTTGTTTTGCAGATTAGATGAACCGATCTGCTTTGTTCTGAAGCCTAACTAAGCATTTAGCCCAAGCTGCTTCAGTAGATAAAAAAGACTTCAAGACCTAATTGTTCATTCAAACCATCATACTAAAAAGTTTAGATTTTTAGGTTTGAGTCTTTGTGTGTTCTACTTTTGTATCGTTTGATGCAAGTTTAGTTCTGTTTTATTGTGAGCCTTTCTTGTATCATTTGTTGATGAGGACATAGGCCATCAAGACATAGGTGATACAATCCAAAGCTTAGGAGGTCCTATGACAAGGGCACGTGCAAGAAGAGTCAATGATGCTCTAAACCAATTCATGATCAAGTCACTAGAAGGTCTGGAACAAGTGCAAGGAAATGAGCCAAAGTTTATACTTCTCATCCAAATACATTACCAAGACATGACATATGGTCTTTCTTCCCCATTTTGATGCTTTTATTTGAATTATGATGTAATAAAAGTGTAAGGGACCAATCTTGGCCGAAAAACACGAAGTTTGAATTTTCTTTGTGTTAAACCTATTTTAAAGCCTCCCAAGCTTTAAATGGCGTGTGTGTTTTTTTTTTGTTTGGTGTGTTTCCTTTATAGAAAATAAAGGTTGAATCAAGAGAGTCAAAATATGATCAAGGAAGAGCAAAAAGTGGGTGTACAAGAGTAAAGAGGGAGCTGCCAAATATTGGAATAAATGATTGCCACTACTATTGCTATTCAATGTGGTATTCAATTCTGAAACTCCTCTAATCAAGAATCATCATCAATGGCAGCCCATGAGTTATTCTCCATTTTGTAGGAATTTGAGTTATTTTCTAGGAGTTACAATATGTTTAAATCAGAATCAAATTGCTATTCCTATATAGGGGGGGGGGGGGGGGGGGGGGCGTGTAACTCACATGAAAAATAGAGAATTTTGCTAAATTTTTTACACTTTGTGTAATTTGAGAGTATTTGCTCTTAGGTTCTGGATTGGACCATTATCTGATCTTATCAAGGAACCATGTTTCTTGTGGCGATCATACACTAGACAATCATATTCCTTGGATTGGGAATTTGAGTGTCCCCATCTTCTGTCTTTTCCATCATTCTTAGTTTTGTTATTTCCAAAGCTTCACTTTCTGTCCAACCTTCATTTTACACGAAAATCCATCAAACTTTCATTAAAATTCGTCATCCATAAAATCACAAGTTCATATTATCATTCGAACAACACAAAATTGAAAGAAAACAAAGAAATGACCAAGTGCCGAAACTGGTTGGTCATCAAGTGGTAATCAGAGCAAGGTTCGAATTGCACCGTTGTTCAAAATTGAGATTCCAGGTTCTTCATCACTTTTATTTCCATTTGCGTTATTAAATTCGAAAAAAAATCAAAAAAAAAAAAGATCGAAAAAAAGAAATAATAATAATATTGATATTCTGGTTGTTTAACTTGTGATTTTTCAACAAAAAAATCATTGGTGCTACCACACTCTAGTCCTTTTAAATTTTGTGAGCTAATTGTTCTTGTCTCACTTTATTTTTTTCTTTCTATTTCTCTTGTCTTTGTGAATTTTATTTTTTTTCTTTCCTACTGTTTTGTTTGTTTTGTTTCCTTTTGGTTGTTTAGTGTGTGTTTGTCATTTTGAAATTTAGTTTCTTGTGTTGATTGATTTTTGTTTCTTTAAAGAACTAAAAGAGCAAATTGAGTGAAAATGAGTGAAGAGTTTAATCCACAAAATAAATTGTTGTTAGATGCCCTCATGACTAGTATCACAGCAATGATGAGAGAAGAGACTCAAGTCATTCATGAGAAAATTGAGAACTTAGAACATGCACAACAAAATGGCGCAGTGATAAATAATGGAGGACCTAGGCGTGATGATAATAGGCTGAGTGGTATCAAAATCAAAGTACCATCTTTCATTGGGAAAAGTGATCCGGAGGCATACTTAGAGCGGGAAACAAAAATTGAACACATTTTTACTTGTAACAATTATATTGATGTTCAAAAAGTGCAGGTTGCTTCCATTGAATTTACATAATATGCCTTGGTGTGGTGGGATTAATTAGTGAAAGAAAGAAGGAGGTCCAATGAACTAGCCATAGAAACGTGGGAAGAGATGAAGAGGCTCATGAGAAGAAGGTTTGTGTTGTCCTATTACCGTAGAGATTTGCACAACGATTACAAAGTCTCAAGCAAGGCAACAAAAGTGTAGATGAGTACTATAAGGAGATGGAGGTTGCGAAAATCAGAGCTAATGTAGAGGAAGAAGATGAAGCAACCATGGCGAGGTTCCTTAATGGCTTAAACCGTGACATAAGTGACATAGTGGAACTGCATCACTATGTGCAATTGGAGGATTTGGTACATCAAGCTATTAAGGTTGAACAACAACTCAAGAGAAAAAGCCAAATGAGAAAGAGCACTACAAATTTTGATGCTAAAAACTTGAAGAGTAGTGTTAAAAAGGAGGGTGCATCATCATCTAAAGAGGCCACGGTTGAAAACAAAGGTAAAATTGTTTCTGTAACGCCCTAGTTTTTATTTAATTATTTTTGGTTGATTTTTAATATGTTTTATATATTTTATATGATTTATGTGATTTTTGGTGTTGCTATTTTATTATATAATTATTTTTTATTATTTAATAGAAATAAGTAAGAAATTAGAATTTATGGAGTTTTTGGGGGTTACATATTAATTATGAGATTAAAGGGGAGTTAAGGGAAATGAAATAAGTTAAGGAGTTGGTAAGAATAGGAAAGAAAGAGTCAGACAAAAATATTGCACGTACAGTAGAATGAAAACTTAAGCTTTTGGGACAAAAAAGGGAGAGAGACCAAGAACAAGGGGGAATTGCTAGAGGAGAGCTTGAATTGCTGTATATTGTTCATCTGAATTAAGGTAAGAGTGAGCTAGCAATTATTTAATAATATATATGCATGATTCCTGAATTTGGATTGAAATGGTTGTTTTTGGTTTAGGTTTTGAAAGTTGTATTGTCTAATGTTGTTGATTTGAATTGTTGATTGTGTTTTTCTGAGTTGTTTATGATGATATGTTGTATATAAGACCTGTAAACGTTTCAGTAAATCAATTTGGGTGATTGGGGGATCAAAATTGGGTTTTTGGATGAAAATGGGGTTTGAAAATCGTAGTTTTGAAAACTGCCCAGATGAGCGCTCGCTCAAGCGAGAAAACCGTCGCTCAAGCGACACCGTTTCCTGCCCAGAATTGAAATTTACCCGTTCGCTCAAGCGTGCCGCAAGCGAACTCCAAGCGTGCAAAACCTGATGTTACGACATTTTGGTCGCTTAAGCGAGCTGCCCGTCGCTTAAGCGAGCAACGCGAATTTTTTGCCCAGAATTTTGAAAATAGCCGTTCGCTCAAGCGAACCATAACCGAGCTGCAAGCGAGCAAAACCCAAACTTACGTGAATTTTCTCGCTCAAGCGAGCAGGGCTTCGCTTAAGCGAGCTGGGTCCTGTGCGACCATTTTGTGAATTTTGCTACGTGTTTTAGGGCTTTAATCTGAGCATCCTATAATGTTTGTTGGATTTATTTAACATTGTTTAAGTGGTGAAAATCATATAAGAAGATGAATATGGTGGAATTATGTATGTTTATATGAAAATAAATATCCATGCTATGTTTGAATTGTCGTTGATGTTGCTGAGTGGTGTTGTCCAGTTGGGGAGTGTGTCATAAGTATTAGACGCAGTTGTTGATGTCCTAAGTAGTTGTTGTTGTTGTTTTATTTCTTTCATTCCTTATGTATCAAATGTTGAACTTAGTTGTTAGATTGTTTATCGTTGAATAATATTTAAATTGTTGAGGCCTTTGTGCCAAGGATTTGTTGAAGTTGAATGATGAGGGTTTTTAAATAATATTTCCGCTGCAGAATTATATACGAATGAGTATGTTGGTATTTTAAATAGTTTTATATTCTATTTAATAATTTTGAAAAGCAGTGTGGCATGCCCGTTTGTTGACTACTCTGATTGATATATATATTATTATGTTGTTTTAGGAAACGGGGTGTTACAGTTGGTATCAGAGCAGGTCGGTCCGTCCGACCAATTAGTAGAGTCGTGTCGAGCCTAGTAGTGTTGTGTGACAACTTTAAACTGTCTTTGTTGTCCTAATTTGTTGTTGTTATGGAGAATTTCGAAATGGCTGGAAGGAATGATGCTGCTCTTGCTGCTGCTTTGCAAGCAATGGCCTAAGTTGTGGGACAACAACAACAAGGTGCTGGTGGTGGTGAAGGTGTGCGGATGCTAGAGACTTTTCTGAGGAACCATCCACCAACTTTCAAGGGAAGGTACGACCCTGACGGGGCTCAGTTGTGGCTAAAGGAGGTCGAGAGGATCTTCCGGGTTATGCAATGCAGTGATGTTTAGATGGTGCGCTTCGGCACTCACATGTTGGCTGAAGAAGCTGACGACTGGTGGGTGAGCACTCAACCAATTCTTCAGAATGAGGGTGTTGTGATTACATGGGCTGTGTTCAGAAGGGAGTTCTTGAGAAGGTATTTTCCGGAGGATGTCCGAGGTAAGAAAGAGATTGAATTCCTTGAGCTGAAGCAGGGAGATATGTCCATAACTGAGTATGATGCCAAGTTTGTGGAGCTTGCCAAGTTCTATCCACACTATGCTGCGGAGACTGCTGAGTTCTCCAAATGTATCAAGTTTGAGAATGGTCTGCGAGTTGATATTAAGCGGGCCATTGGCTATCAGAAGATAAGAGATTTTTCTGAGTTGGTAAGCAGTTGTAGGATTTACGAAGATGATACGAAAGCTCATTACAAGGTGATGAGTGATCGAAGGGGTAAAGGACAGCAGAGTCGTCCGAAACCATATAGTGCCCCAGCTGATAAGGGTAAGCAGAGGATGCATGATGAGAGGAGACCTGCACGTAGGGATGCTCCTGCTGAGATTGTATGTTATAAGTGTGGTGTGAAAGGCCACAAGAGTAATGCTTGCAACCGTGATGAGAAGAATTGTTTCCGATGCGGTAAGAAGGGCCACACTGTCGATGAATGCAAGCGTGGCGACATTGTTTGCTTCAATTGTAATGAGGAATGTCATCGTAGCTCTCAGTGTACGCAGCCTAAGAAGGCCCAGACGAGTGGAAGGGTATTTGCCTTGACTGGTACCCAGACCGATAATGAGGACCGACTTATCAGAGGTACTTGTTTCTTTAATGGTACCCCTTTAATTGCTATTATAGATACTGGTGCTACGCATTGTTTCATTGCTATTGATTGTGCAAAAAGGTTGGGTTTGATTATGTCTGATATGAATGGGGAGATGGTTGTTGAAACTCCAGCTAAGGGTTCAGTAACTACTTCCCTTGTTTGTTTAAGTTGTCTGTTGTCTGTATTTGGTAGAGATTTTGAAGTTGATCTTGTTGTTTGCCGTTGGTGGGAATGGATGTAATTTTGGGAATGAATTGGTTAGAATACAATCATGTCCTGATTAATTGTTTTAGCAAGACGGTACGTTTTTCTTCTGCTGAAGAAGAAAGTGGAGCATAATTTTTATCTACTAAGGAGATGAAGCCGTTAGAACGAGATGGAGTCTTGATGTTTTCCTTGTTGGCGTATTTGTCAGTGGAGAATCAAGCGGTAATTGATAGATTGCCTATTGTGAAAGAATTTCCGGAAGTATTTCCTGATGAGATTCCAGATGTGCCACCAGAGAGGGAGGTTGAATTTGCAATTGATCTTGTTCCGGGTACGAAGCCTGTGTCGATGGCTCCTTACCGTATGTCAGCTTCTGAGTTAGCTGAGTTGAAGAAGCAGTTGGAGGACTTACTTGACAAGAAGTTTGTAAGACCGAGTGTTTCACCTTGGGGAGTGCCGGTGTTGTTGGTTAAGAAGAAGGATGGTAGCATGAGGTTGTGTATTGATTACCGTTAGTTGAATAAAGTGATGATAAAGAACATGTATCCACTTCTGAGAATTGATGACTTGATGGATCAGTTAGTGGGTGCAAGTGTGTTTAGTAAGATTGACTTGAGGTCAGGTTACCATCAGATTAAGGTGAAGGATGAAGATATGCAGAAGACGGGCTTTAGGACACGATATGGACACTATGAATATAAAGTTATGCCTTTCGGTGTTACTAATGCGCCTGGTGTGTTTATGGAGTATATGAACATAATTTTTCATGCTTATCTGGATCAATTTGTTGTTGTATTTATTGATGATATTCTAATCTATTCTAAGACTGAAGCAGAGCATGCAGAGCATTTGAAGATTGTATTGCAAGTGCTGAAGGAAAAGAAGTTGTATGCCAAGTTATCCAAATGTGAGTTTTGGTTGAACGAAGTAAGTTTTCTTGGCCACATTATTTCTGGTAGTGGTATTGCTGTAGATCCTTCGAAGGTTGATGCTGTGTCACAATGGGAGACACCGAAGTCGGTTACAGAGATTAGAAGTTTTCTTGGTTTGGCCGGTTATTACCGCAGATTCATTGAAGGATTTTCGAGGTTGGCACTTCCTTTGACGCAGTTGACCTGTAAAGGTAAAACTTTTGTGTGGGATACTCAATGTGAGAATAGTTTCAATGAGTTGAAACAGCGGTTGATGACTGCTCCTATTTTGATTTTTGTAACACCCCGTTTCCCAAAACAACATAATAATATAAATAACAATCAGAGTTCAACAAATACGGGCATGTCACACTACTTTTCAAAATTTATTAAATAGAAAATGAAACTATTTAACTTCAACAACTTCAATCTCATAAATAATTGCAGCGGAAAAATTCTTTTCAACATAATAAATCTTCTTCAACAAAATCTTGGCACAAAGGCCTCAACAATAAAATGATATCCAACATAATTAAGGTTCAACAGCATTATTTAAAAATTCGATACATAAAGGAATGAAAGAACAAGACGACGTTTCCCATCCCGTTACGTATCAGAGCCCTAGACACTTGAGCCGACATCCAACTAGTCTTCATTACCTGCACTTGCCCACAAGGCGGCAATTCCAACAGAAGGGGTGAGATTCTCAAACAATAAATAATAGAAGTATAACTTATCAATGAATCTAACACCCTAAATATCAACAAAGTAATTCAATATACATTATTTACAATAAACCAACAACATCAACATCACCTTCAACTCGACTAACAACAACGACAACGACTCACCAACAACGACTCTGACAATCCACCGACGACAACAACAAATGCAATATGCATGTGGTACCATTTTACGCGCGTTGAATGACAAGCATTCCAGGGCATGAGCCCTCAACAATTGGATGGTTAAAGCATCCCAGGGCATAAGCCCTCAACGGGTGAATGACTAGCATTCCAGGGCATGAGCCCTCAACAGTTGAATGATAAACATTCCAGGGCAATAAGCCCCCAACAAATGCATATGAGTATAAAATGAACTCAATGGTGTATATCAGCATACAACCAACAACAACAACAACAGCTACTAAGACAACAACAACTGTGCCTAAATCATTTAAGACACACTCCCCAACTTGGACGACAACAACCACAACTCAACAAATGCATATACGAGGTATGACTTACATTTTCAACAACTCAATCAATGATACTCCAACCTTTGAAACTAAGTTCAACAACATAAAATAGACATATACAAATACACCAACTACCATATTATTATGTCCAACCAAATTTAATCAACCAAGTAATCAAACATAGAAACTCACTTCAGGTACAGGGCTACTCGCCTCGGCGAGTACATCTGCTCGCCATGGCGAGCTCAAGGAAAGGGCTACTCGCCTTAGGCGAGCTAGGGGCGAGCTGGGAGCGAGCAGAACTTGGAGCTCTCGGCCTTTTTGACATTTTTCTCACCAAAACTTCATTTTAAAGCTACCTAATCATCTTTTTAATCTGAAAATTGTCCCAGTCATCTCTAAAAATATCAAGGTACACGAAGCTATCCATCCCACACCTTATAACAACATTTCAAAAATCACATTTTTCTAAGGCCCTACTCGCCGTGGCGAGTAGTTTTGCTCGCGAGGCGAGCTATGAACATTGCTCACTCGCCTTGGCGAGTCATGCTGCTCGCCGAGGCGAGCGATGAATGTCAGCACGGGCAGTACGCAACTCTCTCCCAAAAATCCATTTTTTTCTCAATTTCCAACCCCAAAACAATCCACAGAAAAGTAAGTAAGTTCTGCCTATAACCTGAATGCATCCTAACATCAATACAGTACAATCTACACCTTTAATCTCTCATAATCATACTCCAACCCTAAATCCCAATTCTCACAATTTTCTACAAATTCATGTTAAATTCAAAATCAAAGATATACAACCCATTACTATTGAAAGATAATCTCACCTTTACCTTAGATTATGATTCCTGAATTAAGCTGCGTTCTTCTCTCTTCTTCTAGCCTCTTCTCTTGGTTCTAGGTTTTCTCCTCTTCTCTCAATTGTACGTGAAACTCTTTCTGACTTCCTCTTTTTTTTTTTTGTAAACTATAACCCCCTCTTATTTCCTTAACTCCCACTTATTCCTCATAATTATACTTAATTCCCTTTAAACCAAATAATACTATTTTCTACCTTTTTATTAAATAATTAAAATAATCAAACAACATTTATTTAAATAAAACACAACACCATAAATCATATAATAAATTATCATCACACCAAATATCACACAATTCATACCAAGTCATATATTTCACATAAACATCATATATAAATCATATATGTCAAATATAGTCATATAAAATCATATAAAAATACTCAAACATCAACTAAAAATAATTAAATAAAAATGGGGCGTTACAATTTTACCGAAGCCAGATGAACCTTTTGTTGTTTATTGTGATGCGTCTAAGTTGGGCTTAGGTGGTGTGCTTACGCATGATTTAGAGTTGGCGGCTGTGGTATTTGTGTTAAAAATTTGGAGGCATTATTTGTACGGTTCCATATTTGAAGTATTTAGTGATCATAAGAGTTTAAAGTATTTATTTGATCAGAAAGAATTGAACATGAGGCAGAGGAGATGGTTAGAGCTGTTGAAAGATTATGATTTTGGCTCTAATTACCATCCGGGTAAAGCTAATGTAGTTGCTGATGCTTTGAGCAGAAAGACGTTGCATATGTCTGCTTTGATGGTGAAAGAGTTCGAGTTGCTTGAACAGTTTAGGGATTTGAGTCTTGTTTGTGAAAGGTCACCTCAGAGTGTGCGGTTGGGCATGTTGAAGATTAATAGTGATTTCTTGAATAGTATCAAGGAGGCATAGAAGATTGATGTTAAGTTTGTGGATTTGATGACTGCTAGTGATCAAAATGCGGATGGTGATTTTAAGGTTGATGACCAAGGTGTGTTGAGATTCAGAGGAAGAATTTGTATTCCTGATGATGAGGATTTGAAAAAGTTGATTTTAGAGGAAAGTCACAAGAGTAGCTTGAGTATTCATCCGGGAGCTACGAAGATGTACCATGATTTGAAGAAATTGTTTTGGTGGTCCGGATTGAAACGAGATGTGGCTTGGTTTGTGTATGCATGTTTGACTTGCCAGAAGTCTAAGGTTGAACATCAGAAGCCTGCAGGGTTATTGACTCCTTTAGATGTGCCCGAGTGGAAGTGGGACAGCATTTCCATGGATTTTGTAACAAGTTTGCCGAATACTCTAAAAGGGCATGATGCCATTTGGGTTGTTGTTGATAGATTAACTAAGTCGGCACATTTTATTCCGATCAATATTACTTTTCATGTAGCTCAGTTGGCGGAGATTTATATTCGTGATATTGTGAAGCTACATGGTGTACCGTCGAGTATTGTGTCGGATAGAGATCCGAGGTTCACTTCTAGATTCTGGAAGAGTTTGCAAGATGCTTTGGGTTCGAGGTTGAGACCGAGTTTGGCTTATCATCCGCAGACAGATGGTCAGTCGGAGAGAATGATTCAATCGTTAGAGGACTTGCTAAGAGTATGTGTACTTGAACAAGGTGGAGCTTGGGACAGCCACTTACCGTTGATAGAGTTCACGTACAACAATAGTTACCATTCGAGTATTGGTATGGCACCGTTCGAAGCTTTGTGTGGTCGGAGGTGTAGAACTCCTTTGTGTTGGTTTGAGTCGGGTGAAAGTGTGGTGTTGGGACCAGAGTTGGTTCAGCAGACTACAGAGAAGGTCAAGTTGATAAGAGAACATATGAAAGCGTCGCAGAGTCGACAGAAGAGTTACCATGACAAACGTAGAAAGGCCCTTGAGTTTCAGGAGGGTGATCATGTGTTTTTGAGGGTTACTCTTATGACGGGTGTAGGACGTGCATTGAAGTCTAAGAAGTTGACTCCAAAGTTAATTGGTCCTTATCAGATATCTGAGAGGGTTGGAACGGTGGCGTATCAGATTGGTTTGCCACCACATCTTTCGAATTTACATGATGTGTTCCAGGTG
The DNA here is from genome assembly GCA_958299785.1 of Medicago lupulina. Taxonomy (NCBI): domain Eukaryota; kingdom Viridiplantae; phylum Streptophyta; class Magnoliopsida; order Fabales; family Fabaceae; genus Medicago; species Medicago lupulina. The sequence continues at coordinate 22,016,255 of OY283146.1, forward strand.
TCGCAGCTAAGGAAGTATGTAGCAGATCCTTCGCATGTTATTCTTAGAGATGATGTACAAGTTAGGGATAACCTTACCATTGAGACTTTACCTTTGAGGATCGAGGATCGTAAGGTGAAGCAGTTGAGAGGCAAGGAAATACCTTTGGTGAAGGTCGTTTGGAGTGGAGTAACTGGTGAAAGTTTAACATGGGAGTTGGAGAGTAAGATGCAAGAATCCTATCCTGAGTTGTTTGTTTGAGGTAATATTTCGAGGACGAAATTCTCTAAGTTGGGGAGAGTTGTAACGCCCTAGTTTTTATTTGATTATTTTTGGTCGATTTTTAATATGTTTTATATATTTTATATGATTTATGTGATTTTTGGTGTTGCTATTTTATTATATAATTATTTTTTATTATTTAATAGAAATAAGTAAGAAATTAGAATTTATGGAGTTTTTGGGGGTTACATATTAATTATGAGATTAAAGGGGAGTTAAGGGAAATGAAATAAGTTAAGGAGTTGGTAAGAATAGGAAAGAAAGAGTCAGACAAAAATATTGCACGTACAGTAGAAAGAAAACTTAAGCTTTTGGGAGAAAAAGGGAGAGAGACCAAGAACAAGGGGGAATTGCTAGAGGAGAGCTTGAATTGCTGTATATTGTTCATCTGAATTAAGGTAAGGGTGAGCTAGCAATTATTTAATAATATATATGCATGATTCCTGAATTTGGATTGAAATGGTTGTTTTTGGTTTAGGTTTTGAAAGTTGTAAGAATTGTCTAATGTTGTTGATTTGAGTTGTTGATTGTGTTTTTCTGAGTTGTTTATGATGATAAGTTGTATATAAGACCTGTAAATGTTTCAGTAAATCAATTTGGGTGATTGGGGGATCAAAATTGGGTTTTTGTATGAAAATGGGGTTTGAAAATCATAGTTTTGAAAACTTCCCAGATGAGCGCTCGCTCAAGCGAGAAAACCGTCGCTCAAGCGAGCGACACAGTTTCCTGCCCAGAATTGAAATTTACCCGTTCGCTCAAGCGTGCCGCAAGCGAACTCCAAGCGTGCAAAACCTAATGTTACGACATTTTGGTCGCTTAAGCGAGTTGCCCGTCGCTTAAGCGAGCAACGCGAATTTTTGCCCAGAATTTTGAAAATAGTCGTTCGCTCAAGCGAACCATAAGCGAGCTGCAAGCGAGCAAAACCCAAACTTACGTGAATTTGCTCGCTCAAGCGAGCAGGGCTTCGCTTAAGCGAGCTGGGTCCTGTGCGACCATTTTGTGAATTTTGCTACGTGTTTTAGGGCTTTAATCTAAGCATCCTATAATGTTTGTTGGATTTATTTAACATTGTTTAAGTGGTGAAAATCATATAAGAAGATGAATATGGTGGAATTATGTATGTTTATATGAAAATAAATATCCATGCTATGTTTGAATTGTCGTTGATGTTGCTGAGTGGTGTTGTCCAGTTGGGGAGTGTGTCATAAGTATTAGACGCAGTTGTTGATGTCCTAAGTAGTTGTTGTTGTTGTTTTATTTCTTTCATTCCTTATGTATCAAATGTTGAACTTAGTTGTTAGATTATTTATCGTTGAATAATATTTAAATTGTTGAGGCCTTTGTGCCAAGGATTTGTTGAAGTTGAATGATGAGGGTTTTTAAATAATATTTCCGCTGCAGAATTATATATGAATGAGTATGTTGGTATTTTAAATAGTTTTATATTTTATTTAATAATTTTGAAAAGCAGTGTCGCATGCCCGTTTGTTGACTACTCTGATTGATATATATATATTATTATGTTGTTTTGGGAAAATGGTTGTTATAGTTTCGACTAATCCTTCTCAAGTTGTTTCAACTAACAAGGTTGTTAAGTGTTACAAGTGTCAAGGCATAGGCCATATAGCCTCTCAATGTCCAACAAGGAGAACTATGCTTGTAGAGGTGGTTGAGGAAGGTTACAATGAGGAGTTTGAAGGATATGAAGAGGATTGTAAAGAGGAGGATGAAGAAATACCAAGTGGAGAATTTTTCATGATTAGGAGGATGTTGGGGAACCAAGCCAAGGAGGAAGAATCAAATCAAAGGAAAAATCTTTTCCATACAAGATGTCTTGTGCAAGGAAAGGTATACTCTTTAATTATTGATGGAGGTAGTTGTACTAATGTTGCTAGTACACGCTTGGTGTCTAAAATGGATTTAGAAACAAAATCTCACATTAGGCCTTACAAACTTCAATGGCTTAGTAAAAATGTAGAAATGCTTGTTGACAAACAAGTAGAGGTTTGTTTTAAAATCGGGAAGTATGAAGATGTTGTATTGTGTGATGTAGTACCAATGGAGGCGTGTCATTTGCTGTTAGGGAGACCTTGGCAATTTGATAGAAGTGTCCATCATGATGGTTGTACCAATAAGTACTCTTTTGTGCATTTTGGCCAAAAGATCTCTCTTGCACCATTGAATCCTAGTGATGTTAGAGAAGATCAAAAGAAAATGAAAGAAAAATATGAACAAGAAAAAGAAAAAGAAAAGAATGAAAAAAAAGAAGAAAAGAAACAAAGTCTAATGAAAAAAAAAGGAGAAATAAAAGATGCCATTGCTACCAAACAGCCCCTATATTTGCTATTTTGCAAAGAGGTGGCCTTGTTCACTAACACTTCTAACACTCAAGATTTGCGAAATTGTGTTGAATTTCTTTTGCAGGAATTTGAGGACTTGTTTCCTAAGGAGATACCAAATGGTTTACCCCCTATACGAGGTATTGAACATCACATTGACCTCGTTCCAGGAGCATCCTTGCCTAATAGGCCAGCCTACCGAAGCAACCCACAACAAACTCAAGAGATTCAAAAACAAGTTGTTGAATTGGTAAGTAAAGGATGGTTAAGAGAAAGTTTAAGTCCATGTGCTGTTCCTGTTATTTTAGTCCCAAAAAAAGATGGTAGTTGGAGAATGTGTACTGATTGTAGGGCTATTAATAACATTACCATCAAATATAGACATCCAATCTCTAGGTTAGATGACTTACTTGATGAATTTTTTGGTGCATGCTTATTTTCGAAAATTGATTTGAAAAGTGGGTATCATCAAATAAGAATTAGAAAGGGGGATGAATGGAAAACTGCTTTTAAAACAAAATATGGTTTGTATGAGTGGCTGGTTATGCCTTTTGGTTTAACTAATGCACCTAGTACATTCATGAGATTAATGAACCATGATTTGAGAGAATTTTTGGGAAAATTTGTTGTTGTGTATTTTGATGATATCTTGATCTATAACAAAAATTTGGAGGATCATTGCACTCACTTAAGGTCTATTTTACATGTGCTAAGACAAGAAAATTTGTATGCCAATTTAGAAAAATGTGTCTTTTGCACCGATCATGTGATTTTCTTAGGATTTGTTATAAGCTCTAAAGGTGTCCATGTTGATGAAGAGAAAGTTAAAGCAATCCAAGAATGGCCAGCACCCAAAAATGTAAGTGAGGTAAGAAGTTTTCATGGCTTAGCTAGTTTCTATAGGAAGTTTGTAAAGGATTTTAGTACCTTGGCTGCACCTCTTAATGAAATTGTCAAAAAGGAAGTTGGTTTTAAATGGGGTGAGAAACAAGAGCAAGCCTTTGCTACCCTAAAAGAAAAGCTCACGCAAGCACCAATACTTGCATTACCAAATTTTTCTAAATCTTTTGAAATTGAATGTGATGCTTCCAATGTTGGAATTGGTGCTGTTTTGATGCAAGAAGGTCATCCAATTGCTTATTTTAGTGAGAAAATAAAAGGAGCTGCCCTAAATTACTCCACTTATGATAAGGAATTGTATGCCTTGGTTAGAGCATTGCAAATGTGGCAACATTACCTAGTGCCCAAAGAATTTGTCATTCATAGTGATCATGAATCTTTGAAATATTTAAAAGGGCAAGGTAAGTTGAAAAAAAGACATGCCAAATGGGTTGAGTTTTGTTGAACAATTTCCATATGTGATTAAGCACAAGAAAGGAAAAGCAAATGTGGTTGCAGATGCACTTTCAAGAAGGTATGTTTTACTTTCTACTCTTGAAACAAAAGTTTTTGGTCTTGAGAATATTAAAGAGTTGTATGAAAGTGATCTTGAATTTTCTTCAAAGTTTTTAGCTTGTGAGCATGCTGCCCTCAATGGATATTTTAGGCACAATGGTTATTTATTTAAAGAAAAAAGACTGTGTGTCCAAAAGTTCCATTAGAGAATTACTTGTGAAAGAGGCGCATGAGGGAGGGTTAATGGGGCATTTTAGGGTTTCTAAAACTCTAGAATTTTTGCAAGAACATTTTTATTGGCCTCATATGAAAACTGATGTTCAAATTTTTTTTTGAAAGATGCATTGTGTGTAAAAAGGAAAAATCAAAAGTTATGCCTCATGGTTTGTATACTCCTTTGCATGTGCCTGAATTCCCTTGGATTGACATTTCCATGGACTTGTTATGGGGCTTCCTAGAACAAAGAATGGAAAAGATTCTATTTTTGTCGTTGTGGACAGGTTTTCAAAGATGGTACATTTTATCCCATGCAAAAAGGTGGATGGTGCTTGTCATGTTGTTGATTTATTCTTTAAGAAAGTTGTGTGCCTTCATGACTTACCAAGAAACATTGTCTTAAATCATGACACCAAGTTCTTAAGCCATTTTTGGAGGACCTTGTGGGGTAAGGTGGGAACAAAGCTACTATTTTCCACTACTTGTCATCCCCAGACAGATGGGCAAACTGAGGTAGTGAATAGAACTTTTTCTACTCTCCTTAGGGCTGTTCTTAAAAAGAATTTAAAAATGTGGGAGGAATGGTTGCCTCATGTAGAGTTTACTTACAATAGGGTTGTCCATAGCACTACACAACATTCACCTTTTGAGATTGTGTATGGTTTTAATCCTTTAACACCTCTTGATTTGTTACCATTGCCTAACACATCTCTTTTGAAGCATAAAGATTGAAAAGCTAAAGCTGAATTTGTGAGAAAATTACATGAGCAAGTGAAATTGCAAATTGAAAAGAAAAATGAAAGTTATGCAAAAAATGCCAACAAAGGGAGAAAGAAGGTTGTTTTTGAACCCGGGGATTTGGTTTGGGTACATATGAGAAAGGAGAAGTTTCCATCACAAAGGAAGTCGAAACTTCAACCTAGGGGAGATGGACCTTTTCAATTACTCTCTAGGATCAATGACAATGCCTACAAGATAGAGCTTCCTGGTGAGTATGGGGTAAGTGCCACTTTCAATGTGTCTGATTTGTCTCCTTTTGATGCAGGTGATGATGAGTTCAATTCGAGGTCGAATTCTTTTCAAGAGGGAGGGAATGATGAGGACATAGGCCATCAAGACATAGGTGATACAATCCAAAGCTTAGGAGGTCCTATGACAAGGGCACGTGCAAGAAGAGTCAATGATGCTCTAAACCAATTCATGATCAAGTCACTAGAAGGTCTGGAACAAGTGGAAGGAAATGAGCCAAAGTTTATACTTCTCATCCAAATACATGACCAAGACGTGACATATGGTCTTGCTTCCCCATTCTGATGCTTTTATTTGAATTATGATGTAATAAAAGTGTAAGGGACCAATCTTGGCCGAAAAACACTAAGTTTGAATTTTCTTTGTGTTAAACCCATTTTAAAGCCTCCCAAGCTTTAAATGGCGCGTGTTTTTTTTTTTTGTTTGGTGTGTTTCTTTTATGGAAAATAAAGGCTGAATCAAGAGAGTCAAAATATGATCAAGGAAGAGCAAAAAGTGGGCGTACAAGAGGAAAGAGGGAGCTGCAAAATATTGGAATAAATGATTACCACTACTATTTCTATTCAATGTGGTATTCAATTCTGAAACTCCTCTAATCAACAATCATCATCAATGGCAGCCCATGAGTTATTCTCCATTTTGTAACTGTTCTTGTAAATATTCAGCCTCCAAATGATAATGGCTAAAGTCTTTTTATTTTCTAGGAGTTACAATATGTTTAAATCAGAATCAAATTGCCATTCCTATATAAGGGGGGCGTGTAACTCACATGAAAAATAGAGAATTTTGCTAAATTTTTTACACTTTGTGTAATTTGAAAGTATTTGCTCTTAGGTTTTGGATTGGACCAATATCTGATCTTATCAAGGAACCACGTTTCTTGTGGCGATCATACACTAGGCAATCATATTCCTTGGATTGGGAATTGGATTGTCCCCATCTTCTGTCTTTTTCATCATTCTTAGTTTTGTTATTTCTAAAGCTTCACTTTCTGTCCAACCTTCATTTTACACAAAAATCCATCAAACTTTCATTAAAATTCGTCATCCATAAAATCACAAGTTCATATTATCATTCAAACAACACAAAATTGAAAGAAAACAAAGAAATGACCAAGTGCCCAAACTGGTTGGTCATCATTTGTGATACATGTTAAGGACGTTTACTGAGTTGTAAACTCATGTACTACTCCGAACCTGTGAAGAAAGGAGCTAGGTAGATTGTGTACTACACCAAAGCTGTGAAGCACGATGTTAGGTAGTTTGTTTGAAGTTAACTTCACCGTTTGTTTGTTTTTGGTCTGATATGTCACAGGGGCTCTGACTGACCATAGGATAGTGAGATGGGATCTCAGTTCCATGAGTTCCTAGGTTTAAGTCTATACGGGTAGGTCCTAGGTCTTTAGTATAAACAAGGAGTTTGCAGAGAGCTATAGAATAAGGACTAGACTAGTGGATTTCCTTCTAGACCGTCATAATATTCCTAAAGGCTAAAGAGCCCTCCATAAGGGCTCAAACGCCCTCCAGAAGGACTTGGGCGCCCTCCAGAAGGGCTCCAAGGCCTAGGCGCGCCCCCTCTAGGGCGCCGCCTTACTTAGGTTCTAAAACTATCTAGAAACCGCCTAAATACCACAAATACCCCTAATACTTGGAGGTTAAGTAACCGTGACCCAAGCCCATAGCAGGCTATAAATACCTCACTTGAGAGCATTCTCAAGGCATTCAATCATTAGTAAAAACCCTAATAGCGACATAAACCCTAATATCCACTACCTGCAGAAAAAACCCTAATAGCGACATAAACCCTAGTATCCCTAATAGAGACAACCGAAGCCTTAATTTTTACCAGGTAACACTCTTTCCCTGTCTCTCTCTTGCATTCCATATTTTTTCTTTTCGCAAATGGTTGTAATCCGGGAGTGTGATGAGAGGGGTAGGGAGATTTACCCCGCGGATCCTTTAGAGAGAGCTCGATTCCAGAGAGATTGTCTAAAACACGCGACGCGGCCGAATGGTCTTATTGATTGGGAAGCATACAATTCGAGCTACTTTGGTCATATGACTTTTTCGGACTTGTCAAGCGAGAGTAGTAGTGACGATTCTGACGATAGTGATTGTGTTTTCCTGTATGCAACTTCAAGAAAGGAGATCATTGCTTGTGTTGAAACCGAAATGCCGAAGAGGAAAGGAGTTACCGGCTTAGAGGTGGAGTCGGATACAGAGTTTTTTGGTGACGACGTACAGAGTTATACATCGATTTACAGCGACCAAGCAAAAGTAAATCTTTTTAGGAGTAAGAATGCGGTCTCTGCCACGGGGAGAGAAGGGGATATAGATCTAAGGTCGTGCCCGCCTGGCGAAATAGTGTGTGTTATGCGCCTAAAGGGAGTGAGGGAGATCTTCCACATGTATGGCGCGGTGTTGGAGGAATTTGGGGTTCGAATTCCCTTCACTTTGTTTCAAATGGATGTATTGCGCTTCCTTAACGTAGCTCCGACCTAAATCCGTCCCTATAGTTGGGCCTTCATTCGTGGCTTCGAGATTCTGTGCGAGGCGTTGGATATGGTTCCTTCGGCGGGCGCCTTCTTCCATTTTTATGGTACGAAGGGAGTAGACAAGGGCTCCTGGGTGTCCATCAGCGCTCATGCGGGTAAGAGCCTGTTTCCCTCATATGCCTCAAACTTTAAAAAGAACTGGCGGGTCAGTTTCATGAAGGTTTGCGCCGCAAAGGATTCAAGTTCCTTAGTTGCTAGTGTTAACGGCGAGCTTGGGTTTCCCTTAAGCTGGACTAGCTCGCCACAGTCTTTCTGTGGCTATGACTGTGATAAGATGACACCATACGAGCGTGATGTTGTTGGTTTCTTAGACGGGATGAAGCTTACTGATATCCGTACGCTTCTAAATAAAGAGACAGATTCAGAGGACCTAGAACTTTACCTCCGTGAGTGCTTCTCCCCTAGTTCCAGCGATGTCCCAATGACGTATTGTTTCTGTTTTGCTTGATATTGCTTAAGTTTATTACTAACCATGGCGTCTTTGTTTTTACTTGTGTTGTAGTTCTAATGATGCCGCTTACGGGAAAAGAGAGGAGGAAGTATCTTGAAGCCCTGAAGGAAAAGAATGCTGGAGGCAGGCACATTTCCGGTGACCCTGCCGGCTTGCTGTTGAGGAAAGGGAAGAAAGATCAAGGAACTGCAGGGGAAATGCCGGGAGGCGACGCTAGCGGGTCTTCTAAGGGCGCCGCCGAAGATATCATCGACTTGGTCGTCTCGCCCCCAAAAAAGAAGGCGAGAACCAGCCGGAAGGATGCTGGAAAGGACAGCCAATTGGAGAAGGACGTTGTTGCGGAGGTTGACACCGCCTACCGTCAATCCTTCTGGCACCGAGACTTCCGATATCGGCAGTACATGGAGGAAAACGTTCCTTTTGCTGTCGTGGATGAGGATGCCAGCTTCCATGCTAAGTTCAGCGAGTTAGCCCAGGATGCTGGTACGGGGGCGCTTCGATCATTGGTGTACATGCATGCCATGGAGCGAAAGTATGATGTCTTGGAGAAACAACTCCAAGAAGCTATGAAGGACATGGAGAAGCACAAACATCAGGCTGCGGCTTTTGAAGAGAGGGTGGAAGGTTTGTTACTTGATAAATCAAAGGCTGAGGAGGCGCTATCCGGTCTGGAACTTGAGAATACGGGCTGGCTGTTTGAGAAGGGCGTGTTCGAAGAAAAAGTTGGCGACTTGGAGAAACAGCTAACTGGCGCTAAGGATGAAGTGGAAGGTTGCAAGATGGCTATGGTGAGCCAGTTCGAAGAGGGTTTTGAAAGAGCCAAAATGCAGGTGGCGTTTCTGTATCCTGAGCTGGACTTGTCTGCGTTGGACTCCTTGAAGATTGTGCAAGATGGCAAGCTTATTGATGAACCTTGACCTTGTACTTTTCTTCTTTTTAAATTCAACTCTTCTATTTATGGGCGACCTTGTAGGCGCTTTGTTTTGTAATATTTATGACTTTGGATGGCGCTATGCCTTTTCCCGTTTATTTAAGACTCTGTTGTCATTCTGAGATGCTTTATTACTTTCCTTGTTCCCTGTGTTTGTTTTATGTCGTGACTTCTTCATCGCGCCGAGCTAATGCTCTGATTAGTGCTAGCCCTGTTTGAGCGCTTGCTGAGTTAGAGCCTTTGATAAGGTTTACTTTTTATTTAACGACGCCGAGCTAGAGCCTCTAGTAAGGTTAACCCAGTTTGCGCGTTCGTTTCTACGACGCCGAGTTAGAGCCTTTAGTGAGGTTTGCTCTGTTTGGACGTTCTCGCCGAGTTAGAGCCTTCAATAAGGTTAACCCTGTTTGGGCGTTGTGCTTTTTAGAGCCTTGAAATAAGGTTAGTATATTCACGTATTTTATTTAACGACGCCTAGCTAGAGCCTCTAGTAAGGTTAACCCAGTTTGGGCGTTCGTTTCTACGACGCCGAGTTAGAGCCTTTAGTGAGGTTTGCCCTGTTTGGACGTTCTCGCCGAGTTAGAGCCTTCGATAAGGTTAACCCTGTTTGGGCGCTTGTGTTTTATTAGAGCCTTGTTAGAAGGTTAATTGTTACGCTTACTTCATGTCACCAAGCTAGAGCCTTTGATTTTAAGGTTAGCTTCGTTTGGGCGTTTAGCTCGTATTTGCAGTGATGTGAGTAGGGACAAAATACAGTAGAACAACAACGTTTTAAGAAACTAGGGTGCCTTGTTAAAAACCCTGCCCTTGCAGGGGAAAAAGAATGCTACCCTATCCCTTGATTAAGTACTGAGAGAAATTTGTAAAATAGTCTGGGGTGGCGATCTCGCCATGTTCTGCAGTAATGAAAAGACAAAAGACAAAAAAAAAAAAAAAGAGATCCTAATTCTAACTGTAATTATGACGTAGATTAGCCATGTTCCAAGTTCTAGGCACCGGGGTCCCATCTAATTCTTCCAGTTTATAGGCTCCGTGCTGCAAATTTTCCTTCACTCGATAAGGTCCTTCCCAACTCGATAGTAGCTTGCCAATTCTGGTTGGGGCGACAACTTGCTTGAGGACGAGGTCGCCCGCTTTCATGCTTCTGGGGATGACTCTGGAATTGTATCGGCAAGTTGCCCTTTGCTTGGCGGCGAATTCTCTGATGTGAGACTCTTCTCTCATCTCGTCGATCATATCCATTGTGCACCTGAGACCTATCTCGTTTACTTTTGTTGTATATGAATCAAAACACATAAAGTAAGACATCACATGACTTGACAGTTTCTTAAAATAACAGAGGTAAAGAAGAGATGTATAAGGGCGGGAACCTGAAAACAAAAGATGGTTAGTTCGGATATGAGCATGGCACTTACCCTCCTCCATGAAATTATCACGTCGCCAGGTTGGTGTGTCGATTTCGACGGGTAGCATGGCGTCAACGCCGTATACCATAGTGAACGGGGTCTCCTTAGTTGTTGAATGCGGTGTGGTGTGGTAAGACCATAGTACCTGTTTCTTATTTTGACTCAGAGTGAAAAAGGCAGGAGTAGATAATGTGTTTGTCAATTTAAATTCGAAATGATCGTCAAGACAACGAATTATAGAGCTTACCTCGTAAAGCTGTTTGGCCCAGAGGCCTTTGGCTGACTCCAGCTTCTTTTTTATGCCGTTGAGGATGACCTTGTTTGCTGCTTCCGCCTGCCCATTTGCCTGAGGGTAGATTACTGATACAAATTTGGTTTGGATCCCAAGCTGGGTACAGAAATCGACCACACTGATGCTAGCGAACTGGGTCCCGTTGTCAGTCACAAAATATTTAGGAAGACCAAACCTGCAAATAATCTTTTTCCAGTAGAACTTTTTTACCCTGTCCGCCGTGATTCTAGAGACCGCCTCTGCTTCGACCCATTTGGTGAAGTAGTCTATGCCCACAATGAGAAACTTTAATTGCCAAGGAGCCAAAGGAAAAGGTCCCACGATATCCACTCCCCATCTATGGAAAGGCCAAGGTGAAAACACAAAGGTGAGCTCGTTGGCTGGAGCGTGCTTCTTGTCGGAGAATCGCTGGCACTTGTCACACTTTTTTACGAAGGCGGCACAGTCATGCAGCATCGTCAGCCAATAGTATCCCGCCCTTAACAACTTAGCTGCTAGAGAACGACCTCCTATGTGGCTACCACATACTCCCTCATGAACTTCTAGTAGGACCAACTCAGTTTCTTCTTCTCCTAAGCATTAGAGCATGGGAGTGGCGCGTCCCATCTTGTACAGCTTGCCGGCTACCATGGTGAACTTGGCAACCCGCCTCTTCACCGCTTGCGCTTCTTCATCGTCCTTTGGAGAGAAAGATCCTGTGAGATATTTGACGATAGGGGTCATCCATCCTTCTACTTCCGTATCGATGAGGAGCACTTCTTGTGACTCTGTGCTGGGCGACGTAACGACCTCCTGAATTACCGTTCTATTGTTGCCCGGGCGCTTAGTGCTCGCCAATTTTGCCAGTAGATCCGCCCTTGAGTTCTGCTCCCGTGGAACGTAAATCGCCTCGAAGAATTTGAATTTTTCTGCTAAACTTCTTACTTTTGTCAGGTACTTACAAAGTTGAGTGTCCTTCGTTTGGTACTCGCCTGAGATCTGGCTTGTTATCAATTGAGAGTCCCTTTTTGCTCTGAGATTCTCGGCCCCCATCTCCGCCGCCAAACTCATTCCCGCAATCAAGGCTTCGTACTCTGCCTGGTTGTTGCTGGCCTTGAACTCGAATCATAGAGATTGCTCTATGAGTATGTCTTCGGGACCTTCTAAGATGATGCTCGCCCCACTTCCTTTTAGATTGGAGGAACCGTCACTTGATAAAAGCCACACAAAGGGGGCGACATGCCGAGCTGGAGAGGTGAATTCTACGACGAAGTCTGCTAGGACTTGAGATTTGATGCTACTCCTTGGGACATATTGTAGGTCATATTCGGATAATTCAACTGACCAAGATACCATTCTTCCCGCCAGGTCTGGTTTATTGAGGACTTGCTTCACGGGATAGTTCGTTTTGACCATGATCTTGTGGCTCTGAAAATAAGGGCGCAACTTTATGGCGGTAGTTATGATTGCCAGAGCTAAGCATTCGATCTTTTGGTACCGTAGCTCAGCCCCCTTGAAAACTTTACTGACGAAATATACTGGTCTTTCGCCTTCTTCTGAATCTTCTGTCAACACGGAACTCATCGCGTTGTCTGATAAAGACAAGTAGAGAGACAGGGCGGCACCGGATGATGGGCGATGCAGGACCGGAGGACTTGAGAGGAATTCTTTTATTTTAAGAAGAGCTTCTTCACACGCGCTAGTCCATTCAAATTTTTCTTTCTTCTTGATGGACGCGAAGAAAGCGAAAGCCTTGTCGCCGACGCATGATAAAAATCTGGATAAGGCGGCCAGTCTCCTAGTCAATTGTTGTACTTCTTTTATGCTGCAAGGACCTCTCCTGTTGATGATAGCTTGACACTTGTCGGGGTTGGCCTCTATGCCTCGACTGGTGAGCAAAAATCCTAGAAATTTTCCCGCCTGGACCCCGAAAGTACACTTGGCCCGGTTGAGGCGCATGTTGAATTTCCTGACTTGCTGGAAGATTTCGCCCAGGTCAGTGGTGTGGGCGGCATTCTCTGGCGTCTTCACCACGAGGTCATCGATGTATACTTCCAGATTCCTTCCAATTTGTGCGGCAAACATGGAGTCCATCAATCTTTGAAAGGTAGCTCCTGCATTTCTCAGACCAAAGGACATAACCTCATAGTGATAATTTTTGTTGTTAGTCATAAAGGCGGTTTTCGGGGCGTCGAGGGGGTCCATCCTGATTTGATTGTAGCCAGAGTATGCGTCCATGAAGCTTAGGGTCCTGAAGCTGGAAGCACTGTCAATCAGGCGATCTATACTAGGTATAGGGTAAGGATCTTTGGGGCAAGCTATGTTCAGATCGGTGTATTCTACGCACATTCTCCATTTTCCCGAAGCCTTTTTGACTAAAACTGTGTTTGCCAGCCACTGGGGTATTTGATCTCGCTGATGAAACGAGCCTCCTGTAGTCTCTTTACCTCTTCGTCCACTGCTTTCCTCCTTTCTTCCCCCATTTTTCTTTTCCTCTAAACAACGGGTTTTACCGTTGGATTTACGTCGAGATGGTGGCAGGCTATGCTGGGGTCTATGCCTAGCATGTCTGAGGGAGCCCAGGCGAACAGGTCCAAGTTCTTCCTTAATAGATCAATTAGGCCTTCTTCTTCGGAGGGCGCCAGTGAAGTTCCAATCTTCGTGGACTGATGAGGGTGAGGCCCGATTGCAACTTCTTTAAGAGTTTCAGTAGGTTCTAATCTCTCCTGCTGGTATTCTTCATGAGGGTCAAGGTCCACCATGTTCACGCTGTCACCCCTGCTTTCCTTCTTTGGTGTTTCCTTCCTGCGCGGCTTGAGGCTAGCCAGATAGCATTCTCTGGCGACTTTCTGATCTCCTTTGATCGTTCCAACCCCGCCATCGTCCAATGGGTACTTCATTACCAAAAACTTGGTTGATAGGAGAGCGCCCAGACGATTAAGGAAGGGCACCCAATTACTATGAATTAAGAGTTCGGGGCGTTGACGACCAGGTACCTTATTTTGATCGCCTTAGCTTTCTTGCCAGATCCAAAGACAGTCCTTAGAGTGATATAGCCACGAACGTGCACCCTCTCTCCAATAAACCCGGAGAGGGTGCCTTGGAAAGGTTGTAGTTGCTCCTCACTTAAGCCCATCCTATCGAATGCTTCGAAAGTCGGAATATCTGCGGAGCTACCGGTGTCGATGAGTACCCGTTTGATGTTCCAATTGAGTATTTGGAGAGTGATTACCATAGGATCGTCTTCGTGGGGAATCACGCCTTCGAAATCTTCAGCAAAGAAAGTGATATATGGACTTCTTTCAGCGAAAGAGCGTGAGCCCTCGTCTACGAGCATTATCTGACGCGCGTAATTCTTCCGAGATGTGCTTGACTCGCCACCCCCGGCAAAGCCTCCGGAAATAGTGTTCAGAGTATGCTTGCCTTCCTCGCCCCGACGATCATCTCTACTATGATCAAGGCCCTCGTCGTTCTCATCGCGCCTGCCCCTCGTGTAACCTCTTAATTTGCCATTCTGGATCAGTTTCTCGATCTCCCTCTTGAGGTGGATGCAGTCGTCAGTGTCGTGGCCTCGTACGCGATGATATTTGCACCAGGCGTCCTTGTTACCACCCATGATGTGTACTCTGGGCGGGTTCGCTTCCGGGATGATTTTGGACTCGTATACCTCCTTCAGGATTCTTTCCGGGCCCATAGTCAGAGGAATGAAGTGTTCCGGGGCGTAACAGCGTGGTTGACGCTCCCGCTCTGACTGTCTTTTGAAAGTTCCCCTGTCTCTGCTTGGGGGAATGTCATAGTGCCTGCGCTCGGGGCCTTTTTCCTTCGCATCTCACGCGTGCTTCTCGGCGTTACTTTCCTCTCCTTTAATGTAACATTCAGCCCGGGAGATGATCTCTTCCATTGAATCAGCCGGCTTCTGGGCGAGCGACTCATTGAACTGGCCGGCTCGCAGGCCGTTTTGGAAAGCTCCGACGAAGATTTCTTGGTTCGGATTGGATACCTTGATGGTGCATTCGTTGAACCTGGCTAGGTAGTTTCTTAGAGATTCGCTTTGCCCCTGACGGACGTTGAACAGGCTGTTGGAGGATACCTTTCGGTGGCGGCTAGCGAAGAATTGTTGCGAGAGTTTCCTGATCATGTCGTGGTAGCTTACGATAGAGAATCGAGGGAGGTTTATATACCACCGTAGCGCAACATCAGTGAAAGTCGCTGCCAGGAGTTTGCACTTGAGAGAGTCAGCTGCTCCGACGACGGCCACGCGGTTGTTGAAGGCAGTCACATGTTCCATGGGATCACCCCTGCCATCGAAGGTGGAGAGGTGAGGCAGTTTGAAGTTGTCTAGGATCGGAGCGCTCCAGATTTCTGCTGACAAGGGTTGAGGTTCTGGTTCGATGGGTTCGCCGTGGTAAGATCCGGCTCTCTCCTGTATCTGTTGTTGTTGAATGGTTTCGACCGAAGCCTGTAAGGCTTCATTCTGTTCGATCAGCTGGGCGATCTGAGTCCTCATCGCCTCAGCTTCTTCTTGGGTTGCCATGACGGCGGCTTTTCTCTAAATCACGACGTGAGGTGTGATTTAGGTTTAGGTAAGGGATGGTGGTCGGAGGAAAGTTTTACCTTTTCCCACAAGGAGTTTGCAGAGAGCTATAGAATAAGGACTAAACTATTGGATTTCCTTCCTGGCTTGGTAGCCCCTAGAGTAGGTGTGTTTTTTACCGAACTGGGTCTAAAAACTCATTGTGTTCGTTACTTTCTTGTTTTTATTTCTGCTTATCGTACGATGTTGAAACATTAAACGAAACATTGCAAACGTTCAAACATCGCACAAAATATATTAAAACAAGTATGCTAGAATTTTAACTTAGTTTGATAAAATAATGAATACTAACGTTTTAAAAGTTTCATTAAAACATGTCATATGAATTGTACCAAAAAAACACATGTCATATGAAAGTAAACATTTGAGGAAAAGAGAGAATCAACACATAGAAATTGTTCATTATCAACCTGATTAATCAAATCCTTTAGACCTTAAAATTTCCACTAATAGTCAAATTTACCAATAACAGCCATTAGAATATACTACTGTCAACCTGACAATAAAATAATAATCTGAAATATCTGGCTTAATAAGGTCAATCTCCTTGAGGAACACATCCACTACAGGGCAAGTTATGTAACAATTAAAAAATTAACCATAAAGAGAGTACATATTCTTTTACTTTTAATGTGGAAAGGAACGTTGCATCTTTTATCGTACAAAAGTTTATGAAAATATAATTTTTTCCTTTTCTTTTAAGAATTTTCCTTTGAAAATAAATAATCATGTAACAAAAACTTGGTAACATAAAATGATAATTCAAAAAGTAAGAAACCTAACTGTTCTGGACCGGCTAAAAGTCGAATAATACAAGGCCCAATCAGCTGAACCCAAGACAAAGCAATGCAAACTAGTGAAGGAGCAGGCGATGCCTTCTGTGGATCACCACACAAGACCAGGCCATGAGTCCATCCCTGTAACGACCCAATTTTAGGATTTTATTTATTTAAATGTTTTATTTATTATTTAATTGTTTGGTGTGTTTTATTTATTGAGTTAATTGGGTTTTACAGATAATAATGGTATTTTGGTAATTTGAGGAGTGGGGGTAATTTGGTAATTTTAGGATGAAAGATATTTTAGTATTTTGGGTATGAAGAGTTATTTAATGAAGTAGTAGTAACTTGGGTTAATTAATAGAATAGTGGGGGTTGTTAATGAAGTAATTGTGTAGTAACATTTTATGAGTGGTATAGAGTTTACTAGGTCCATTAGTGAGTGGAACTAAGGCCAAGAGTATATAAGAGAATAGTCTTTGTGAAAATTAGGTCAAGTGATCATTCATTACATTTTAGAAAAGAGGCAAAGAGAGAGAAGTAGAGAGATAGAGGAAGAAGAAGAAAATTCAAGAGAAAAGGAGATCTAGCTTGTGGGAAAGCTCAAGAAGGAGTGTAGATTCAAGATTAAAGTTAGCTTTTGGAAGGTTATGGTAAGAGGAAAGTTAATATTCACCATTTAGAGATTATGAGTGATAGAGTGATCATGGGTAATGTTTGATTATGTGATTTTCATGAAATTAGTGTTATGTTAAGTTGATTTTGGTGCTAATTAAATATGTTAATTATGGGTATGATGAACTTGGTGAAATTAAGTTGTTTATGTGCTTAAAATCATGTTTGATGATGTAGAATAAGTTGTACTTGAGGTTTTAGCTTAAATATGTGAATGTACTTGCAAAAGTACAATATTAGAATCTAGGGTTTAGACTGTTTATGTGATCTCCTGAGAATGATCCCAAGAGGGGTATTTATATCCTTTTGTGGGCTTGTGTTTTTGTGACTTTGCCCCAAGTAACTTGGGACCTAAGTTGGTTCCAAGGGTTTCTAGATGTTTCTAGAACCATTAGAGGCGGCGTCCATGGGAGGGGGCATCCTAGGGCACTTAGGCCCTTCTAGAGGGAGTAAGGGCCCTTTTGGAGGGAGACTGGTCCTTAGAGGTATATTTGGTGGTCCACAGCCTCCCAAGCACGAGTCTTGTGAGACGACGAAGTGATTAATCATGAAGTCGATAGTCAACAGCCCCCAAACACGAGTCTTGGGACAAGACAAAGTGATGAAAAAGTATAACTATCGAGACAACGCCTTTGAAGGGCACACCCAGGTGTTTCAGAATCTTTCTTGAGGGCGTTTAAGCACTTAGTGTAACACCCCGTTCCCAAAAATACGTAATTTGAATAAAACAATCCGAGTTATACCACAAACGGAGCGTTACACTGCTTACATAAAAAATTTCTTTAATAGAAAAATAAAACTATCAAACTTCCAACAACTCATTATATATACAACTGCAGCGGAATATTCATTTCATTTATAATTTAATCCTTAAATAAAATTTTGGCACGAAGGCCTCAACCAACAATAATTATTCAACCATACTTAAATAATTTCGGCATAAAAGCCTCATCAAAATAATTCAACAAAAAGAACATCATCATGTCTCAAAATTTGATACATAGGAATGAAAATAATATAAAAATCCCATCCCATACATATCAGAGCCCTAGACATTGAGCCACCACCTACTACTCAGGATCACCTGCAAGTTACCGATACGAAGGGCAACATTTTCAAGCAGAAGGGGTGAGATTCACAATCAAAGATAATATATATATATATATATATATATATATATATAATCATCCTTGATTATCAACACTACTTCAATTATATTTAATTTGAAACCAACTTCATTCATGATGACAACATACCGACAACGAGTTAACACCAACGACACATCAACAACATCGACAACTCACCCAACACAACAACTACTACGATGTAACAATGCACATGCACGTGGTACCGAAAATACAGGGCAGAGCCCTCACCGCTTTGAACAACAAAGTGTTCCAGGACATGAGTCCTCCCGCTTTGAACGACAAGGCGTTCCAGGGCAAAAGCCCTCACCGCTTTGAACAACAAAGTGTTCCAGGACATGAGTCCTCCCGCTTTGAACGACAAGGCATTCCAGGGCAAAAGCCCTCCCGCTTTTATGCATTATGCAATGAACTCCACTTGTGTATATCAACATGCAACATTAACAACTCAATGGTGTATATCCGCAGACAACCCAACAACAACGACAACAACATCTACTACGACATCAACATATGTGCCTAAATACTTATGACACACTCCCCAACCGGACAACATTCCAGGGCATAAGCCCCCAACAATGCATGAGCATGAAAGACTCGTGGTGTATATCAGCATACAACCCAACGACAACAACAACAACAACGACAACAACAACTGTGCCTAATTTATTTATGACACACTCCCCAACTTTGTCTAATGTGACACAACAACGACACAACAACTATGACAACGGAAATCAACAACATAGCATATATAATTATATTTATTTATATATACAAGCATTCGCCTAGCTTCACTTCCATTTATAATATTTAATACATAAACAAGGTTACATTTTTCACAAGGGAATCAAATTTGATTAAACAAGACATAAGTTAAATACTCATAAAACACCTCAATTTAACCTCTCATACTTAAGTTTGAAGTTTGGGAACTAATCATAGGTTTTGGACTAACTTGGGATTAGTTATGCTAAGTTTTTCTTAAAGTTTCTCAATACCCACCTGGACTATTTCCATCATAACTCAAAATCTAAAAATCATTTTCAAGTCAAACCAAAGCCATTAGAAAGCTAACTCAATTATCTAAAACTTTCATGTTTACACCAAAAGCCAGTTCAAAGAGGAAAGGGGTGAAAAATAGTGAAATATGAAGGATCTGGTTCACAAAAATCGTGTCACGGCTATAGAAATCGCGACTCGTTTTTACGTCCAGAACCACTTAGCATTCTGCCATAAAAATCGCGGCACGACTGCAAAAATCGCGGCACGGTTTGACAGTATCAGGTCAAAAAAACAGCTTTTTCAAAAATGCGATTTCCACCATTTTAAGCCCTTATGAGGTCCATAATCGACTCTAAATTGACAGTGATCATATACTAAGATTACACTATGGACTGTACACCATCTAAACATGAATTCTACGGATTATCTACTCAATTCACATTCTAATCCAACTTCTAACCCTAGTTCAAGAACACCATTTTCAATTCAATTTCAGCAATTATATACATATTATCAATTGAAAGTTAGCCTCACCCTTACCTGAATTAAGAAGAATAAGAAAACTCTATAGAAAATTGGCTCTCCTCCCTTGTTCTTGGCTTCTCTCCACTTTCTCCCAAAAGCTCTTCTTTTCTCTACTTTTCTTACTGATACGTGAAAACAAAACTCTGACTCTTTCTTTCCTATTCTCACCAAAACATAACTCCCACTATTTCCTTTAACTCCCTTAAATTCTCTTAATTCTCAATAACACCCAAAATACTAATAATTTCTATTTTCTTACTTATTTCTATTAAATAATAAAAATAACCATATAATTAAAATACAACACACCACCTAAATCACATAAATCATTCAAAAATCATATAAAAGATTTTAAAATCAACCAACGATAATTAAAATAAAACTAGGGTGTTACACTTAGGAGTATAATGAAGGTCCACATCCCCCCAAGCACGAGTCTTGGGACAAGGCGAAGTGACGAATGAGTACAACTGTCGATACGACGCTTTTGAAGGGAACGCCTGGGCGTTTCAGAATTTTTTTTAAGTGCGTTTAAGCATTTAGGAATATAATGATGGTACACAGCCCCATAAGCACAAGTTTTGGGACTAGGCGAAGTGATTAATTATAACATTGCTCTTTTGATATTGGAAGATGGGCGATTTTGCATTTGCATTTGCTTCGGTGAGTTCATGGGTGTATGGTATGGGCAAGCCCTTTTTGGCGACATAGTACGTACTTTGTAACTTGTGCGAGCCTATTTTGGCGCTATAGTTCTCTACAACTTCATTGTAATTTATCGGGGCGAGTTTGTACATGGCGTCCTAAGTACTTGTGATTTTTATTTTGGATGTAGCTTGAAGCGGGCGAGTCCTTCTATCCACCTACTCTTGCACATAAGGCGTGGTATGGGCCTTTCAAAATAACATGCATCTACAAGAACAATCGAGTTGAGATCAAGCACCACACCAGGTGGCTAGCAAAGGTCGCAGTAGAGGAAGTCATGCACCTGCGAGACTATATGCAAGGCCTAAGTAGTAGAAGGGAGGAACCGGCTACTCAAAGGTCTGAAAACAACACTTAGACATATCAGTCAGGCTCAAGACGTGATATGCGAATTAGGCAAGTGTACCAAATCGTTTACCAAGTAATAAAGTGTAAGTAGATTATCGTATCCACAAAGATTTTCGTTTCATTAAAAACAATTCACGTTACTTATTTTTGTTTAACAAATAAATAAAAGAGTTAAAGGGTTCGAAATTTGCAATTTTTATCTGTTTGCAACATAGCAAGCTACCTGTTTTTGTTGCAGAAAAATAAAAAGCGGTTAAGATTCTTCGAGTTCCCCTTATTTATTATGTTGGATATTAAATAACAGTCATGTCACATTTATTTATCTTAGGTAGACTAAACAAGTGATGAGATTGTTGGGACGTTACTAACCTAGCTGATCGTCAATCTGCACCTGCTGATCACACGGTGATCCTTACGTGTGGGGTCTATACTATCTTAGTTGACTAGGTATGTAACAACCCAAAAATTTACATATGTTATTTTCAATAATTTTCTTAGTTTATCATTTATTTAATAATTTAAATCATGTGAATGATTTAAGGAAATTGTTCGGTGCTTATCATTTTATTGCTGGAATGTCAATATCTATTTCTCTTTAATCTCTCCAAGAAGTCATTCCTATCTTTCCTTGTTAGCATACGTACCTCCCCTTTTTCCCTTGCTTCATTAAGTGATGATCCCTTGCTTCATTAAGTGATGATTGACTCATTTACATTTATCTTCTCTTTAAATTCCACACGTTTTGACCTCAAGGAAAAATAATAGAAAGATTTAAGAGGGAATGTTCAAAATAATGACAATGTTTTTGATAAGAAATAAATAGTTAGTCAACCAAAATTAAGAGAAATAATAGGAGAGTTATTCTCATTAATATGCGAATAGGAATTGAAGAATGACACTATTAATGTAGATTGTAACCCCTCTATCTAACGAAAATAAAAACACTCGGCAGACCACCCCACATATTCCACCATTTTTCCCAAACTTAGATAAATGGAGAACTTGAAGAAGAAAAAAAAAAGAGAAGAAGGAGAACAATCATGCAATAGGACCGACCACCTATAAGTAATAGACGTAGTGTGATAAAGACCATTCCATTAGAATGCTCTTGAGCTTTGAAGTTTTTTGCTAGGAAGAAAGTAGTAAAAGGTAAGGGCTTTTTTCCCATACGTTCTTACTAAGTGCTAGGACCGTGTTATGAAATAGTGGTAGAAACTCTTGTCGTTTGAAAGAAATAATAATAATAATAATAATTAAAAATATGTATTTATTAAAGTTTGAATTCATTTATGAAATTTATATATGAGAATGTGGTATTGATTTTTATTATGTTTTATAAGCTTTATGATAATTGAGAATAAAAAGATGTAATTTGTTTGTGATTTAGTTGTGTGGTTGCCTTAGTGGATGGGTTCTATTTTTGTTTTTTTGCCTAAGTGGCTAGATTATATATTTTTGAAAATTAATCATTATGGCATGGCATATGCAGAGCCTTTGTGGCTTGTTTCATTATCATGACATTTGCATAGCCTTTGTGGCTCGTTAGCCTTTGTGGCTTGTTTATATCCGGATCATGTAGTAATTAAGAGCATGCATCTCATGCATAGTTGTATTTGAGCTCTTTTCTTACAATGTAGAACTTGGGTTTATTTTTATTTCCTTTGATCGAGAAGTTTTGATGTTATCTACCTTGGTTTTTCCCCAAGAGTCATTGTATTTCTTGATGTTGGATGAAATGTTCTTGACATTTGGTTTTCGTCCTCTATCCAGTCTTTTCAGAATGTTGTTGAACTGTCTTCCAAGAAGTACCACAGTCTCGAATATTTCCTCATCAATCACCAAATCACCTTCAGTTTGATCATTAAAAGCAATGTACAAAAAGGCAATGCCTTTGTTTTTCTTTTCAGGATGATCATCGATAGCCATCTCAAAAGTTTGAAGTGACCTAATAAGTTCTTCTACTTTCATGTTTGCAATATGTTGGGCTTCTTCAATAGCAGTTACTTTCATGTCAAACCTTTTAGGAAGGGACCTGAGAATCTTTCCCACTAGTTTTTCTTCAGTCATTTTCTCACCCAGAGAACCAGAGGCATTTGCAAGTTCAAGAATGCTCATGTGAAAATCTTGAATAGATTCATCATCTTTCATTTTAAGAGTTTCAAATTTTATGGTGATTAACTGCAGCTTTGACATCTTGACTTTTGATGTGCCTTCATGTTTAGTTCTCAAGATGTTCCAGGCATCCTTGGCCACGGTGCAATTGTTGATCAATCTAAACATATTTTTGTCAACCCCATTAAACAGGGCATTCAAGGCTTTGTTGTTTCCAAGAGCTAGATCATCTGCATCCTTTGACCATTCTTCTACAGGTTTTAGCTCAATGGTGTCATTTCCATCTTTGTCTTTGACACGAGGGTGATCCGATCCCTTGACAACAGATTTCCAGGTCTTGTTAACAATTGACTTGAGGAATGTTGTCATGCGCACTTTCCAGTAGTCATAATTAGATCCATCCAGAATGGGTGGTCTATTGACTTGTCCTCCTTCCTTTTCCATGGTACCAGAAAATATCTTCCTTGGAGCTCACCTAGAAACAAAACAGGGTGCCTGCTCTGACGCCAATTTAAATTCTTGCACATAGGTATAATAGATATTGAACACGATGTTATGACAAATCCGATGTCATGTAAGATGTCAGAACACCAGTACAACCGTAATAACAAATAAATGATTTAATGATAGAACAAGAAGTAAAAGACACAGATTATTTGTTGACCCAATTTGGTGTAACTTCACATAATCTAGGGGCTACCAAGTCAGGAATGAAATTCACTATAGTAGTATCAATTCGAACCATACATAAAAGCTTTCACCAGCCTACTAACTTCTCATTTAATCACTACCCGTGCAATTTCCACCCAAGACTCTCTAGTCCTAGATATGAGAGATCCCCCTCCCACTTCCTCATAGTCACATATCCAGTGATCGTCCTTAAAATACTAACAAACATGGAGACACTCTTATAGACAATGAATCAACTCGTGCTTAAAAGCTTTGAGAGATTCAGAGTTTTACAACTCAACAACAAAGTCCAACTCTAAGTTATGTATAAACCGTCTTTCTCTGCTTCTAGATACACGCTTTTTTGGTCAACTGTTCACGTGAAACAAATCTTTAGATAATATATGAAAATCTTCATGTTTAAAACGAATCTCCAAGTAAGCAGAACAAGGCACGCTATGATGTCGTACCAACATGTTAAGACATTGTGTTTGACATCTTGCTATAACTAAAGTTTTAACAAAATGCAGCCAAAACATGTCTAAAAACCTAACAGATGTGTTGATAGAGTGTTTATGGAGGGGTGAAGAAATCTGCTATTCCCCCCATTTGAGTGGCTAATGCTTCGTAACCCTAGTTCTTGGTTTGAATCAAATGGTTAAACACCGTACCAATTTGTTGTGTCAACATTTTAACCATCTCATGATTGCTCTCATCCATTTGCTTCCTAAATAACATCATAGACTTTGTAGTTAAGGCTAGTAGAGCGCTTCTCCAAAAAACACTAGAACATCAAGGACTATGTGTATTAAACAATGTAAATGGGTTTGCATGTTCTGTAAATGCAGGAATATTATGCAAATTTGCCATCATTGAAGTTGACATACCGTATGGTTGATCCCTAGAAGATTTCTGCGTATTTATGAACCTATCATCAAATTTAATCCTCACTTGAGGGTTAGGAGAAGTAGGGACACTTGTAGACACGATTGTGTCATTTGGGCGGTTACAGTCGGAGCAGTTATGGGAGCGGTTACTCCCATGTCCGTCGAAACCGGCATGGCCATGGTTGCCCCCCAAGGCCATTGGTACACTTGCACCCATTGCAGGGGCGGATGTTTGTGTGATTTTTGCTTTTGAAGAGGATTGCAATGATTGTGATGACATAGAAGAACTAGTATTAGCGGATTTAGGCATTTTATTTAAAGTTTTACCACTTCATAAATGCATGCACAAAGATGTGGATTTTCCTTAGGAAAGGTTTTATTGAAAATAGTTGTCAATCTTCAGAAAGACTGCTTCCACAAGAAAGGTTTTTTAAAAACAAGTTTTTCTTAGAAATTTTTTTTGGAAGATTATGGCAATCTCTTCCAAGGGTTTTTTCGTTGTTGTTAAAAATGCACAATGGAATTTCTCCCAAAGGTTTCGAAAGAGGTTTTTGAAAACTACAATGGTAATTTCTTTCTAAGGTTTTGAAAAAGATTTTTCAAAACTACAATGGAAATATCTTTCCAATGTTTTGAAAAAGACTACAGTGGAAATTTCTTTCCAAGGTTTTCTTTAAAAAATACAATGGAAGTTACCCTACAAGGTTTTGAAAACAGTTTTTTTTTTTTTAAAAAAAAAAAAAAGATGCACAAACAGGGTCCTAATGGGCGCGCCAGTTTGTTTACCGGTGTATTTGGTAAACAAATACCGAGTGGTTTTGATTATAACAAGAAGGACCAAACTAGAGATCCTAGAACATGTTGTGCATTTTGTTGTTGTGCGTTCATCGAGTTCGTAGGTTGCTTAACGAACGAGACGAGACTGTGTGGCGTCTTTCGACAGGTTTTAAGACATTAAGTTTAAATTGCAAAAACTTAAAGAAAAGAAAAAGTACAAATGCAAGTGCATTAAAAATAAAGGTGGTTCGACAAATCATTTACATACATTCTTTATGACTCTTTTCTATTGTGCCGGTACTTCGAGTGTTTTAGAATTCTGTATAGGCGATTTGCGACCTTTTTTTCCCTATGGAAAACTATTATTTATACATAGGAAATAAGTGGAAAGAAACTAATCCCACGATCAACAATCATTCCATATAGGCAACCGCCTATCTCCCACGTTCTCCCTTTAGGAAACCGCTTCTCTTTTGAAATTCGAATCTTCCCGCTTCAAAGGCAATTGCTTGACTTCGACGGCTTCACCTCTTGCTATGTATCTTGTCGAGTTTCAATGTTTCGAGACTTTTTACACTAGGTCCAACATCTCGTCAGACTCCATTAATGTGAAGAAAAGACTTTGATTCCTCCAAGAGTAAAAGTCAACTGACGTTGACCACATTAAATGAGGCTGATGAAAATACCAGCTAACAATGTCTCAGTCGACTACTTCACACACATGTCGATACAAAATTTTGATAATTAATATCTTTAATTATATCTATCATAAAAAATTATAAAATTTGATATTATAAAAATACTCTTTGAAACAAGTCGAACAATATCCTAAATGCTAACATTTGTATTTATTTATTAGTAAATATAGTTAAATAATTTTTTATGAACCATGCGTATTGTAAAACCTCAACATGTTAATAATCATTTTTTTTAAGGAAAACTAATTAATAATAATTATTTTTCTCATAAAAAACAAATTAATAAACTATTCAAAAAAATTAACTAATTATAGTAATTTGCAACAACATTAAAAAACAAATTAATTTTCTTTCAAAAAAACTTATTAATTTGTAACAACATTAATTTTCGACAGTTAGAGAAGCCTTAGATGTAGTCTTCGACAGTTGGAGAAGCCTTAGAGGTAGTATTCGACAGCTGGTGAAGCCTTAGATGTAGTTTTTGACTGGTGAAGTTTTTGACACGTGGAAAGCATGCTGAAGCTGTCGAAAGAATGTAGTTTCTAGTCGTTGGTCTTTTCAAATTTTTTTCTTATGTATAAATAGTAGTTTTTCATTGGAAAAACATGTCACAAATCATTTATCAAAAGTTATTCAAACTCAAAGTACCCAGTGTCAGAGAGAAACAAGTGTCAGAATGTATGTAACATGATTTGGTGAACCATCTTTTAATTCAAATGCAATGCTATTTACTTTTTCTTTAAGTTTGTTGTTTCTTAATCTTAAAGTTTTTACTTGTTTTACATCACTGATTTATGTTGAAAGGAAGTTATCTTCATCATAAAAACAGTTTTCTTCATCTTGTTCACTAAGCAAACTATGAATATGATGAACATTAATACATTTTTTGGAAAAAGATTGCACAACATATTCTAGAATTTCTGGTTTGATCCTGCTTGTAATAATCAAAACTAGTCTTAATGACGAATAACGTGCTTGGTTTATAATGACGAGTAAAATGACGAAATGATTTATGTTGTGAGAATGATTTGTTGCTAATGTGTTACTATGTGGTGTTTAATGAGTCTTCATGCATCACATCATAATTAGGAAAAATGATGAATGACGAATGTATGTTCAGTAACACAACTTTGACATACATTAAAATGACGATAGAAATCGGTATCGATATGCATATAGGTCTTTAAGGATGAGTTGCATTTTCTCGTATACATATGGATATGTTGATCTTGATATTGTTGTGAATATTATGTGTATTCCTTTGGTGTTTTGAAATTGATGAATTATATGAAATACTATGTAAAATGATATGTAAATGACGATGTGTAAATGATGAAAGTATAAATGTCAACGTGTGAAACAATGATATGTATGTGATGATGAGTAAATGAGTATGACTGTAATCGATTTGAATTGTTGATGTTATTTGTGTATTCTATTTATCCTTTATGAATTGTAATCTCACTCTTTTATTGTTGTTGTTCTGTGTTGTGGGGTACATACACTCAAGACAATGAGCTCTAGCTGCGGGACGATTAGAAGGTGGCGACGAAAGTTATCTTCCGCCCTTACCCTTATTTATAACACTAAGGTCGGGGGCTTATCATTTAATTTATGCTATGAAGTTTTTTT
This sequence comes from Medicago lupulina, assembly GCA_958299785.1. Taxonomy (NCBI): domain Eukaryota; kingdom Viridiplantae; phylum Streptophyta; class Magnoliopsida; order Fabales; family Fabaceae; genus Medicago; species Medicago lupulina. Next base: position 22,043,656 of record OY283146.1, read on the forward strand.
TTTGTTACAAGAAGTTTTGTTTACTTTACTTGATGATGAGAATTAAACTTGTTTTATTGTGACAGTCAAATTCAAACTATTCAACTGTTGAATCGAGATTTAATAATATATGAAATTCCTGAATTATCATATTTCTATTATGAATTTGATAAATGACTGGCATGCGTAAACACCTTATATTAAATTCATTCTTTTAATTTAATATTCTATAGTTGCGGTTTTGGTTATTGTATTTAGGGGTGGGAATGAGTGGGGCTGAGTCAGGCTTTGCTTAAATAGGCTAGGCCTAGTTGGAAAACTAAGGCCTAAGCCTTGACATTTTACCTGTTAAAGGCTTTATTTTAAGTATGACCTGACCTTTTTAAAAGTCTGGTCTGACTTATTAGCCTCTCTACAATCATAGTTTGTGTTAACATTTCAAAAGAGCTTGTTCATCAATTTTTTTTTTCTCATCCCATATTTGTAATCGTAACTCATTAGTCATTTGAATTGCATTGTTTTGGGTTGTGTGTACCGTGTGTTATCTTTTAATTTTTGGTGGTGGGTAATTGGTGCGAGTACCTCTTGCCTTGAAGTTCATCTGATATATGACGAAAATAACAAGAGTTGTGTTGTATCCCAAATGCAAAAAAAAAAAAAAAACTGAAATAATAATTGTGGTATGAGAATTTGAAAGATCGATATAATAATAATAATAATAATAATAATAATAATAATAATAATAATAATAGCAACAACAATAACAATAAATGGGGAAAAATGTAATATACTCATATACGGGTCGACATGATAGGCTTGATAGACTTTTTTATAAGCCTAAGTCTGGCCTATTTAAATTAATAGGTTTTTTAAAAACGCTCAAGCTTGACCCATTTATTAAACGAGTTAAGCCGAGTCGAGCTTTTAGTAGGCCGAGCCATAGGCCCCTGACGGGCGGCCTGACCTATTCCCACCCCTATTTGCATTGGTTGCTTTTATCTTGATAATTAATACAAAATTTTGATAATTAATATCTTTAATTATCTATCATAAAAAATATATAATTTGATATTATGAAAATATTCTTTGAAACAAGTCGAACAATATCTTAAATTCTAATAATTTTTTTTTTTTTTTTGTTTTAGATGAAATGGTAAGTCGTTGAAATTAAACTCACACATAACTGTGAGGTCCTGGATTCGAACCCGAGTCACGATGTCTAATCTTGTAATATTTGTATTTATATATTAGTAAATATTGTTAAAGAAATTTTTGTGAACCATGCATATTGTAAAACCTCAACATGTATTTAAGAATAGAGGGACTAGGTAGATAAACAAATTAATAATAATTTTTTTGAAGGAAAACAAATTAAAAATAATTATTTTGGTCATAAAAAAAAATTAATATGAATTTAAAAAATTAACTAATTATAGTAATTTGCAACAACATTAAAAAACAAATTAAATTTCTTTCAAAAAAACTTATTAATTTGTAAAAACATTAAAAACAAATTAATAAGTACTAGTATTTTTTAAGAATTTAATTTAAGACCATGGTTGACAATTGTCTTTTTCTAACAAAAAAAATTATGAACATTATTTTACTAATCACTAGTCATGAAAGAACATTGACAATAGTACTCCGTAGAAAACGCGCAATTAACCCTAAGTTTAACAGTTAGTTTGTTGTGTCACAAATTAAGCTTTGCCAACCTTATTTAACACCCAAATCAAAACTAACTAAACCACCCTCGAAAACGACATCGTTTCCTCTCATTTTCCCTTCATATAAATAAATCACTCATTCATTTTCTTCAGGAAAAACAGAGAGTGAAGAAGAGAGAGGAAAATCTCTACTCTTTTCTCGCTTCATTCCAGATTCGTTCAGTTTTCGAATCCATGGCAAATTTTCAAACCTAATTCGCTTTCGAATTTCAATTCATTCTCAAATCATGCACTTCATTTTAATCAACGGTAAGTTTTTTATTATAATTTGTGATTCTTGTTTTTTAATTTTCCTATTTGGAAGAATATTATGATTATTGTGAAAATTAGGTTTTATTAATCTAATTATTATAATTTTATGTATTGATCTCAGATTTTTGTTTTGTTTTCATTAAATTGGAGATTTTTTATTTAATTATTTATTTACTGAGATTGTGTTAGATATGGATCACACATTCTAATTTTCCTTGTTGTGCTCTTTAAATTGAATTGAAAATAACACCTTGAAAATGTGAAATAAACCGACTTAATTGAATGTAATCACATGTGTGGGTGTCTGATATTGACCGGCGTCGGACACAATTCCGTCTGAATTGTCGGTGCTATAGAGAAATAAACAATTAATATGGTTTTACATTATTTTAATGTCGATAGGACCTAGTTAGCTACGTTGGTTAATGGTTACACAGCACATGGGGGAATGTAACTCTTTCAAGTTTTTAGGTTTTTAAAACATGCAACAAAGTAATGCAGTGATTCATGATATAAATTGTGTTTCTTTATGCACGGTTTAATAGTGTGTTTTTTCATTCGTTTTTTTTTTTCTGGTGTCATTTTTAGAACTACATCGTGTTATTGCCAATGTTGTCAAATAGCTACTGTAGTGTATCGGAGTTTGAACAAATTGAATGATATTGTTCCGCAATATGCTATTTTTTACGAAGTGTTATCCAATAGTGACTATAGCGGTGTTATAGCATCACTTTAGCGTACTAGAAATCAAACAAATCGCTATGACAACACTTGTTATGGCATTGTGCTATGAATATGACATGATGCTCTATAGTGGCTATATCGTGGCAATTTGTGATGAACAGTTTTTCTGTGATTGGGTTATTCAAATTTCAGAATTTATTTAATCATGTATTCATACATGTTGTGGTTCTCAGATGGTGTTTAAAGTACTACCAACAAAATGCATCCGAATTATTTTTGTTCCATATTTATATTTTCTTACGAATGATGTTCTTTAGAAGTTATGTAAACTTGTGGGTTTTCAATTTTGACATGGAATTTTATGGTTCTATCTACTTGTGAGTCTACTTGTCTTGGATGTCAAATGTTGTTAAAATTATGTTAGTTTTCCTTTTTGTATTTACATGTTTTACTGGCATTGATTGTACTTATTTTAACCAGTCATACACAAATTAAGACTTTGTTATTGTTTTTTATTTTTGTAGATTTTTATTGAGGTTGAGGTCAACAGGGGAAGCTAATAGCTGATACTCAGTTTCACAGCAAAGTGATTGTTTTGTTGGACAATGGCTTATATACTGATATTGCTGTGATTTCTGCCGTTTGCATTGTAAACTTATCATCTTTAATGATGTGGAATTTCGCATCACATGCCCTTACGAGCATTAGAATGAAAAGAAGCTCGACAGAGCCAATCCTAAGTTGTGCAGAATGCTCAGATGATGAGGTCTGCTCTAATGCGAGCAAAGATGAAGGGCTGGAATGCCCAATATGCTGGGAATCTTTCAATATAGTTGAGAATGTGCCGTATGTCTTATGGTGTGGCCACACCCTCTGTAAAAATTGTGTCCTAGGACTTCAGTGGGCTGTGATGAAATTTCCTACTCAACAAATCAGGATTCCGTTCTTCGTTTCTTGTCCATGGTGCCACCTACTATCATTCCGGTTCATCTACAAGGGAAATATGAAATTTCCTCGCAAAAATTTCTTCCTTCTTTGGATGGTTGAGAGTCTGAATGGTGATAGGCATAAGGCTGTTTCTGCTTCTGTGGACAGCCAGCCAATTTGGTCCCCTAAGGTCAACCTTTTGGGAAGTCAAGGTACTGGTTGTAGCCCTAGTAGGCCCTCAAGTAGTCATTGTTCTGAACAACTGGGATCTACCAATGCTGTTCGTGTAAGTGATAGAGAGAGACAATATTTCTCCCTTCATAAATCTCTGGATTTCTTCCTTCACTTTACATCCAAGTTCCCATTGGTCATCATTTTCCTTCTGATAGCCTTTTTTGTAATTCCTTGCAGCATTGTTATTTTAATCATTTACTTCCTACTCACTATTATTTTTGCTATCCCATCATTCATAGTATTGTACTTTGCATACCCCACGATCCAGAGATTGGTTAGAGAAATAACTTCGTAAGATGAAGACTTGTTCCTACAGTCAGTTGTGGTGGTTTAATCCAACTTATCAGGAAAAAAAACCTTTGGATTGAATGTTCTACCATGTGGTACTTCTGTTGTTATTTTTAGGTTTTCATACTTTTACGATTTATTTCTTGTGTAGTTTTGTGCCATTTTCATATCAACTAAGTTGATGATCTTAAGAGTAATTTTATTCTTGTCAGTTGTAATTTTTGTTTTCCTGAAGTGAAGTTTAACTGTTGTACAAAGAAGATTTACGTGCTAAAATTTTATGTGCAAAATTACTATTGTTCTGTGAATACTTCTAGAATATATGTTTCTTGCAAAATCTCTAAGTATGGGCTTAATTTGATTTTACATGTCATGGTGGAAATTGCCATATGCTTCATTATATGGCTTAAATTTATAACCTATTAAGCTCTGGATTAGCATTTGTTTCAGCATTTCTGACCTTATTACCAGGAGACCTTTGATGTATGCACCGGTTCCCACACCCTAAACCTTATGTTTTTCTTTGAGACTGTTGGAGAGGAGTGGTGATGGTTTAGGCAGTTAACAACTTCCATAATTCAGAGACAAGGGGTCCAAAGTTAGTAGTTTCAAATATAAATTTCTAATTATGCTACAATTGCTATTTTTACTTCTATCGATCCTCCTAAATTAGAAACTTTATTTATTCGTTGTGGACTTGTAGTGATGTTAAATGTGTGGTTTCTGGAAAATGAAGGTGACAGTCGAACTGTGCTACCAAAACTAAATCCCAAAACAAGGAATGCTAAACTGGTTTACAGTTATGTTTTTTCATTATTTTTTTATAGCATCATTTATTGTTTTAGTATTAATGATAACTATGAGCTATAGATAGAACTATGTACAAGCACTTAGATCTCTGCCTCTCAAACTCCTTGATGTTTGGCAATTAGCGATCTCAGAAGCAGAAATACATCTGTGGCAGTTTGCCTGTTGTTGGAATTGTACTTGCCTTCTTTAATGCTTGCAGCTCTTCATTATTTAGTCTTTCCTTAGCCTTGTCTCTCGCTCTGTCTGCAACTAGTTTTACATAATACTTCTTATTTTCATATTTCTTCCAAGATTTCAACTTTCGCCTTTCAATTTCACTCTGGAATTTGGCATCTGCTCCATCTGCAACTAGTTTTAAATACTTAATCCTATTTTGAATTTTCTTCAAAGATTTCAACCTTTCTTCAAGTTCACCCTGCAATTTAGAAGTTTGCAATTAGTTTTTAATTTTTAAAGGTCAACTTTTCATCTCTGACAACATTTTTTACCCGGCCTCTCTAGTTTATTTTTATTATTCCAGACTTATTGTTCATACTAGACTGCTAATTTTTTGCACATAGCATCATCTACTCGCATGTTTTGTACTCTGAAATAGTTATGAACAAGACACAAATTTAACAGGACCTATAACATTATCTGATTTTAGTTAAGGAAGCATTTCATGACCTGCTTAAAGAAGGATTAAATGAATAAGATCTATGAAACCTTAAAAAGAGTTTCTGAGAGAAACCTGTTCCTCCACTAGCTTGCGTTTGGCTTTCTTCCTCTTCTTGTTTTCCCAGGAATCTATCAACTCTTTCGACTTCTCATACCTGACAATGTCTTTCATTAATATATAATCTGCATGTAATGTTTGGTTCCAGAGATGATAGTATTTATTCTAGTTTTGTTTGAGAGTGTTCTCTTTGTTAGAAATTCAATGTAATCCTACTTCCAAGTACCTTTGTTTGATATTGACGAGCTCAGTTTTCTCCCATTCACCTGGCAATTGTTTGATCAAGTCACGCGCAATGTCACGCGCAGTTTTCTGGTATGCATTTTGTTGCTCCCTAACCAAACTGTTCATGTAAAGTTTGTAAAGCGATGAAAATTATGAGCATCTTTAGTTCTATTTTTATATAGCTTACAAAATTTATCTGTTGAACAACAATTTACTTAATGTAGATATTATTAATACATGCATGTATGCAACTACCCTTAGAAATGATCTGTAAAAGAAAAAACTTATAAAGGAAGGAATTAAAAGAGAAACAGAGATATTTTTATGTATCATAATCCTATTGATTGGGGGAAAGGGTTCCCTTCAAGGACAATATGGTCCTGTAAAATCAAGATCCTTAAAATAAAAGGGTGTTGAGGATTTTATAATATAAAAAAGTGAAAATGATGTTTGAATGATGGAGATTCTCCTTCGTATTGGTGATCGGTTCAACAGAGAAAACATGAGATTTTCAATGGTGAGATTCTGATCAAACATGGGTTCTCAATAGTTTCCATATTCAATATTTAATTTATTGCAAAATAACCTTGAAAAACTAGCTTTTTCAATCTTGTTGCCACTATTAACATGGTAAATATTGTAACACTATGCAAGTTATATGACTAACCTCATTTACAATACATGTTTACCATACAATAAAATGCATAGGAAGAAAATTCAGAGCAACTAACCTCATTTGACGCCATAAATCCTCCATTCTACTGGGTGAGTTCATTCTCTGGTTTTCCTTTTATCACTTATTATTATTATATGTTTTGTCATCAATGTGGTTATTTAAAATATAAGAAGCCTTGGAAAGGAAACGTTGTTTGGGTTTGTTATTTGTGGGGCCATCATTTGGAGGAGAACAAGCAAGGTTAAATATACTTTGCATATGGTAACTGGTTTGAATCTCTTGTGCCTTTTGGAGAAAGATAGGTATTCTTTTCTTCGTTGCAGACTTAGCTTTCAGTATAGTATATATTTTATTTTAGTTGATCTTTTCGACAAAATTTTTTAATTCATACATCTATGGTATAGAATTGAAGAATCACTAGTTGAGTGCTATGTCAAAACAACCTGGAATAAAGATGGGAAATAACCACCTTTTTCCATTATGTCTTGAAGATAAAGAGAAGTTTTTTTAAAAAAAAAAACAGATATTTTAGAACATATGTTTGCAAGGAAGAACTTTATACAATATATAGTCCTATATAAAAAACTGCTTTACATTTTGGGAGCATTTCAAAGTTTATTTAAGTTCTTATAACATAAGCATTTATTTAAACTCTTCATATATTTTTTTCCGGAATACAAGAGGGTCTAAACATAAAAAAGAAAGACGATAACAAAACTAACCGTAGAATAGTAACTTCAACCAAATAACCGAAATAAAATTGTTTAACCTCTCTTGGAGATGACTCATAAAACGTAGTTTTAATATCGCTACCAATTCCCATCTTCGCTACTGCATCAATACAATTGTTCGCTTAACCGTAAATTATAAGACATTTTGATCGCTGCTTTAATTGCACAATCCTTTGCACTAGTCTCCAACAGCTCCCATAAACATGATATTTGTTCTGAATACTAGTTACATGCATAACAGCTTCCGAGTTCACACACAACTTAATGCTATAAAAACCGCGCTCCTTGCCCAACTTCAAGCCTTCCAAAACACCCAAATCTATGTTGTATAAGCACTACAAAGACCAACTCTTTTGGTAAAATCTACAAACCACTCTCTTTCATTACCACGGAAAACTCCATTACATCCCGACTCACTACTACCTTTGCTTGCATTATAAGTCTATAAGTTATAATCTAACCACCTCTGCAACACCAGAGAAAAAAAAAACTGCCACATAACTTGGTCGGAATGATATTTATCCACATATATAGCGATGGCTAATGGACAATCTCTTAACACATGCAAGGTAGTTTCGATCTCAATATTACAATGCTTACAATAGGGAGTTCCAAATGCATCTTGTTTTTCCTTTCATTAGCTAATAATCTGTCTTGACACATAATATGTTCAAAGATATACAAATTGTTTGAAGTATGCCAGGTTGTCTCTTGCCTGCTCGTGAATTCAGCAGCAGTTCGAAAGGTTTAACTATCTAACTACGTCTATGAAATACCTATTATGAAAACACGAGATTTTATACTCAAATTGGAATTTGCTTGTTGTTTGAACAATCTGGTTTGTCGAAAAATTGTTTGAAGCTAAACAAATTGTTTGTCGAAAACCAGATATACTCACTAACTCTTGTTTGTCTCTTAACAAATTGTTTGTAGTAGATAATCACTTATATATAGATTTTTTAGGTCAAATACTGTTTGCGGTCCTATAAGACAGATGTTTATAACATGTTAGTTTTTAAGTAAGAAAATATCTGCACTGCTATCCTATTTTCATAAAACTCAACTAAAAAGTATTTATGTGGACGTTTAATGTTAAATTGGCATGCCCGAATTTACCACTCTCAAAACTAGGGTTCATAGGTGTATTACTCAGTCTTGATCTGACACAAAATTGATCGATTATTACCTTTACAATATTTTGGTTAATTTGCCATTTCCGGATAATGAAGTTGACAATCGAACTATGCTACCAAAGCTAAATCCCTAAACAAGGAAAGCTAAACTTGTTTAATCAAGAAGTTGCTCTTGTATTTGTTGAATCTTACAGTTCTGTTTTTTCAATTTTTGTAGCATCGTGTATTGTTTGAGCATAAATGATGAGTAATAGCTATAGATAGAACTATGTACAATCACTTAGATCTTTGCCTCTCAAACTCCTTGATGTTTGGCAATTAGTGATCTCAGAAGCAGAAATACATCCGTGGCAGTTTGCATGTTGTACTTGCCTTCCCTTTTGCTTGTTGTAGCTCTTCATTTTTTCGGCTTTCCTCAGCCTTGGCTCTTGCGCCGTCTGCAACTAGATTTACATACTTCATCTTATTTTGAAATTTCTCCAAAGCTTTTAACCTTCCCCGTTCAAGTTCACTCTGCAATTTAGAAGTTTGTGATTAGTGTTTAAATTTCATCTCTCACGACATTTTTTACCCGGCTTTTCTAGTTTAAATGCCAAAGAATAAATGCATAAGATCTATGAAACCTAATAAAGAGTGTCTGAGAGAAACCTCTTGCTTCATTAGCTTGCGTTTGGCTTTCATCCTCTTCTTGTCTTCCCAGGAATCTATCAACACTTTCAACTTCTCATACCTGACAATGTTTTTTCATTAATATTTATTCTAGTTCTGTTTGAGACTGTTTTCTTTGTTACAGATTCAATGTAATCCTACTTCCAAGTACCTTTGTTTGATCTTGTCGAGCTCAGTTCTCTCCCATTCATCATCTGCATTTGTCTCCCCATTGTTTGATCCTGTTGTAGTCTGTCTTAGAGGGTCAGGTTTGTTTGAAGTCTTCCTAATTGGTGGTGGTGGCGGCGGCGGTGGAGGAGGAGCATTTGGCGTTGTGGTGTTAGTTTTTTTTCCAGTGAAAGTTGAAGTTTTTTTCATTGATGGTGCAGGAGTAATGGCCTTTTCCGGTTGCTTTTCTTCTATAACTGAGGATGTTGATGCCTTGTCACCCTGGTCATCTTTAGATCTAAATGAACCTAAACATGATGCAGACAAAATTTAATAAACTTGATTTTCTTTTTTGTTTTTTTACTTAATAATAGTAATTATGATTCATAAATGGAGTGGTATGCGCTCATCTTTACCTGATAATCGCTTGGATGCACTACTGAGAAGGGACTTCGAAGATTTTGTGCTGTCCACTTTGCTTTTGACCATGGCCAATGAGGCCTCCGGGGTCTCATTTTTCTTCTCAGAGGTCTCTTGCAAATTAATTGAAAATGCAGCGGCAGCTACTGCTGCAGCATGCACCATTTCTATGTAGTCGTAATCACGGCCTGTTTTACTTGAAAGCTGTTTTTGCAACCAATTCTGGCCCTTTTTCTTCTCTGTCGAATTTGGTCGACACATGTTGTATAAAGTAGGTCATATATTCAAATGTATCCCAGGTTTTTCTGGACTGTATCTGGTTTCAATAATTTAATAACCTAAGTGTAGATTTTTTAAGTTTTTGTTTCTCTCGTTTTCTTTTCCTCTTTATCATGCTTAATGGTTCACAAATTCTTAAAATTACAAAATAAACTCAGCAATAATTCTACAATAGATTATTATTTCAATCACTCTCCAATGGGGTACATAATAAGATGTATCTAATGTGTTTGGAACTAACAATGAGAGAAATGAAGGTAAGGGGAATCAGATAACCAAATATTACCTTTGAAAGATTGGGTTTTCTGTATAGGTATTTTCCGATCCCTTGTGGCACCAAGATCAGCTTTATTCTCCTCCGTACCGGTAAGTTGTACCCTAACAAAATGGTTCATGTAAAGTTTGTAAACCGATGAAAATTCTGAGCATCTTTGGTTCTATTTTTATATAGCTTACACAAATATATCTGTTGAACAAAAACTAGCTTTTTCAATCTTGTTGCCACCAATATCACGGTAAATATTGTAACAACAAGTTAGATATGTGTCTGGCATGTATATGCAATGCATTTTTACCATCCAATAAGATGTGTAGGATTAAAAATCAGAGCAAACTAACCTCATTTGACTCCATAAATTCTCCATCCTTCGTCTGGTAGGGTTTTATTCTCAGGTTTTCCTTCTATCACTTATATGTTTTGTCATCATCCATTAGCCACTTGCATGTGCTTATTTGAAATAGAAGAAACCTTGGAAAGGATACGTTGTTTGGGTTCATTATTTGTGGGGCCATCATTTGGAGGAGAACAAGCAAGGTTAGATATACTTTGCATATGGTAACTAGTTTGGATCTCTTGTGCCTTTTGGAGAAAGATAGGTATTCTTTTCTTCATTGCACAGTTGATCTTATTGACCAAAATTTGTAATCCTTATATCTATGGTGAAGAATTGAAGAATCACTAGTTGAGTGCTATGTCAAAACAACCTGGAATATGGATGGGAAAACCACTCTTTCCATTATGTCTTGAAGATAAAAATAAATTTAAAAAATAGATATAAGAGAACATATATTTGCAAGGGTGAACTTTATGCAATATAGTCCTATGTAAAAAGCTGCTTTACATTTTGGGAGCATTTCAAAGTTTATTTAGGTTTATCTATAACATAAGCATTTATTTAACTCTTCGTATATTTTTTTCGGAATACAAGTGAGCCTAAACATAAAAACGGAAGGCGACAACAAAACTAACCTTAAAGTAGTAACTTCAACAAAATTAGCAAAATAAAATTGTTTGACATCTTTTGGACAAAACTCATAAAACGTAGTTCTAATATCGCTACCAATTTCCATCTTTGCTATTGCATCAACCCAATTGTTCGCTTCACTGTAATTATAAGACACTTTGATCTCCCAATCAAGCTGCTTTAATTGCACAATCCTCTCATCTAGTCTCCAACAGCTCCCATAAACATGATATTTGCTCTCAATACTATGAGTTACATGAAAAACGACGTTAGAGTCCACACACAACTCAACGCTATAAAAACCGCGCTCCTTGGCCAACTTCAAACCTTCCAAAAACACCCCAAATCTATATTCTATAAGCCCTACAAAGATCAACTCTTTTGGTAAAACCTCCAAACCACTCTCCTTCATTACCACGGAAAAATCCATTACATCCCGATGTTGGAACAAAATGAGTTTAACAATGGCTCTTAAGTTTCGATGATAACAGTGAAGGACATAATATAATTGTACAACCACTAACTTCACTACTCCAACATTTTCTGCACATAGTACAAGCTACAAATGTGTCTCTATTGGATTGGAACGGTTAATTCCCTATCAAGGAATGATTTTCAAATTATTCCTCGTAGGACATTAATCATATAAAGCAAGAAATCAATGTTGATTGATCAAGCTTCTACAACGACTCTTTAATGTGTCGGCGCCTCTACAACATCTCTTTCTTACCTCTATATAAAGGAAGGAAGACTTGAAGACATAGTGTGACTCTACCATATTTTATAAGTGCCAAAACTCTGCTGAAATTGTTGTGCATCAAAACACTTAGAATTTCTTATAAACTTTCATATCTTAGTAATTCTTAAGTCTTAGAGTCTGAACTGTTTCGTATTGTGAACACCACTAATTGTATATCAAGTGTTCAACCAAACTTATTCTTTGTAATTTTTTGTTTAGGAAGTCTCTTGCTTTTGTGCTTGAGTATAGGAAATCTCTTGCATGTATACTTGAGTATTTGAAGTCTATTGTTGTTGTGCTTGAGCAATTGTAATCTTGTGTGATTATAGTGAAAAAATTTCTTGGAAGTGCAAGGGGGACTGGACTACTTATGGAGTTTAGCATTAATCTTAATTTATTTTCAATGCCAATATCTGATTACTGTCGAAATATGATGCCTATACCATTTTAAATGAAAAGAATATGGCACTCACAAAGACTAAGATATTTAGAAGAAAAAAAATAACATCACTTCGATTCCAATGCAACGTTTTGACAACTGACTCTTCATAATCACTTTTCATAACTCCACCATTATAACGCCACTACTTTGGAAAACAAAGAGTCATCAAAAAATAAAAAATAACTCATTAAAAAAACCAGAAACTGATTTTCCAAGATGACTTCATGTTTGGAACGTTTCCATAGTTGTCTTCATTACAACGCCACCTTATGAATATTTTGTGGGTCATGTTTTCCTCGAAAACTTCCCAACTTCCCACTACCTTAAAAACTGCCATTTCTTTCAAAGACAAGTGGCACTTATTGAACAGGGAAAACGAAGAGTTTGTCTTGTCAACTACCTTCAACCCTTATAAAAACCCTTTTTCTATTCACTTTTCAGCCATCTTCCATTTCTGAAAACCTCAACTCTCCTTCTACTCTCTTTTTCTACAAAAATTGGAAAAACTTCCAAAAGATGTTTTGCTCACCATCCTAAAAAAGGTTGCAGCCTCTGGAACTCAAAACCTTTTCATGTTCAAAGCCAACTTTGTTCTTCACCGGAGGCTTGCTAACAAGAAGGTGGTGCTTAGGGCTTTACCAAGGGACTACTTATGGTACCTTTCTGACCATTGGCCCTGTGCAGGAAAACGCACCTTCATGCAGAAGATCTCTCGTAGTGGACATGCAACATACTGTGTGGTGATGGCATCCCAACTGCTTCAAGAAAGACATCCCGATCTAGAGGAGATAAAGCACATTTTGCAAACAAGCAGCATCTAATGGATCTAATGGGCCCAAGTACTTTTTACTGATGCTTAAAGTGCTGGCCAAGGATGGTTTTTTGATGGACGAGGTCTTCCCCATCTTCAAAGAACTTTTCGATCGCCAACAACTTGTTGACTGAAAAAGGGCCATCATGAATGTCAAAGGTCCTCCTTCCTTCTGAGGGTATTACTGGTTGAGGCCTTTACTCCCAGACTTGGAATATAGGTTCACTTGCACCTCGAACAAGATCTGTAAAGGTGATGGAAGAAGACCCAACATCTTTTGGCCACTTCTAGGCTCAGATGATGAGCATTTGACGACGAATCTCTGTCTTCTCTGCCGTTTTGATGAGGAAATCACTTGGTTCCTTGTCCATTTTCGCTTCTTAGACGACGCAAGAGTTTAGGTTTTTATTTCTATTTAAGGCTAAGAAGTCGTCTTTTGTAATATGCGTATCGAATGAACTATAATGGTCTTATCCAAACTTTGATGCTAATGTATCTTGACCCATTAATTGGCTTTTAATTTAATCAAATGTCATTTCGACTTCTTATGCAAACTGGTCTTAATTATTTTACTTCCTTTTTATTTTCGTGTTGTCATAACAATGTGTAACATAACAATATCCACTTACTGTAAAATTCCGACCACGTCTTTTGCTTCGACAATTACCTTCCTGGCATTATTTTAGTTTAATTTAAATGCCAAGTTTTCATTCTCTGTCGAAATTACTCTTGTATTATTTTAACCTCTTGCAAAATAGGCTTATATTTTTTCAAATATTTGCCATTTATTCTGAATATTCTGCTATCATAAGCACCATTTGAAAATACTTGTAAAATTTTAAATGGTCCTTCCCAATTTGGAGACCATTTGCCTAAGACTCTATCTTTTTTTTCCATAGGTAAAAGTACTTTCCACACATAATCCCCAATATTGAAAGATTTCGACCTAACCTTTTTATTGAAGGCTTTTGCAAGACATTCTTTCTGTCTCAAAAGAACTTCCAATGCCATTACTCTTTCTTCATCCACATCAACTATCTCATCCAACATCATATTCCAATATTGATCTGTTGGAATTTCCATTTGTCTTTGCAACCTGGTTGATTGTAAATAAATTTCGACAGGTAAAACTGCATCATGCCCAAAGGTTAATCGAAATGGTGTAGAATTTGTTGATTCTTTAGGAGAAATTCAACAAGCCCAAAGAATCCAATCAAAAGTTTTATGCTAATTTTTTGGTCTATGATTTACATGTTTCTTAATCAGATTAATGATAATCTTATTGGCAGTTTCAACTTGACCATTAGCCTGAGCATAATATTGTGTCGAAGTAAGTAACTTAAAACATGTTTGATTGGCAAAATCAACCATCTTTCGACCAATAAAAATTGAACCTTGATCTGTAGTGATAGTTTCAATAATTCCAAACCTATAAAGAATATGATTTTGGATAAAACTAATCACAGCCTCTTGATCAACATTTGGCACATGAATGACCTCAATGCATTTAGTAAAATAATATATTTCGACTAAAACAAAACGATGACCTCTAGATGAAGCATGATGAATTTCAAAAATTATATCTAAAGTCCAACCTCTAAATGATTAAGGTTTTATTATGAAATGTAATTCACTTGCCAGTACATGTTGAATTTATGCATGTTTTTGGCACTCTTGGCACCCTTTTGCAAACTCAATGAAATCTTTCAACATAGATGTCCAATACAATCCTTGTCAAAATATTAACCATTTGATGGACTTAGACATAACCTTCTTAGCATAAGTCAATTTTGTGATAGTGGTTATGATGTAATGTTTGATAAGAGCAACTACACAATAATTAATATTTTTATTTTTATTTTAGCATGGTCTATATTTTTATTTTAGTTTAATATTTGTTTTTTTATAAAATATATTAAAAGGGTAAGATATACATTTTTGAAAAAAACAAAAAAGAAACTTTTTAATTATGTTACTCGAGCAAACGAATTGAACCTAACGAGCCGAATCGAGTTGTTCGATAATTTTAAACGAGTCGAACTCACGTTCAAAAAGAAATTTGTATCGAACTCGAGTCGAGTTTCGAGCTGAGCTAATTCTTATCGAATCGAGTCGAACTCAGACAAGTTCAACTGGACTCAACTCATTTTCGGCCTTAACGAGCCTCCATATCAATAGAGACTTTGAAGGAGGAATAACTTTGTTCTAGATAGATATATACCAAGAGACAGAAATGCCAGCAGGTCTGTGGAAAGAGTAACCTTCCTTAAGGGACAAGTTACCATCTACATTGTGCATCCAGATAAGCTTTTCATCAGTATCCTCACGAAGGAGAGTAACTTGGTTAAGACGGGGCAACATTGCAGGGTAGGAATGATATAAATCATTTAGGATGTGTCATTGGGAGTTCACTAGATAATCACTAACTTTTGACATCCACATGACAATGCAAATCCCAAGACGACCTTATAAGATATCAGCCACCACTATGTGTTCTATCTTGATTATATGTAGAGAGATCGGGACTTCGGACATCCTGCTATTAGTGGTATTGAGGCAGAACATGGTTACCTAAGATGGTTTTATACATTTCACATCCACACATCATAGCTTCGGAAGAGGATGTTCATATCCCTAAACTAGTCGAGTAGGAGGCCCTTGACGAGATTGTTGTTGAGCAAAAGGGAGAGCATGGTTATCTAGAACTGACCGGAAGATTGGGTCGTATCAGAGACCATGTCTTATCCGTCATGGGCAGTGGTGCGGTGGATAGGGGGACTGCTAAATGGGAGAGTTTGGAAGCAATTATGCAGGAGGTTCATAGAGGGCAGGTTTATCATCTTAGGCGTGGTATGAGTGGTTAGGGGACTACCCATTAGTTTTATGGTGTTGTTGTAGTATTTTGAACAAATGTGATGTTTTTAATTTTATGTTTGAATATTTGATTGTAACTTACGAATAAATTGTGTTTAATTCGTACAATATATGTTTAATTTGTGATGTTTCTTATCGTTTTCATTAAAGTATTTTTTTAATTTCACAAATTCTTGTTTATATTAAGGAATTATCATTTGTATGTATCAAATAGAAAACACTGAATCTGTTTCCGTTACCGTTTGGATTATATAATCCAAACTATTTTATAACGGTTTGGATTATATAATAGGAAATATGTGTTATTTTACACCACAATTTTCCAACTATCCGAAATATGTGTCCAAAAGAAAATGTGGGATTTGCTACCATAATTTCATTACCAATAGTATTAACAATTGTATTAGTGGTTAAAACAGTACATGATAAAAAATAAAAAAAATAAAAATAAAAAAGCGAAGCTTAACTGTAAACACTACATGATAAAAAAAAATATCGATATTATTTTTTAACATGTTACATTTTTATTTTGGTAGATAGACAAGATAACAAAATCATTATAAACTTACACACATAAGTAGATGTGTCAGGATTCGAACCCCGATCATGACGTCTGACCTAACATATTATTTGGGTTATGTGAAATGAGCGGAATAATAGACTTTTCAAGGCTAAGGAAAACACAATTCACCATATGTTGGACAAAGTCAAGTTACATTCATTTTGGTGGTTAAAGGTTTATAATGTCAATCTTGGTTTAAACTATCATATGTGGTGGTTGAGCATTTTTGTTTGCATGGGCATCGGCTAAGTTTTCTTGTTTCTTTGTTTTTGGTTTCGTTTTGACCGTAAACTTTAGAGATTCTTTAGAAATTCTTTCTGGCACACCTTATGCTAATACGGATTCTTAGTTGGTGTTAATATAATCCATTTTTCTTGTTAAAAAAATAACATATATATTACATATTATATTTACTAATATTGATCAGAAACAATTCTTTTTCAGATAAAAAATAATGAGGCTCATCTTCTATGGAGAAGCACAATTTCATGAAATCAATATCGCTCTAATTCATCTAATTCAGAAACTTCCACTCTTTGAGTCGCAAACTTGTTCGATGATGCATAAATTGTTCTCAGAGTCGCAAAATTGTTCTCTCGTTCTTAGAATCGTTCACAAAATTATTTTCTAATTAAAGATATTTTTATATGAAATTAAGAGTTATTTGCCAACTTTTATATTTTTGAAAATATCATTTTATAAAAAAAAAAAACATTTTATTTTTTGAAAGAATTATATTAAATTTCTTACATTTTATAGTAAAAATAATCAATATTCACTATTATGAATAATAAAACTAAAAAGAAAAATCTTCTTTCGCAAACACTTTTGATAAATAATAGTTATTATAATTAATTGGAATAAATGATAGAATTTTAACTATTAATTTAAAGATCCCGTGTACCGGTCCAATCAAATTTTTTAATGTGCCATAAGGTATTTTAACTATTAATTGAGCTCAAAGGTATTAAAATAAAAAAAAAATATTATATGCATAAGCTTACCCCATTCTTAGAACAATGAGCATATGTACGCAAATAATGAGATCCTTCATGAGAAATAGAGAGCACTTTGTGTCCCATTAGTCGATGAAACAAAAGAGCTCTGTATTCAAAGACATGTTAATTAAAAGGAAAAAAAACACATTAATTTAATTTAATTACTTTGATATGTTTTGTGTGTGTAATGGACTCACCCATAATAATCAGGGTTTGGAATAAAAGAGTGGTGTTTAGCAAACCATAGTTTCCTCCAATAAGAGCTTGTCTACAATAAACCCTATGGTTCATGGTTGCTGTCATGCCTAGTTGGTCCAAGTACCTAGTTATTAATTCATAAAAAGTATATATTAGCATGTAAATGGTAATAATTTTGAAAAAAATATGGTAGCATATGTTGATGGAATATCAGACTAACCAAAAGCCATTAACAAAAGTGTGTGACACATCTTTTCCACCACTACTATTATAAGCTAATTGAAAAAATACCACAGAAAATAATTTACAGGAGTTTGTACGTAAATAGTAATAATCCAACCTAATCACTAGATTGTAGGGACTAGTTTTGACTTTTTATTGATCTTAAATTCCTTTTAAGGATGATGATCTAAATTTGAATTATCCATTAATACTTCTAAATTTGAACTATTCATTCCTTTTAAGAAT